>OZ022259.1:16895267-17407313 GCA_963978905.1 Trichostrongylus colubriformis | reverse complement strand
AACACCCTCTTATGCTGGTCCACAACGGCGCATATCACGTCAAAGGAAACTACCCTTATGCCTTCCATTCATCTCCGATCGTGTCACTGCTTCAATACAACGTAGTATTGTGCGAGCACAGTTACAAGATGATGTTGTGTTAGTGAATATTCCTAATCACAACATTAGACGTCAACTTGTTCGCAACAGACTATACGATAAGCAGTGCATGACTCCAAACTGCATTACATGCCCATACGGAAAGCCAGGGGATTGTGAGAAAGCTGGAGTGATTTATCAGCTTGAATGTAGGGCTTGTAATAGCACTTATATTGGAGAAACAGGAAGGGCACTGGCTATTCGTGTTAAAGAACACCTAGCTGGGAAAAGGCGTGATATCATTACCACCCCCCTTGGCAAGCATAAGATTGAGGAGCACAGTGGGAACGACTTTGATGTTAAGTGTAGCATCTTGGCGTTCGAGACGGAAATTTCATCAAGGAAAGTCTTGGAGTCATTCTGGATTTTCGCCAGAAATCCACGGATGAATAACCGCAATGAATGTTTGTCTATTACAAATGATCTTTTGCCTTTCGTATCTAAATGCGAGCTATAGTATGGGTGACATGCATGACAATATCATGTCATGTGGCTTGAGACTCAAGTAGGGCTCATTCATCCATACTAACATCACTTACTGTGGCTGTGAGCACACGCTCCCCACAAGCGGTGGAACCATCGGTGAGTTTGTTGTCATGTTACTGAGTTGTTCGGGAGCTTTCCCGAAATGATGTCGGAAACGCTAGAGGGGGGGAGGCGCTTGTTCGGGTACTTGACAAATCATGAGCTTCAAGCCATCTTCAGGCCTCTGAAGAAGACGAAACGGTCGAAACGTTGGGCCACGAATAAAGGTTCCACTTAAAAACCTCGTGTGGCATAAAAAACATCGCAATCGACAACTAATGCCGAGGTTACAAGAAGAGAGAACTTGGAGACTGTTATCGACAATCTTTCAAAGTAAACGGGGTGGTGGATCTCTGTTTTATCTGTTATACTGGAGTCAGCTCCTTTTGATGTTGATTTTGTGCTCTTCCACTACTGTGCACGCTTGAAACTTTGACAGGCATTGGTTGGTCAACCAGGTTTCACCTTGAGTGCGAAGCAGGTGTTTTCTGTAGAAGCTGATTGTCTGATTCTCTAGAATAGCGGTCTTTGGCCGCGTTCATACTCAATGCAGGTAGAGGTGGCTACGAGGCAGAGTGGCACAGATGGAGGCGAGAGGCACGCATCCACGCCTGCCGCCAGCACCGCAGAGTATGAACGCGGCCTTCAGTGATTTTGGTCACGCTTTTCCAAGGTTGACAACATCTGCTCTGTCGATATCACCGTGATATTTATTATTTTCGATTACAGCTCCGAAGAATGATCGTGTGCCTTGTTTACCATCAAACAATGAAGATGTCCATGAAGCCACTGCTGACAACAAGGTAACAGTTAATCGAGGAGATTGCACTGCCAAAGCATTCCATTCGGCCGTGCAAAAGAGATAGCGTCTCATTCCATCTGTAAAACGTAGTTCTGGAAATTATGTGGGCGACCACGGGAAAGAGATTTAAGATCTAAAAAAACTTCAAATCGTGTATTATTGCAACATAGCGTAATGTTGAACTAGTGCCAGATGGGCTTTAAAGGTGCAGCGCTCTGGCTTTATGAGTTGTGCCAGCTCTGACTGCGCATCCTTAGTTTAATCACTTTTTCAGTCATTTTTTAAAGACCTGCTACACCTGTTATGATACCTTTTACTGTTATTATTTTAGGTTGACGGCTCCGCCACCAAGGATGTTAGCCTCGAAACCCCCAAGCAGCTTGAAGAATCCTCCGCAGTACAGCCTAGTCAAGGTCTGAGTTTACTGATGATCATTTACCCAAGTACTTCGTTGAAGAACCTCTTTTGAACCCGTGCCTTCATGTGCTTATAATCTGTTCTAATTCAGAGAAAGAAACGAATAGGGAAGTCGTGATCAAAAGGGATCTTGACATGCCAGCGACATCGAACGAGTGTGACAAAACTGAAAGCAGTACGGACAATGGTGGAGCAAGCGCTGAATCAGAACGTAGAAACACATCTACACCACAGCCTAACTCTAGTGACCAATCGTCAGTGACCGGTTTGTTTTGTTTTTCCTTTGTGATCATCATTTGCTGTTGCTCTCTTATTTCGTCTCTTTTTTCAAATAATGAGAGGGAGAATGCACTTTGAAGGAGAAAGATCCTTAGAAACTGAAGAAAGACAAAAATGAACAGTTCATCGGGCTTATATTATCGGCTGCTAGATCTAAAAATAGAGGTTATAGCCGGTAAGGGAAAAGAACGGAGGTGAAGATCCCCACATTTGAAGATGGGGGTGGGGGGAAGTACGCCAAAAAATTGCGTGGCCGCCCGCGGCGAGCGGCGCGGCGGGTGCGAGTGCCAGTGGCGGTGCTGGCAGCCTTCAAGCGAGACAGTGTGGCAAAGGTGGAGGAGGCAGGGTGGCGTGGCTGGAAGAGGCAGTGTGGCATGGGTGGAGTGCAGAACTGACGCAGCCACGCTCTGCCGGGCTCCCAAGAGCAAAATCGATTCGCAAGTCGTACTGGTGGCGCCGCGAGTGCGACGCCGCTGACGCGACTTTTTGGCGTATTTCCCCCCACCCCGGAGATGGTTGCTTTTTTCCCGATGATTCCCGCGTTGACGAGCTACGGCCGAAATACGGGCTGTTTGGACGAGCTGTCCTATGCTGTGATGTCAAGTCATGAAGTGTGTGGTTGCGTACAGTGCAGTTAGTGCCACGAATTGCCTCCTTGGTCTTATTTTTAAATAGAAAACATGTTTTCGCACTAAATATCCACATTGCTGCATGTGATGTCTCCAAGAATGGAAGTGAAAAAAGGTTGAGGATTCGTCTGAAAAGAAAAAGAATGATGTGAAAAAAGGTTGAGGATTCATCTGAAAAGAAAAATGATGATGGAAATGAGTAATAGGAACTCACTGAGACGCCATTACCGTGTTTTATCACAAATTTCCTTTGCACAGAATGCAGAAATCTCTGCAGCATATTGCGGAGGTATTCAAGACAATTCCACAAATGACTTAGTTGTAGTCAAAGGAGGTGAGCGCGCTGGTGAGTGTAGGCGTTCTAAACAATGGCTCAAGTTGGGCTGCTCTCTTCCCCTCCTTTTCAAAAATCAAGGCGCCAATGATGTTAGCTCTTCAAGTTTATTACGTGCTTATGAAATAGATTATCATCCTCAGATGAACATTATTCTGAGAGCAAACTGTTGAAAGCGTTCATTGAGGTGCGACCTTATAAGAAGCGCCATATGATGCACGACTGCAATACAGTGCAGTTAATTTTAGGGAAGCTGTTGTCATGGCTCTCTCTGACCACTCGTGCAGTTGTTCCACCTCGTCAAGCTGAAGTTTATTCTCCAAGTACTGCGGATCCTGTGAGTTTTACTGTTGAAGCATTATTTGAACCGCTCCGCGGCCTATGTAGATCTGTTCTTCGAGCGTTCGAACACATCGGTGGCATACAGTAGCAGTCAAAAATTTATGCTGTTTTTCATGCTAACCGTAACTTTGGTCAACCTTTACATTTCTCAATCATTTTTTTTGTTTTGAAGGTATTCGGTGCTCAATAAAGCAAAGTATCTCAGCTGGTTAGGGCGCAGGGTGAAACCTGACAAATTTATTTAACTGAAGGCTCTGAAAATATCAAACCTTTCGACGAATTTAATTAGCAGTGTAAAGCTTAGGATTCAATTAGCAATAAAAACCTTAGAGTCTATCGAAAAAGCAGAAAGTGACACGGATCAAGGCAAAGACTTTGTTACCCTACATCTGGAATCATGACCGCACTTTACAGCACCGAGGCACGTTTGGTCATTCTCAGAATTTCCAGGTAAATAAATTTTCACCTCTCATCGTGCACCCCACTCTGCGTTGCTTTGTTGTGCTTTGCTTCATTGAGTACCAATTGCCTTCAAGGCACAAAATGAGTGAGAGATGTAAACGTCGACCAAAGTTATGGTCAGCATACAAAACCGCATATATTTTTGACCGCTACTGTACGCGCTGCGTAGTGGTGTCATTATTGCGTGTTTGTTTTCAGGCAGTGAATGATATCGAGGGAAGTCTCAGGGATGCTTTGCATGGTTACCTAGATTCGGATGGTAGTGTCAAGGTGAGCTCGTTCACTACTGTCCACTTGGTAACCACTGTAGGGTGCTTACTGTGTGTGGATGATTATTTACTTATTCATTTATTTCTGTTGGGCACGCATAGGGGCGCTGCCATATCCTGCAAAATTTCTTGTGTAGAATGCAATTTTGAACAACAGCATGCGCACAAGTACGAACATTAGATTTTTGATCATTAATTTCTTATCATCATTTTCTTGTTCTTTTTGTTCGTAACAACTTCATTTTTTGCTTTGTTTTATTGCTATTTTATGCGCATTCTTTAACTTTGCTTTCATTTTCGCATTCTTTTGCATCTAATATCTCACATATTCATCACAAAATAATAATGGTTAGTGTGAGTAAATTATACTACAATTAATAATAAAACAATATAGTATAGTACTACAGACTAACATTCGCAGCTCTTTATGTGAATTTCTTTAGTCGAAACCAGCTAAACGAATGTCTACCACTGGAGCGACATTGTTCGATGAGCTACCTCAACGAATTGTTAAGAACATGGTGAAACAGAATACCGTCCCCCCAGTGGATATTAGTCATATCGAAGGCGCCAAAGGATATCCGTAAGTTTTATGAGCTGATGGTAGGAGTCGTTTCGCGGTGTTTTGGGTAACTAGAAATCGCGGTCCTATTCCTTATTCCAGATGCAATTTCTGTGAGTTCAAAGGACGCACAGTGAATGACATCCGACGACATACTAGTTCAGCTCATTCTGAATTTTTCCCATCCATGAGCACGAAAATTGTCTCTCCGTGTCATCACTGCGATGAGGTAGCTCTATGTTTCTTCATTTGTTTTCTAGTATCTTTGAGGAAATCACTTGATCGAATTTTTTTTCTCAGGTACTCGATTCACGAGGAAAACTGTTGAAGCATATTGGTGATTGCCATGAAGATATACCGTTAGCGTTCAAGTAAGTTCTTTGTGTAAAGTCAGTTATCATGTAAAAAGTGCATGTTAAAGGTGGGGCTTATGACGATTTTTAATCTCAGTGGAAGTAGCGAAAGGTAACCCCGAATTCCCAACGCGCCACGTCAGGCTCGTACAGTCGGAGGCGGAGCCTCGTTGGGAGGGTGGTTGTGCACATCACTGAGACTGTTCATAGGTACCGGCTTTCTAGCTGTGAGCCATGCTACTGCTTTGACATCTCGTTGTTCTTTCATTAGACGTACTTGCCTCGAACGCGCAAGTAGTGCTCGTGCGCGCTGTCCTCGAAAAAGTCACCACAAAAAAGTTAAATTGTTCGGGGTGTGTACCCTAATGTCAGGACGCCGCGCGGCACAAAGCGGCGAGCGACATTTTCGCACGAGTTCATTGCCTCGGTGGAAATCGCGTGTAATTGCACCAGAAGGGCGGCGACCGTATCGACGCCTACTTTTATTCATGTTGGCGGTGATATAGAGTTTGCTTTTGAATTTCTTATATTTTAATAATCGGGATTCGCATGAACTGGTTCATCTTGCATGTTTTCGATTTATTTTTAGTTGATGATAGTGTTTTGCATGCAGTCATTCCAATTTCTATGCTGTGTTACCTATTAGTTCCATCACTTTTGCTCTCCGGAAATTTTTTGCTACCTGCTTTTGCTTGCTCTGCTCTTTGCTATTTTTTTATTATTGTATTGTTTGAATTGTATCAAGTTGTATCAGTGCGCTTCTTGCGGGTCATGTAAAGTCGGGGGGCGGGGTGAGACGCAACTTTTCACCGACGTCAGTCGAAGCTCCTTCCCTCCCTAGGCTTAGGCTAAAATTCACATCCCCTTCTCCTTCATGAAAACGTATCTGCCCAAGTATCTGTCTCATCCGTTTAGCCTAAGCCTAGGGAGAGAAAGGAGCTTCGAGTTGCCTCTCCCCCCGACTTTATTTAACCCAAGTACAGTAGACTAGCACAATCCTTTCATGCGGTAAAGAAGTAATAAGCAGGTGGTCTCAGTACGGTACTCCGGGTGGGGAACGTCATGTAAAAAACCGAGCAAAGTTGTAGGACTACCTACTACTTCTAGTGTGGACACTGAAACACCAAAGTGAGCTAAATTTATACATATTTAAATGAAACAAAACAAAAACAAGTCCAATATGGCGGCAAAGTGAATAAGATTAGGCGTCGATACTGTCGCCGCCCTTTTTGTGCAATTGCACGCGATTCCCACCGAAGGCGGACTACTCGCGCGCCAATGTCGCGCGGAGAACGTCGCGATGCGGCGTCCTGACATTGGGGTACACACCCAATTGTTCGTAAGGTAAAACACCGTGAGGAAATATGGTCAAGAAAAATGTCCGGAGATCAAGATAACAGGGTGTGGCACGATTTGCGTTGAAAGACCCAGGGAGGCGGAAATCGTAAATTTGGAAGTAGAAAGAAAAAAAAAAGGAATATGAAGGTGTTGATGTTCAGCAGTGTAGCAGTCGAGAAGGAGCGAAATAAAACGACGAGAAAACTGAGAAACAGGAATCCGAAAACACTTTTCCTCGTTATTGGCGGGGATAGGCTGCAGACGGGCGACGAGGCTTAATCAGCTGGCCGCGAACGTTGTCCCGCCCCGGCGGCAACCCCCCCCCCCCCCAACTGATGAACTGCACAACGACATGCCGTGCTGCGGGATCGTGACAGGACCCCAAGCCGCCCTTTTTCAGAGCGAGTGTTGCCACACATGACCTCTCCTGAACTGGGAGGTTTTTGCAGACCATGTATTCTCAGTGCATTGCGGCGCGCTAGGCCCTCCACGCCTCAAGCTGCGGCCACCGCGGAGCGGCTCTGGAGGGGAACGAGGATCAGCACAATGGTGTAGGGGATACGAAATTTTTGCAACGAGCAGCGAAGAAAGAGATTTCGCTCGAAGAACTTTTTGTTCGTTTCACAGCTTGATCTCCTCTAGTGAGCACCACTACTTGGATATGTAATGACCGAAAGAGGTCACCTTCGGGTCCGTTGGTAATCTTGAGTTACTGTTACTATTTCAGATGCGCGTATTGCCCAAAAGAGTTTGCCACATCTCGCGGTGTACGAGAACATGAACGACGATCGCATGAGTCGCGTCTGTTTTTGGACGCGGAACATTTGGTCTGCCCACATTGTGAACAGGAATTCCAAAACAAAAGAAATCGAGATGAACACGTGAAAAGACACAGTAATCCAAACTCTGTGATTGGCCGTGGATTCTGAGCGGTTTGAAGCCTTTGTTTTAATTAACTAATTAATTAATTAATTAATCCTAATTCCAAGTTTTATCCCAATATGTATGTCACTGTGAGCTGTTTTATACGCCATATTGTAAATTGAAGAGGTTAAGCAACCCATTTATCGATGAAGCGATCAATGGTGTGAGGTACATTGTAGAACGGAGAATTTAGCCTGTTGAATTGGTTTTTGTGTGACCATGGGGGACCTTAATGGAGTCCATGACCTGCTTCGGCTTAATCAAGCATGTTCATGCTGTTTTCACGCGATATCGCAGTAGGGAAACTTGAGTCCCTTTTTGAGTCGCATCGAAGTTGCTTATCGCTTCTTCGATCACGGCACTGATCTCCTCCACTGTTCCCAGAATATGCGACAGGACACTCTGACTGGGTCTGGTCACACAAGAAAGCACTGTCCGTGCCCTTTATTACACGGCTTATTCGGAAGATACAAGCATGACTATTGCCGCGCGCGGTGACCCACTTCGAGTGTCCTGTCACACATCTGAGCTCTACGTACAGTATGCCACTTTATACGATTATCAGCATCAGTATTTTGTTCTATCCAGTTGTTTTAAATGTTTGTTCCAATGATAAGACCTAGTCACCCCTTTGATGAGGGGTTGCGCACCGTTGATGTGATTCACTTTCCGAAAAGCATACTGGCCTCCTTGCTATTCTGTTGAAACTTGCTTTAATTATGTATTTATTTATTCATACTGTATTGTTTATTGCTAGCAAATGATGTTGCTAATGACTATTCGCTTTAGGCTGCCTAAATTTATGGATGAAGTTATAATCAATTTCGGAATGTTTTAGGCATTCTTTCTGTAATCCTTGTTATGCATATTATTGAAGTTGTTAATAATCTTTTTTTTACAATAGTACTTGTTCATCGAGTGGTTAAAATTATGTCCTGTGCAGTGGCCCTATCCACTGGAAAATAAATTTTGATATGTATATGTGACTAGTTGAAGAAATGGCGTTTTAAGCGCTCCAGTCTTCGTTTCGGTCATTTTTTTTTTTGTTACACGATTAATAATTTACTGATAGTGCCTTCTCTACTTGCTTCTTTAAAAGTGATCACACCTGTGACGTAATACCTTTCTGATTATTGCCTAACAGATGTCTTCACTATTCGTAAGTATGAAATTCTAAAATCTGTTCTATCACCTGTAAAGTGTGCCGCGTGTGGAAGTTGAATCAGTGCCACTTGTGTGGTATAAATGATGGTCATTCTCTCGGAGACCATACTATCGCTTTTCTCAGATTTCCCGGGTAAAGATGTGTGATCTGCCGTAGAGCCGTGCGGCTTTTTTTCACTTTCTATGTTATTGTGACAGTCTGCCCAGTCATTCTTTACGTTCTCCACTAAGATGATGTCAGTCAGTGTCGCTCACCATCCTTCCAATCGCTTGAAGTCACATCCCACGATAACCATACAGGTAGACTTACCTTTTTGGGGAAATCCTTGGGTAACTATTCACACTGCACCTTTTTGCGCCTATCCGGTGCGCTATCACGGCGCTACACCTGCTCGGACCCACTTCGACGCCACCCATTATGCTCGGGTGTATATCGTTAGGACAGAAACGTCGCGTGGCCGTGTTCGGCACGCGATGGGATGGTGCGAGCTATGCGCGCCGTATTAGTTGGGTCCTGAAGCGATTACGCATAGAATGAGGCGTAGAGCACTGTCATCGCTTCAAGACCCATCGCTTTCTGTCCTAACGACATACACCCCATTATGCTCAACTGACCAATAAGGGAGCTCTAGTGGGTGGCGTCTGACTGCATTTGAGCAGGTGAAGCGCTAGGATGGCGCACCGTGGTGGGGTGAAAAAGGAGCAACCTGGATAGTTACCCAAAGATCTATTCCCTCAAGAAAGTGAGTCGCCCTATCTGGTTATCGCAGGATGTGTCTATGAGCTGCGCTGCCCAACGAAATGAAATTTCGGATAAGATACATAAAGGATAAGATACGTATCGACCGGAAATCGAGCGTATCCGTGATCTAGGATTTTTGAAGATTCCCCTTCAAGGATAGGATACGTATTGATCGAGCAAATGAGCATATCCGCTAATCCGCGGTTTGGGATTTCCGGAGAATCGACGTATCCGTGATTTCGTATATTTGCCGTGATGTTGATAGACTGATGTGGTGGAAAGTGGCATCGCCAAAAATTCTAAATCGCGGATGCGTGAGTACGCCGATCTGTTGAAAATCCCATTTGCTTGGATCTGAACACAGCCCTTGCTATTTGTCGGTCGCCAAATACCACTCACGTCGTAGAATGTTGCTCACACATCGCTTGGTCGCCCTATGTCGCTCACCACGCTAAAGCACATGAGCGGTTGAAGCGTTGTTTATTTTGCGATGACTGTTGTTGTGCTGGTGAGGCAAAGGGGAACATATGTTACAGGTCAGTGTGCACCAGCGAATATTGCCGGGGGGTGCAGATTTGTCTAAAGAATCGTAAGCGTGGTGCACTCACCACTTTCTCATATCTGATGCCAGTCTTACGCCTAGGCTCTAACAGTAATGGCTTCTTTCAATCCTCCATATCTCTGCACTATTAAACTTCAATAACACAATAGTAATCCCTACTCAAAAGAATCGTCCACGGAAAAATGTGTTTTTATGTTACCCATATATTAGGTAGTCTAAAAAGTCTTTTCGTATTTTTAAATACCGCTTTTTCCCTCAAAACTGCTTTCCACAAAATTTCTTCTGTACATATATATGTAGTACAAGTTCTCACGCATCTATAGGTATTGTTGTCTTCCATCTCCCGGATAACCCTTTTCGGCAAAATAAAAATATCAAAAGTCACCTCATTTTCAATTCCAATTTTTTTTTCATAAGGCAGCAATTTTTATCCAAGCTCGAGAATTTTTTAAAAGAAAAAATTCAAAAAAGTTTTTACCACTAGTGAAAAAATGACTCGCCAAAAAATTCTCGAGCTTGGATAAAAATTGCTGCCCCATCCACCTTATAGCCCTCATCTTGCTCCATCGGATTATCAACTTTTCCTTTCCCTGTCTAACGCCATTCAAAGAAAAAAATTTTTATAATTTTTATTGAAAATGAGGTTGATCGTTGATATGTTTAGTTTGCCGAAAAGGGTTGTCCGGGAGATGGAAGACAATAATACCTATAGATGCGTGTGGACTTGTACTACGTGTGTATGTACAGAAGAAATTGCTGGAAAGCAGTTTGGAGGGAAAAAGCGGTATTTGAAAATACGAAAAAACTTTTTAGACTACCCAATATTTAAGTTGTGGGCCGCATGCAATGTTTCACTTGAAAAATTTGAATCCGGCTAAAATACATCACCTCAAAGTCTTGGCCGGTTGGGCGGGGCCTCCGAGCAAATGCCAACCCGTGTCCGCCGTGGTCGGAGACGCATTGTAGGAACAGAAAGTTACGTAAACAGTCCCATTCTCTGTTTCCAACCGCGGCGGACGACGGGACGGGGCTTCCATTCGGAGGCCTCACCCCTGAGCTGTATCTTAGCCGAATTTTCACTTTTTCGCGTGAAACTTTGCATGCAGCACTTATTGGGCAAACGCAGCATAAATATACGGGTAACAAAGAAAGTCATTTTTCCGTGGACGATTCCTTTGAAAGGCGGTTAATCACTATCGAGCCCATTAAGGCAACTGAAGGGTTGTCTTGGTGATATTCTAATGAACAGAGGTGGGATTTTGATGGGAGAGGAACGGCATTGATTGGATTTGCCCATCTTGAATCACCAATCTGTGAGATCCTGTGAATCTCTTAGAAAGGGAGTACCGGTGTTTGGCTGTTCATTCTGTCCAAACGCGCACATCGATTTTTTAGCAACTTATGCTAGAAAGAGTAGGGAATCACAGTTAAACAAAGGACTTCAGTACTTCGTTCTTCACACATACGGAGGGATAGAGCGTGGAGCTATAATCGATCTTTTTCTCGATGCGCCGAACATCCTATTTTTGTTCGAAATCGTTGTGGTTTAGAAGCGATTCGATATGTAATGGACTGTAGGGGCTAACTCCTGCACAATGCAGTGCTTCTACGTCTGTGACCAAGGACCTGCTACCCGTTATACCTTAAAGGAATCGTCCACGGAAAAATGAGTCTTTTGTCATCCATATATTTCTGTTGTATTAGCCTAATAAGGGCTGCATGCAAAGTTTCTTGCGAAAAAGTGAAGATTCGGTTAAGATAAAGCTCCCCAAATTCTCGGCCAGGGGGAGGGGGCTCCGAGAGGAAGCCCCGTCCCGTTGTCCGCCACGGTTTGGAACGGAGAGTTACACTGTTTACGTAACTTTCTGTTTCTGCAGTGTGCCTCCGACCGCGACGGACTATTTGAAGGACCCGAGACCCGAGGCCCCGCCCACCCGGCCGAGAATTTGGGGAGCTGTATCTTAGCCGAATTCACACTATTTCACCTGAAACTTTACATGCGGCCCATATTGGGCAAGTACAATATAATGTATGGGTAACAGGAAAACTCGTTTTTTCGTGGACGACTCCTTTAAGGCACGAAGACTGCTCGCTTTTGCAGTATTTGATTGCCAAACCGTGTGTAATCACTGCCCCATTTGCCACTACAGCCCTCCCACCCTCTCTGTACGCGACAGTACTTTCTAAGAAGTATCTGCCGAGTTCAGATCCATATTTCAGCTCCTCTGGTTCATCCGAAATATCTTCGAAAATTTTCACAGCTCCATACAAGTTATAGTACAAGTAGGACAAGGGAAGTAGTAGCAAATAGAATGAAGGAGAATTGTGTTCGGTGGTGAGCTGGCGGGCTGGCAGATTAATGTGAAGATTAGAAGGGGATTTCTTTGATCGGAACTCTCAGAAAAACCTTAAATGGCAATAAAAACCCTCGAAAGATGGAAGGATGACTGAGGTCATCTCAAATTACCCAGCTAAGTTGTCTGTATCGGAGAGCCATTTCAAAATAGGCACAAGGCTGAACGAAGATGACCTTTATATCGTGTTTTCTGAGAAAAGTGCAATTATCTCAAAATAAAACATGGAACTGGTGAATGAGTGGAGCCAAAGAACAAAGGAAACGAGCAAACTGACAATCCAATAGACTTCTAATAGTACTGCACTGTTCAATAGTTACAATTTTAAAATTATATGAAATAATTTAGATGGTAATTCGGTGGTGATGCATGATAAGAAGGAGCGGAGAATCAGCGCAATAGCGACGGATGATGCTGGGTGAAAAGGAGAATGTGTGTTGCTTTAGCACAGAACGCTGGCATTCACAAGTCCCGCGCTTCCCGTGCGAATGTGTCGCGTGCGGCGCGCTGCAAGCGTTGTGCGATGCCGCGTCGTGACCCAATGCTACAATTCTCGAAAAAGGCAAGGGCATAAGTCATGGCAGTGGCAATATTTCAACCATGTCATGGATGGCAGTAACAAACAGCTACGACGTGACGTTGAGAAGCACGAACTTTTCTTTTTTCATTTTAGTTTTTTTTTCCGGATATCGATCACACTTCCATTTTTTCCTTTAGCTTAGGAAGGAACTTGTAACCGAGTTCATAGTTATTGATGGCAGAAATTAGGTCGTTCAGGTTGTGTACCCTTATGTCAGGATTTCGCACCGCGGCATGTCACAAGCGAAGCAATGCGGACGAGCTGAAGGTGCCATGTTGTTGGGTTCCGAAGCGATTACAAGCCAACTGCGTATCGCCCTCATAGCATTGCCATGTAATCGTTCTAAGACCCAACTATCGCGACGCGCAGAGCTCGCGAACACTACGTCGCACACCGCTCCTCTTCGTGCGAAATCCTGACATAGGGGTACACTCCCAGTTGTTCATGATGTCACGTCGTATAAGTTTTTACTAGCAGCCCTGGTGTGGTCATGAGAAAGGGATAGAAGTATCTACAAAATAGAGAGTGTGAAATCCGTGAATGATTTAGGTGATTCTCTTATCGGAGTAGAACAAAGGTTCCCGAAACTTTGGAAATTTCTATTAATATGCTTTTTATGAAAATCGTAAAATATTTTGAAAAGACCCATGTGTCACGAAACCTATGCTTTAGTTCGAATGGAAAATGAAAAAGGAAGTATTTTTGACAACGAAAACACAACGTTCGTGTTTACAGCGATAAATTTAAATATCAAATCGAAATAAGTTAAGATGATACGTGATAACGCCTGTCATCAGCATTATAGCAACGTGGTGATATGTTATGGTGATATATCTTGATTAGCGCTATTCCTTACGGTAATCAGTTTCAGCACCAAGCCGTATGTTCACAAATTTTTGTATCTACGGGATAGCTTCGATCGAAGAACACTCCATTGACGTACATCGTTGGCCAGATCTGAAAATGTTGCCATGTTAGTGTTTAAGGTATAATTATTATTATTTTATTGATATTTAATGTACTATTTTGGTCGATCTTTTTATGCAGTATGTACTGAGCGTTGTTTCCTGCCCTATAGAAGCGTTCCGAATAGACAGTCACAACAGGAATCTATCAAAAGCTTCGTTGAGGGGTAGGCGTCGTTTTTTGGTAAAAGGTGAGTAAGAATCGCAGTGCCCTTCTCATTTGATAGCGTATAACTCTCAACCCAAGCTGTTTTCGTGGGAGCACGAGAAGACGTGGAAGACAGCCTTACAGAGGGGTCTTGTTGCAGACTGTTAGGTGATGGGGTAGCCTGACTTCGAGAATTTTTTTGACAAGGTGCTTGACCCAATGGCCAACTTTTATATCTGTGATTTTATCATTATTCATCATGCCATACGCTTTCTACAATGACTTTGCGCCCTGCAGTGCATCAGGTGTGACCGCTCCCTGAAAATCATCTTGGCACAATCGATTAGGTGGCTCACGACTTCAATGTACGTAATGGAAAAGGTGACTAGCTACTCATGTAGACAATGTTATCATTTCTTGCTACGAAGTGAGCACCAGGAGTGTTGTGGAAAAGTCCAAAAGCGCTGAAATGCTGCTACTCGCTTCGGTACCGCCTTCGAATAGACGTGCCACATGCAACGCTAATGAGAGCATCATAGCGCCTTGATTAGGCGTTCACAGACATTGAGACAGAGTGGCCCCGGAGAGGTGCAAAGGCGACGCAAGCAACGAGGCAGGGTGGCATAGGCAGAGATGCAGATACACGCAGCCACGCCCTCTCGCCCTGACCTCAAAGTATGAACGCACCGCCAACGCGCTCAAAGCGCTTGCCGTTGTAAAGTTTGCTCGCTAAAGGGGCCTTTGCCGCCTTCTGACGAGACCTGACGTAGTTGGTTTGATTTATTGAATTGTGACGCAGCCTATGATGGTGCTGTAATGGCGTCAAGCGCAAAATATAGCGAATATTCTATTTCCAGTCCATTTTTAGAATAGATGTGTATGTGTACAAGTACGCCCCGTCCCAACTACCAATTACTGCCCTCACGCAAAGAAATCGTCCACGTAAAAATGAGTTTTTCTGTTACCCATGTATTAATATTGTATTTGCATAATGTGGGCCATGCAAAGTTTGACGCGAAGGAAATAGAATCACGCTAAGACACAGCACCACAAAGTCTCGGCCGTGTGGGCGGAGCACCGAGCCAATGCCAACCCGGTCTTCCGCCGCGGTCGGAGTGCATTGTAGGAACAGAAAGTTACGTGAACAGTCCAATTTTTCGTTTCCAACCGCGCGGGACCGGGCTTTTATTCGGAGGTCCGCCCAACTTGTCGAGAATTCGGGAAGCTGTATCTCATGTTGTATTTGCATAATGTGGGCCCCGTTTTCGCGTGAAACCTTGCATGCGGTCCTCACTAGGCAAATACAACATAAATATATGGGCAACAAAGAAACTCATTCTCCTGCGGACCGTTCCTTTAAGGATTCCTCCGCTTGCTCGACCCGGTACGCCACTCAAAATCGAGCAGTGGGAATGGCTGGATGTCAAAGGATTTGTGGTTGGAAGGAAATTTCGTACAACGGACATAAGAGACTCACTTTTACTCCTGCTCGATGCGTGTTAACCATGGAGTAGTAGTTAAGCAGTTCACCGGTTTGCGTTGTGGCACATTCGATGAGTTTTCTGGAAGAGAATGATTCTATAGCTTTGAGTTTGCCTCTCTTACCCGAAATCTGCGCTGTTAATGTGGGAAATGATTGGTTTTCCTTCAGTTTCATGTTTTTACCTCTGTGTTCGAACAGAGAGTCGGCTGAGACAGCGACTGAATGCTTCACGGAGTGTGGTCAATCCTTGAATGCATGTGATAAGTCCCAAATGACGGCGAGGGAAATACTGTAAAATGATTTTCTCTAAAAGTTCGAATGTCGACGAACAAGTGAGCTAACTCACGGAAATTGCACAATTCTGAAGCCGATTGAGATCACATTCTGTTGGTCCGTGCATACACTGGCAATGGAAATTTCTGTTGTAGTCGTATTCGCAGTTTCCTTTACCGAACGGGATCACCTGAATTTGATAACTTAAGAAACAATCATAATTTTGCATAGTTGTAGTGTCAGTACTGCCTGTCATAAGTAAGCTCGTAGCAGAATTTTTCCTAAGAAAAATGCGTGTACTGATAGATTCGAATGCGATATAACATAAGCTGTCGCGTGCGACATGTTGACGCTCAAAGGCACACCACGCGATAATCAGATTAGTGGCTAACTTTCTTGGGGCAAGTAGGTTCATGGATGAGTGCTCAGACTGCATCTTTGTTGCGGCTGCACGACACACCCTCATGGTATTGTGCCTGCTTGAACACAGCCAAGCCACGGCCCCCCAATCGAATCACACCTGGCCTTAGACGAACGATTTCCATTGTGAAAGCTGCTTTCATCATCGAAATGGCTGTTTCACTGAATTATCTTCTCTGATCGCAGGTTTCCTTCTCCACGTGAGCGCCACGTTGGAAATTTGTCCATCTAAGGCCAGGTGTGATTTGGTTGAGTGGGCGTGGCTCGGTTGTGTTGGAGCAGGCACAACGCCGCAAGGGTGCACCGTGCAGCCGCAAGAAAGGTGCTGTCTGAGCAGTTATCCACTGACGTACTTGCCACAAGGAAGTAAGCCGCTACTCTGAGTATCGCGCGGTGTGCCTTTAAGATGGAACGAGCTCATAACAGTGGGTCTTTAGTTGTTTAGAAACACGGAAGGGAGCAATTTCGGCCAACTGTAACACTTGCACTTCGTTCACATTGCCGCAATCACACACAACCCCTTGTCGGGGAATGTACACCGTTAGGTCGAAATTTCGCTTCGCGACGTCGCACCCGCGGCGCCATCAGCACGACTTGCCGTAGCCGGCTGAGATTTTAGCTAATGGTGATGTCATTTGGAAAAACAGGTCATAACAATAGTAAAAATAACAATGGGGCGATGAACGCAATCACATCCCTCGAAACAACTCGCGCTCGCCGCTGGTAGCCGCGCGAAGTTTTGACTTAATGATGTACACCACTTGCCAATACGTCGAGTGTTGATTCACTGGAATTTTTCATCATAAACACCTTTTTTCTTACTATCTCGCCTATTCTTCCTTTCATTGCTTCACCTGTTTGTTGCTGTTTGTTGTTTCACTTGTTTAACATCATCATAATGAAGTCCAAAGACGCGTTTTTTCGACGCTTCGGCCCTTTCAGCTCTTATCTGCGCAAATTTAGCCGTACATCATCTTTTGTTCGTCAACAGGGAATGAAATTGCCAATACGCTTTCCTTCTTTGCCCCCATCCCATCCCAGTGCCATTAAACATGCAGCGCGCTGCGAGTAACTAATCTTGTGCGACGTCGCATTCTGACCTTACGCTATGTACCCTTAGTGAGGCACCAGTAATGACTCGTTACTTCTTGACTTTAAAATGGCGAACACATCAAAGTGGAGGAATAGATGAACGATCCCCCAAGTAACCTACAGTGGGCACAGCGAAGCCTCATCTTGGACATTGTTCGCTCACGAAAGCCGAGAGTGTCTGAGTGACTGGCGACGGACACTATTCAACGGAAGCAACTACCCTTATCATTTACCTAAAGACTGTTCAACCAGCTATTCCGTGTGAGAACTTCTGAAGAGTATAGCTGAAATCGTTGGTAGATCTTTTCGGTGCAAGGAGGAGGTCTGTGAGGGTGTGTCTTGCAATGCGGCATGCGACGCGATGCGTGTGAGCTAAGGCCGCCCTCACACTCAGCGCCTACAGAGCGTGGCTGCGTACAGGCAGCGAGACAGAGTAGCATGGGAGGAGCTGCAGAGATGACGCAGCAACGAGGTAGAGTGGCATAGGCGGAGACACAGAGACACGCAACCACTCCCTACTGCCGGCACTGCAGAGTATGATGGCGGCCTAGGAATGCCGTATATTGTTGAGTCTTTAAGAGATTACCGTGTACAAATAAAATGAGGGCAGGACAGAGCAATGGTCCCATGACCCAGCCGCATACAGTGCCCCTGGCTTACAAGCATGGCGCTGCGAAACTCTGTCCCAACAATATATAGCCGATTTGTGAACACTAATAATGTATTATAAAACTTGTAGTATATGATTGGTTATAAGCTTATCACCCTGACGAACCGTACATACGATTTAATGGAACCAGCTTGTGGTCGCGGACGCTAGACCTGGGTAAAAACTGCTGTGATTTGTGGACTGATTGGTTCTTTGGCGAATTCCTCATGTTTTTCCTCGACGTCCGCCCTAGTTACCGCGAATACGTGAGTGTTTTGTGAGGATGAATTGGATGCTTTCCTTTTTTTCCTTGACTACGTCGCTTCAAGCCGGCGTTAAGTGACACTTGGTTGACCTGTTCCCGAGTTATTGAGACTATAGTTAGGTATTAGTAAAAGTAACACGTGAAAGGCCGACGTGCCGGAGTTGAAAAACTGATTTTATCAAAGTTTTTTTTCAAGTGCTTGATACTTCACATGGTACTTTACAGCACCAGTTATGGACTGTACAATGAAGGAAAGTCACTTTGAAGTTTGAGGGTCTCTGAAGTCTCTCATTCATTGGAGCCAATGCAATCATATTTTGGCATTCAAGATATCATTTTTATATAACTAGACCACTTCTTACTTTTAAAATTTATTTTTGAACGCTGAAATGATTGGAATCATGGTAGAGATCGAAGCTGCTACAGTTCCATTTCATACAATTCTTGTATGTACCGGAACTCGCCAAAAATCGAAAAAAAAATTCTCGAAAGAAAAAGAAACCTTTGCAAAAAAGAATCAAAAATTAGAACGAAATATGTAGTACCGGCTGCTTTCTGATTGCAGTCTTCTAGATAATTATCAGATTACGATAATATTTCGGCGTTTTGATATGGAATGGGACGAGTTCGTGATTGAGAGATAGTTCAGAGGACATCGGGGGAGGGGGCTGCAGAAAGGCTTCTGATGGAGTTTCTGCATGGATGCGAATTTAGCACAATTTTTCCGAATCCGTACCTAGCTGATGTTGTTGTTAGAGCTCAAAATGTCTCTATTATCTGAACTAATTCCTTGGTATGCCTTACTGACTGTCTGTCCGACCGTCTGTGTGTCTGCTTGTCCGTCCGCTAGTTAGGAGTTGTGATAAGGCCCCGTGTATATTTTGTGCCGGCGGGGCATGGTGCGTTCACAGGCAGCGAGCAGAGTGCCCGGAGAGGTGAAGAGACGACGCAGGCAATGCGTCAGGGTGCTATAGGCGAAGACACAGAGACACGCTGACACGCCTTGTCGCCGACACCACAAAGTATGAACGCGGCCTAAGAGCGAAAATGAAGGAAGCCGGATCGAGAATTAAATGGACCATGGAGTATCAATTTGAGATAGTTTTATTATTTTTAAAAACTCATCTTTATATAGGGCTTCTATCTAGTAAATAAATCAGTAGCCATCATGCTATCGCTGCTCTGATTACTACGGTGATATCTCGATTTCTGACATTAATGCATATGACTCGTTGATGTTGGGCTATTGTTGTAATTCTTGCCCTTCTTGGGGTTTTCTGACATATTCGAAGGAAAACTGCGTCGCACGTGTTCTTTCCACATCTAACCCATTCATTCGTCTTTGGGAATGACTAGTGTGATCGGGAAATGTCTAAATTGCATGATCAAGACGAACTGGCTTTGCTTAGCGCCGAGATTGGATAAAGCTCTAACAGGCGCTATGCAAACAGGATTGGACGAGATTACTGTGAAGTAATTGGTAGCTGCAGATGCAGCTGAAAGCTTGAGTCTCAGCATGAGAGTTTTATAGATAAATAAATGGATGAAGTTTCCGGCGTTCGTCAATCCTCTATATGGGGGGGGGGGGGGGGGTGGGGGGTTTAAGTTCCATTTGGAGTCGTGCAGGCAGGTGAATGCGGTTTGCCATGTACAATGACTTGCGGGGCCCAGCCAATGTGCAAGTCAATGCTTTTATCCTTCCAGACGAGTCTGGTCCCAATTCACTGATCTTGGAAGGATGGAAGACCTGGTTCGTCTTGGCGGACGTTGATGCGGGATTTGATCCCCGCACCATGAGAGTGGGAGTGTGCATCATCGGTCACTACACTACGCCCGCCCGCTTTGTGAATAATTCTCCCGTTTAGAAAAATGCTCAATAACAGAAGAGACCAAATGTTTTCTATTCCCTTGTTTCTATTTTTCTTTGATCAAGTATTGGGTTGGGGAATAAGTTCCCGCGGTTTCTTTTAACCCCGTTTTTCACATTGTTTCCATCATCTTTCGGTAAAGCTTATACATATTTGATGGAGCTTTTTTTGCTCTACAAAATGCTACTATCTATTTTTCGATTCCTTTGACTACCTAATATTTATGAGGTTTGGAAACGAAGTAAGCTGAAGGCAAAAATTGGCACTCTCGGCACCTCATCTTCCTAGTCTACCATCGAGATCGAAAAATGCATGTGTATATGTTTTCGATAGAGCTTTCTCAGCTCTACAGAATGGTACTACTTTTTATTCAAATCGCTCAACTTTTTGCGTTTTTAGGACTCACAAATGCGGTACATTGCAAAAGTGTGCACTTTCTTATCTCCCCTTCCTCGCCTACCGTCGAGATTGGAGAGGATGTGCATATATGCATTCGATAGAGCTTTCTTTGCTCTACAAGATGGTATCACTCTTCTTTTGTATCCTCTCATATTTTAGCATGTATGAATAGGTTTCCACCTTTTTTTCAACTCAGAATCGCGTAATGAAAATGAATTTTTTTGGCGGAATGTTTCATATTGTTTGATAGAGCTCTTTTCGCTCTACAAGATATTGCTTATGGTTTTTGTTCAAATTTTTTTTTGCTATTTTTTAGATCATTAAAGGAGTGCCAAATCGACGAAATCGCGCATTTTCGTGTCGATCATGCTCGATTTCGTCGATTTGGCACTCCTTTGAAATGATCTAAAAATTGCAAAAAAAATTTGAACAAAAACCATAAGCAATATCTTGTAGAGCGAAAGTAGCTCTATCAAATAATACAAAACATTTCGCCAAAAAAATTCATTTTCATTACGCGATGCTGAGTTGAAAAAAAGGTGGAAACCTATTCATACATGCCAAAATATGAGAGGATCAAAAGAAGAGTGATACCATCTTGTAGAGCAAAGAAAGTTCTATCGATTGCATACCTGGATATTCTCTTTGATCTCGATGGTAGGCGAGGAAGAGGAAATAACGAAAGTGCACACTTTTGCGAGTACCGCATTTGTGAGTCTTAAAAACGCCAAAAGTTGAGCGATTCGAATAAAAAGTAGTACCATTCTATAGAGCTGAGAAAGCTCTATCGAAAACATATACACATGCATTTTTCGATCTCGATGGTAGACTAGGAAGATGAGGTGTCGAGGGTGCCAATTTTTGCCTTCAGCTTACTTCGTTTCCAAACCTCATAAATATTAGGAAGTCGAAGGAATCGGAAAACAGATAGTAGCATTTTGTAGAGCGAAAAAAGCTCTATCGAAAACATATATAAGCTTCACCGAAAGATGAAGGGAACAATGTGAAAAACGGGGTTCAAAAAAATCGCGGGAACTTATTCCCCAACCCAATATAAGTTAACCTGTAATGAAGTAGATTTCGATTTCCTTAAATGTCACCTGGAGATTCATGATTCCTGGTCGATTCACGTAGAATGGCCAAATCTGTTCGCGTAGTAATCGTGTACAAAATGGACATTGAGATTCCGTGAATATCGTCACATTAACCACTTGCCCCATAACCGTCGGCAGAAACAGACATGCCAGTACCCAGCTGCTCATCATCCTGGAAGAATTCATTGTGGTACGTATACGGTAAAGGTAGCTGCAGTGAAGGAGCTGAGATAAACGCAAGATAAACGCCAGACACCACAATAATAGAAGAAACAATTCGATCGCGAGACATCAATTTATTCGATTCCAAAAAAACGAGGCTATGCCATGGGTAATGGGAAAGCTGAGAAGTTCACACTCTAATCTGATGTCACTAGTTAGACGCCATTTTCCAGCTGAATCTACGCGGGAGTTTATCAGTGAGGGGGTGGGGGAACAATTCGTTGGATATCGAAAGGTAGCATGCCTTTACAAGACTAACTTGTAATAAAGTATCGCAGTAGTAATATATGTGTGATCCTGTAAGGCTGTGTTACTCTTTGACATTCATGTAAAAGCATGCTAATGTTATACATTGTTCAACAGGTCACCCCCCCCTCTCTCTCTTCGCAGGAGAGTTCCTTAATAAGTTTATTCTCCACTTTATTTTACTTGTTTTCTTCAAGCGCTCGGAATCAATTCCTTTTTACTTTCTTTATTATACTTTTAAAATAGGGAAACTTCAAAAAAGTTTCAAGCCCTTACTATAACCGTTGCAGATAGTATCACCATGAAAGAGCTGGATCAGTCGAGGGCCTCGCTCCCCTTCTTTGAATGGATTGAGCAGATTGACTTCTGATCCTTCAGGAGGGTCGAAGTCATCAGAAATCCGGGAACCGGCGGTGAGTGGCTAGATTCTGTTCCGGAATTCCCGCGTTAACCACAAAGCCGCAGCTTTCACCTTGAGAACCAGATAAGCGAGCTAAATAAATGCTGTAGTACCAGTGTTGGATTGCTAGTGGCAAAGTGAAAAGAAAACTCTCTTGGGGCGTGAAAGTGCCACAAAACGGGCACCCATTTATAGCTTTTCGCGGTCTTATAACTTTCACATTGCCACCAGAACTGTCCGCAGAAAACGTTCAACTATGGGAATATCCTTGAAGAGAAAACGTGTTCCGGCACGCGATGAAAGTGAGGATCGACCACGAAGAAAAGCTTGGTGTTGAGTAATCCCTTCGCCCCGGCATTCATCGTGGCGGCTCGTGGTGATATAATCACATTTCAAACCGGATTTATAGAAAATGGGTGCGTTAACGAGGTGAACGAAAGAGATCTTCGAAGTGGATGGGGATCATAAGCAACAAGGGTGGTCAGTAGCCGACAATGAAATCATCGTCTCATGGACCTCCCCTCGGCGGGCCATCGTAATCGTTCGTAAGATGTTTATTTGCTATGACTAAAGTAAGCGATTGACATGAATAGTCAACGAGTTGGAGTGTACATTGATGACCGCCGGCCACCATAAACCAGGAAGGAAGGAGAAAAATGGAGCACGTGGGATTTCACTGTAAAGAGTCGCATTGCCAAATAGTCTTAGCTGGTTGAATAGGGGGCGGGAGGTGGGTGGGCTACGATGTGAATCCCTCCCACAAGGAGAATTCGAAAGGGAATGAGGATGATCTTATATGCAGCCCTCATCTAGAGAAAAGGCACTTCCGAAGACATTAAGTGGCAGAGTATAAATATAAAGGATAAAGTTTTTGGCGCTAATTAATCCCTTGAGGGAAGTGGGGAGCAGCCGATGCACAAGTCAGGGTTTTTATCCTTCCAGACGGGTCTAGCACTAATTCATCGACCTCGCAGGGATGGAGGCTTGGTTGGCTTAGGCAGGATTTGATCCTCGCACCTTGAGAGTGGGAGTGCGCGCCACTTGTCATTACACCACCTCCTCCTGATTTTCGGTTGTTCTATCCTGTCCTAATGTGTTAGTGAAGAGGAGAGACAAACATGTGCAAATAATCTTCAAACGAGGACTCTGTGAAATCGAGCATTCTATTTTTTGAGCAGAGCTTTGTTGAAATTATTGTTAGAGGCGGTGAATGTAATATTAAGTGGCGCCGTTTCCATTAGCCTGGTCGGGTGATCAAATTCTAGATAAGTGGTGATCTATACCATTGGAGCCTTCCATCCTTCCGGAGAGAGGCGAATGTCTGCTAGGCTTGTCTGAAAGGTTAAAAAAACACTGGCTCATTTATTGGAAGGCCTCCGCAGTTCGCTGCACGGGCAGAATCACATTCGAAGGTTACTACGATCCAGAAAGAAAGTAGAACGTGAGGCTCATTCATAGATGTCGAATGCTTCACGCTAAATAATTAAGAAACGTGAAAAAAAAACTGTGAAAATGCGTTCCATACCTTAGAGATGCAAACAGTTGTTTACACGTTGAAGGCTCTTCTAGGGTCACTGGAGTTAAGCGTTCGGAATTTTTATTAATTTTTTATTTGTTCTACTCTCGATTTGATTGATTGATTCAATGAAATTCATCCTCTTTTTCATCAGTGAATTATCTGGGGAACTGTAAAAAAAACTGTGAAAATGGGTTCCATAACATAGTGATATGATACAAGCGGCTGTTCTTCCGTTAGAGGCCCTACACAGGGCCACTGAAGTTGATCGATTAGAATTTTTTGTCAATTTTTATTAATTTATTTGAATAAGTTCAAATACATTTTCACCGAAGCCATGCATGGATCCAGCTAGCGACGACCCTCTTTTTCACTTATTGCTGCTGGGTATCGCGTTGGTTCTTCGAAGAGATTTATCTATTTTCAACTATAGATAGATGATTTATGCTTTCATTTATCGATCTTGAACTGCAGATGTTTTATGCTTTCTATCTTCCATCATTAAATGGGATGGTGGGGATGAAGCGTGAATATTTGCGCTTTGTCTTTGCTGTGCAATTTTGTATCCGCTTTCTGAAGGGTGTGCAAAAGTTCAAAAGTGGTTCGAAAAGTCCTTCTTAGTGCCGATGGGATAATCTCAGGACGCTCGCAAGCAATTTCATCAGTTGCATCTCTGGATAATAATTGGGTTTAAATTTTGTCGATTCGCAACGAATGTGATCACGGTACACTAATTTCACTCTAAGCTATAATTTCGAAGGGCTGAAAGCCTGGAAAAAAAATAATTGCACATTTTGAGCCTAAAGCCCCTACAACTTATTGCATATAGCTTCGAATAGCTTTACGGACCGCACAATCAGATGTACTAATGGAAGTGGAATACATGGCGTCAGTTGAAAGATTGATAGTTTGCGCTCAGTTTTTTTCGTTTTACGTGATGACTGCTAGAGCGGGGATGCGACTTACCATAGGATTAAGCCTTTCGATCCGCGATGGGTGTGGTTCAGGGGCAAAACTATAAGCAACCAACCTGAACTGCGACGTCTTTTGAATTCTAATCCAATTTCAATTATTCCCAAAGTTCCCAAAGGATTCTTAACATTTCACATCAATTTATAGAGGATCATATGATTCTTCGGATACAAGGTGTCTTCATTGCTTTGAGGTTACTTTATATTTATATTCTTATCTTTCAGTTATATAAATGAAATAGTCCGTCTCCAGGTCGGCTTTGGCAGCTCTATAAGTGCGACAGACAGACAAACAGAGGCGGACGGACGGACAGGCAGACAGACAGGCAGACAGACAGACAGACAGACAGACAGACAGACAGACAGACAGACAGACAGATAGACAGACAGACAGACAGACAGACAGACAGACAGACAGACAGACAGACAGACAGACAGAGAGACAGACAAACAGACAAACAGGCAGACAGACAGTCAGTCAAACAAGCAAACAAACACCAAAATTCTGGTTTGTATGTAGGACTGGCCTATATATAGAATAAATTCAAGTGTGGATCATTTATCAAGTCATGAATAGTATTGGTTCATGGTTGTACTTGTAGCGGTACTTCATATTTCTACTTATATTCTTGGTGAGATCTGAAATGAGCGCGAAATGATGGACAAAGGCTAAAGTATCGATCAGTCTAGCTTGGAATGCGCCACGTATAATATTTCCGTTTGAGATGTGAAGGTATACTGGCACTTGTTTTTGACGTATCCGATAGGCCACACAATCCATGATCCAGGGGTTATATTTCTAGACGAATTTAGTACCCAAATCCGATAGGAAAGATGCAATACTTGGCCACTCGACGAGATTTTATTTCGAGCCATATGGGTTTGAGGTGGTGGTGCCCCTCCTGCCAAGCTCTCGTTTCCATTCATGCGAAGGGAATAGTTGAAATGAAAAAAGTCCGGTAGCATAGGAACAAGTCACCATGGTGAACAATTATAAGGTAGATTTTCCAACGTTACTCATTGAAATCGTTTAAAACATCTTCAATGCATTGATTGACTTGTAACTTTTTCTAATGATTGTAACTACTGCTGCATAAAACATATCGAATTGGTGGATTGAGTAATTTCCATGGAAAGGTACTCACTGTTGAATGTCACACAAAAAATTGTTCAAATATTAAAATTACAATTCCAGGTGAATGATGAAGACTTTCTCATTTGGTATGCGTCATGCATCTTGGTGAATTTTGCATCTAAATAGCGTTCAGAACATCTTTATGTAATCTTTGCAAACACACAGTCATGGCAAAACGACTTTGTCTTATTCCCCCTTCCTCGCCCTTGGTACAGAATTCACCTGATGGCATATAAACGCACATTGAATAACCCTATGAGAATTCATTGAGCAAGTCAAATATGTATACATTAAAGTACGATGACGTTTCAGAATCGAAATCGAGTGCACGGCGCGTCTTGAAAATGATTGATCAGCGGCCAGTAATTCATGGTTTGCTCTTTATATTCAATTCACATTTTGCAGTCCAAGCATCCTGGGTGTAAAAATCATATAGACTTCTTTAACCTGAACCATATAGACTTCTATAACCTGAACTAAAAGTATAATGAAGCGCTCGACGCTAATCAATCCTTTTATGGGGTGCATCACGCATTCTACTTCAATCACTATCAGAGTGTTATTGAAATGCGACTTGCTCTAAGCAGCGACATACGGGAACCATGCGCATCAGATTGCAAGTAGCTGTTCCTCTCCCAGACGAGTCTGGTACCGATTGGAGATCTTGGAGGGCTTGGCTGTCGTGCATAGGCACTCATCTAGAATCTGATGCCTAGATCACAACCTCAAAGGAAGCTTTAGGGAAAATTCGGACGAAAAGTAAAAGAAGTAGTGAATATGATAGCCGAGATGCCTAGTAACAGGACAGTATAGAAAAAACGGATGGAAATAGCCACACGAGAAATAGGACCCCTTTCCACCGTTGGTTCCAGGCGCGGACGACCTTCTCGTCAAGAGGCGGGTAGTCCGCATAGGTTTTCCATTGGCATTACCAAGACGTAAACATGAAGGGATCCACATTATCCCAAACACTGTCTTTAACAATATTGGAAAAACCATACAAGAAACTGCTCAGCCGACAAGAGACAAGAGTCTATATGATTTTCGAATGAGAGAAATGGTTGAGGAACTTCTTGCTCTGTTCTCTGAATTGCGATGTGAAACGATCTTCATGTGTTACCCCCTCCTCGCGATGGTGCGGTCCGTTATGATCTCAGCAAAACACGCTTATCCCTCACTCTCACCGTCTTCTAATCTGCCAAGACTGGCCATACAAGATGTTTACGTGAATGTGGGACATTTCTAGAGCTTGTAGTAATTCAGGAATCTAGCAATTAGCTATTTGAGTCAGGGAATATGAGTTTTTCTGCCAACGATGTAGTTAGGTGTCCTCGAAGTCTTCATAGTTTTCGTCAACACAGGTAACTTGGGCGGGGCTGCGAATGGTGTAAAACAAACCGGCGGAGATCATGTGTCGAAGACGCGGTATATGAAGCAGCAAATGAAAAACGGGTACCAAACGCTGAACTGCGCACTTCCCCGCTAACAACTGTTGAAAACTGTTGTTTGGTGGGAATTCAAACGGATGATGGTTTTTAAAGCTTGAAGTTCTTTCAAGTTCAAGTTTTTTTTTCAAGCTTTCGACTTCTCACAACAAAAAACACCTTGCTTTTCGTGTTCCTCTTAAAGAACTCTGCCTAATATACCAATTTCGAATAGAGGTAGAACCACGAGGTTTTTGTGCACTATTCCTCTAGTTAACCCATTTTACAGAAAAATTGTTCTGTTTTTGTGAATAAGCTCACAGAATCCCACAGAATGTGTCCAATGTTCACTGAAACACGATTAGCGGGCATCGGAGCGGTTCCGAAAGTGATAAAGCTGGAATGTCCTTGGAAAGTCACCCTTGACGAAGGATTCTGTCGAAAAAAAAAACTGACGCGATTAAATTTCATTGAACACATGTGTCAATTCGATTTTGGTCGATCTGGTTAGAATAGACTGGGTTTAACCTCAGGTAGCCTCCAACTCTGGGCCTCCTCTGAATTTCACATGCATAGGATCTGGAGCGAAATTGTTCAATAAGCGGATCTCCTAATTGAAACATTTTTCATTGATCAGATTAAAATATGCGATAAAATCTAACAGTTTCATTGTCTAACCGGTAGGGCCATTTAGAAGCATGGTTATGCTCTATTTGTTGATAAAGGAAACGGGGTATTATGCTATGCGTAATATACGGTAGCCTGGGGGAATAGCATGAGCGGCGAAGCCATTTGGAAGGAACAAGCTTGAAGGATGCATACAGAGTAAATTAGTTACAATGAAAAACCCACAGTAAGCCAGTTAGCTGTGCTGTGCGTATATCCACAAGGAAGAGAGACTGCGGAAGGGGAGGAAGGGGGGGGGGTGGTTGAGATGGGCGTATTGCATCACAACAGGCTCTGGCTGTTGCCGAAGCCCGCCTTCGCAATCCTATCCCCCCTATACCACCCCTCTTGTCTCCATCGTTACCATCTCGTTGTCTTTCACTCGTTACAAGCGCTTCTGACGCTTCGGATCAGATCCAGCAACTAATAATCCCAAAAAACATCTATCGATTACGATGCCGCATAGATCTCTAGACATGATGTTAGGAAAGTTCCGTGGAGTTTTCCCAATCGCGGAGAATTAGCCCCAACAGGAAAAGATAACAGGTTCGGCAAAGCCCAAGATCGCGTCCTTGAGATCTCAGCCCACTGTGTAACTAAGTCGCAACGATATTTGATGCGCCAAATTGAAATGAAGAGTCTGGCAATGCGGAAACTGAGTTTCCATTGTCTGGTGGAAGAGGTTTTAGAAATATCAATCATGAAACAATGTTCAAAAGATTAAATCAGAAAGGGACAAGGAAGGCTGAAGATCCGCTCCGCTCGTGCCCTTTGACGATGCTTAAACCCAGGCATCCTCCCTCTGTGCTCATGTGTAAGGGAAAGGAAGCAAGTATTCTGAGACAAAATTATGTAGTTAATGAGTTAAATTGATGGTCAACTTGAATAAATTAAGCGTTATGTACTGGTCTTGTTATATAACATTATGACTAATGTGCAAGTTGTAAAACTTGTACGAAAAGGGGCGGAGGTGGTGCAGTGACGACTGGCGCGCACTCCCTCTCTCATGGTGCGAAGATCAAACCCAGCATCAGCACCTGCCTGAGCCAACCTAGCATTCCCTCTCTTTCGAGTCGGTGAATTGGTTTTTAATTCGAACCAGAGAGCAAGAGCACTGGCTTGTACATCGGCTGGCCCCCGCAAGTCGTTGTATGGGCAATTCACGATCACCTGCCATCACGATTCTGAATGGAACTAGAATGCACGGCGCATCCCGACAAGAACTGATTACCGAGTTATATTGTTCAACTATATGTCATAAAACATTTGATATTCAGCTATGAGAAGTTAGTAATAGTGCCGACTCGGAACATAGGACAAGCGGATGGACACTACACTAGAGCCGTCTATGGCTCCTAATATCTACGAATTACTAGAAGAGGACGTTAAGTGCTACCTTATTGAGGGGGGGGGGTGTTATAAATGGAGCTGTTTCAAGGAACAGTATCTCAGACCATAAATCCGGGGATATGCTGCTAACACGTTGTTTGATATTACTGGCCCATTAGTGACGCATAGATACGAAATTTGGATAAAATGCCCTACCCTTCCCTACTTTCTTCATCGGGATTGCGCCAACGGTGACTTGCGCTCTACCCCAAGAGTACCTTCATGCGTACCAAAATATCCAGCCAAGACAGAGTTAAAGGAAGTGCATGGCGTGTTTTAAGGGACTGATGAACGTCCAGTGTATGTATCTACCTTCGCTCCCCTGTATCGAAAGCAGAGTTTTGCGCCATCTGTGAGATTTTTTGGGTATTTGAAAAAAAATTGTTCGGCATTGAAAGACACCTACCAACTATTGCTGAAATTCAATCCCTTTGAAAATCCTTGACTCAACCTTGGTGACCTCGAAGTGCTCAGAGATGATTGTGAACTCTTTTGAAAAGGAACAGATTGCAAAAAAAGTGTAATCTCCAGCCATAGCGTCGCCATTTGCACTCAGAAAAACGCCATCAGTGCGTAACCAAGCCATCGCTGTGCGCAATGACTAGTGAAAGAGATTAATTGCGAACGACGCAGCGAAAAGGGTGTAGCAACGACATTGAGGCGATTTTCATGATTCTTTGAAATCTTCAAGATTCAAGAAAGTACAGTGTGCGCTAAAGTGATGGAGTGGAAGGGACAGTTTGTTGGATATTGAAATAGTAACATATTTTTGCTGAATCAACAATGTGTACAAGGGATGCCAAAAAGGGGTCATTTGGCTCACGGTTCACATACGCCAAGTATACGAATCAAATGGTAAGGAAAGATCGAAATGTCGAAACAAAATATCCCTGGAAGTTTCTTGATAAGTGTCCTGTCCTTGCAGCCAGCACTAAGATATTAACTAAGTTTATTCGGCTAACGTTTCGGCCTTGTCGCCTTCGTCAGAGCCTTAACGCACAGCCGGCCGTCGTTAAGACCACCGTTACGAGAATAACGGTGGTCTTAACGACGGCCGGCTGTGCTTTAAGGCTCTGACGAAGGCGACAGGTCGAAACGTTAGCCGAATAAACTTAGTTAATATCTTGGTGTTGGCTGCAAGGACAGGACGCTTATCAAGAAAATACCATGCCAAGATTTACGGAAAGAAGCAGGAGCAAGCTGTGGCTTACTTCTTTTGCCGTCATGAAAATATAGAGCCTCCAGTCGGTCAGTCGGGTTTTAGAGCAGCTACGGCACCAGAGTCTGCCTGGAACAGCGAAACCAACTTCTGTGGGGGCCCTCAGTTCATGGAAGTCGTAGAGCTGATAATGCTCAGACAACGCTGCTATGATCCGGAGTGTCATTTTTGATGCCTCAAACACGCCTCAGGAGGGGTTTAAGTGGTGTTGACATGTCCTGTCCGGACGAAAAGTAAAAGAAGTAGTGAATATGAAAGCCGAGATGCCTAGTAACAGGAAAGTGGAGAAAAAACGAATGGAAGTGGCCAAAAACCCAAGAAATAGAACCCCTTCCCACCATTGGTTCTGGGCGCGGACGACCTTTCCGTCAAAACGCGGGTAGTCCGCATAGGTTTTCCACTGGCATTACCAAGACGTAAGCATGAAGGGATGTTCGGAAATGCGACAGCATCTATTTTCATGTGGTCAGTTTCAAGCTAAAAGTGAGAAAGCGCGCTCGATACATTCAATCCTGCCGATCTTCTTGACCAACCGCATCGTGACCAACCCCTAATCACGTCGCCTGGAGGCGGGCTGTCCTTGTCCAAGGCGGCTTGTCCTGACGAGGCCGCCTCCGCCACAGCTCAATGGGGCGCCTTCCGCGGGGAATTTCGCCATGCATGGGCCTTCCAGACCCGTAGTTTTTCACTCAATGCCTCCTTATGGGATTCCCTGTCACCCACATCATCTCGAACACTGTCTTTAAAGGCAGTGTTTGAGGAAATTTGGCAGAAAAGTAAAAGAGGTAGTGAATGTGAAAGTCGAGATGCCTAGTAACAGGATAGTGAAGAAAAAACGGATGGAACTGGTCAAAAACCCGAGAAATGGGACCCCACCCCACCGTTGATCCTCCATGTGGAGCATTACCGTGAAGAGACGGGTGGTCCGGACGAATGTTCCATTGCCGTGTTGCCATGTTGTAAACACGAAGAGATGTTCGAGAATGAGTGAGCATCCCTTTTCTGGAGTGCGCTTCAAGCCAAAATTGAGAAAGCGGGCGCGATACCTTCTATTCCCACCCCAGCCAATCAATCGCTAGGAGGCGGACCGAGCACCGTAAGGCGGCTCGAGCAGAAAAGGCCGCCTCTGCCACAGCTCGGGGACGCGCCCTTCGCTGGGGATTTCGCCGCAAGTAGGCCTTCCAAACCTGTAGTTTTCGAGGGAATGACTCCTCTTAGGGATTCTCATCACCCACATTACCCCTAACATTGTCTTTAAAAACCAAGACGTTGAGAACTAGGAGAAAAGGGAATGTGCGAGGCCACTTCCCAATATGACTCCTCTCAGGTACCCACAGTGAACAGACCTCACCTTGTTAGTAGGATTGTGAACTAAGATGAAGGAATTTCGGGTAGCACATCATGCTCACTCGGAAAAAGCTCCCGATCCTGTTCGTCAAAAGGCTGTCACGGAGTCAAGTGATGGTGTGAGGCGTTTTTTTGAATTTTGGAAAGATACCTTGTCAGAACCTACGGAAGTTCGACTAATACAGTGTTGAGAGTGGAGGAGAATAAGCGACTTTTTTTTGGCACCCTTTCCGGTTCTCACGCTTTTGTTCAATATTTGAAACACGTTACTTCGTAGATTATAATGATTGCTTTTATGCTAAAGCGGTTCAAGCATTATACATCGAGTGGGAGAAGCCGCATTCATGCGACGCGTAGGAAAGTATGAATGCAGCCTTCCTGCTGACCCTTGCAAACTGCTTTCTAGGCGCTTTTTACCGCTAGTGACTACAACCAGGCTTAGGGATATCCGAACCCTTTCCTAGACATATGGACTGCACCAGCATAAACACTGTCGCACTGGGTTATCAAAAACGCATGGAGCGTATTAACACAACGCTTACTCGGAAGTAAATAAAGAATTGTTTGTGTTGACACGGAAAAACAATCGGTTCTGTTTGAAGATACCCGCAAAGAGGATTTGCAAGCGGCCTTCAAACTGTTGAAGTGCAATGGGTGCTTCTGATTGGCAACAAATAAGAAGTGCATCGAGATTACAAATTAGACTCACTGTCAGCAAAAAACAAAGAATAAGTAAAGTGTTTTTCTGCAAATCCGGTAAAGAGATGATTGTCGATTAAGCTGAGATGAACCACGTAAGAATAATGCGGTCAGTCAACTGTTATAAGTGAGCAGTGTGTTGTATCAAAAGCATGCAACGTGGATAGAACGCGACGCCTCATTTAACTGCGGTGTCGCACGACACATTTGTGCGAAAATTCAGGCCAGCGAATCGCTTAGAGATCTGGTCTCATTGCCACTCGAGCGAATGTGGAATGCAGTGGGCTCTGATTTTTGCAAGATTGTTCGTACGTTTCGAAATTTTCTAGCGCTAATTTATTCCGGTGCACCTTTTCGTTACGCTGGCACGTGGAGGCACCAAAGTACTTCACTTCGGTGATTTATAGGTCATAGAAATTCTCAAGACCTCTATTGCGGGAATTTTTGAAAGCACATTTCATGATTAACTGGGATAAATGGCTGCCCTTTATCAAAAATTATTGCAAAAACTGGAAAGGAAGTGCTATATTTGTGCGTATGGACGAGTACGAGAGTGTTCGAGCCATTCCGGTTAGCGATATGCTCCGGCCATCCGTATTTGCATGACTTTTTTGAAATTGCTTCCGCTGCATTTTGCGTCCGGTCTGTTACAAGTGCACGTTCTCCCTTCTCATGCTCCTTCTCCAACGTAAGAATTGTGGAAATGTGCCATTATGGCAGAAAATACGCGTCGCGGCGCCGGACGTGTGACTGGGTGGGCGCCGTATCCAGTGGTTCCTTGGACGCCTTAAGTGGAATCTATGCACCTTCATCGCTTTAGGACCCATCCAACACGGTCCTCGTACATCGCGCCGCTCTACACATGCGCCGCGCGAATTTTTTGTCTTGAGGGAATACACACGTGACTTTTACTATAGGGACCTGTATGTTCAGTGTTTACCGACGGTTTGTTTTCTTTTTCTTCACTTCAAACCCACCGAGCTCTTTTCTTCATTTTCAAGCCCATAACCACACTTAGCTAATCTTAGCATGTGCCTTTAAATAAAACACGCTTATTTACTTTCAGAAGACCTTTCTGTTGATTGAGATAATTCAAACAACTAGGTAACTCCGTAAGAAAGGAAGCCAGTTTTGCGTAGATTGACCCAATCCTCCGCAGTCGAGAGATAAGAAAGTTTGGATATTCCGCAGAAATCTAGCAAATTTTGCTGAAAGTACGAAACCCTTGAAAAAGTAGCCGAGGCAAGTCATTGGCAAGAGCGGAGCAGAGTTCAGGCCAAATGATTAATTTCTATTAATATTTAGTTATTCTGATGTTCAGTGAATCTAATCGTAAATCAATTTATCCCTAGGCAACGCACTCTGAATCAAAAGGGCATTCGAATTTCCAGACAGCCAGATGGTTGACTGGGTACGGTATGTTCCAATAAAAGTACTCATCCACTGAGAAAGCTTTGCTAGAAATCAGTTGATTGGAAAGATGCTACCTCTCACTTCAACTTTTGTTGTTTACTCTTCTCATACCTTGCATTTTGTCATGGTCTGTATTACCAAAAATGTTTGAACTACCCTTGTGCGCACCACTTGGTGTATTGAATAAATAAATAAGTAAATAAATAAATAAATAAATAAATAAATAAACAAGAAGCAGCTCGACGGCGTGGCTTTTCTTCTGAGTCGTAAGGGAAAGAGCTTCTGAGTGAGTAAAACGCTTATTTCAATTATGGCAAGATGGTTCCGCCCAGGTTACGTTGGAAGGCTTACCCAAGAGGAGCTCCTTGCCACTTCTCGAAATTGTAGTAATCCGATTCATGAAGCAGCATCGGGAGATTGATGTGTGGGCGAAATCTGATTCCCGGTATCGTAAAAGTGTAGTGCGACGCTGAAGCTACTACGTTAATCCGGCCTTCAATAAGGACCAAGAAAAAAGTACTCAAGGGCCGGTTAATGGTGATAGTGGGACCACATAAGAAGTTTCAACTGGAGCGTTCAATAAAACTTATAATTATCTACTTTTCTTGCAAGACGAGGTTCCGGTGTGCGTGATAGGAGTGGCTGAGCTGTAAAACTGCCGAAAAGAACAAGAATGATGGGTTCAAGTGGGCATACATGACGGGTTGGCAGTAGGGCTGTTAAAACCGCTAAATTCTATCCGACGAAGAGCACTGGCTTAGCACAGGGGGATGAAGTCCCGTGGTGGGCGGACTATTTATGATATTTTTGATTCTCTCCTTCCTTTATGTGAGTGAGAAAATTGTTTTTCTCATCCCTGTGATGATCTACATCATCGATGAATTCTACAGTTCTTTTTTGTTAGATTTAATTTCGAAATTTTTTGCTAATTATGCAGAATAAATTGTGAAAAAAGTTATATGAAGGAATCGTCCACAGAAATTCCATGATTCCAAGTTCTTTGAAAATCACTCTCTCAGATACACTACAAGGATAGAAACACAAAGACTACCGGAAATTCCTTTCTGTTCTAAAGCAAAAATAGAAAAGCTTTCGTTTGGACTCCCGCCCCGTTTCCCGCCACAACATTTGAACATCCGTCAGCGGCCAGAGCGCAACTGAAATTCTTGCGCCAAGTGTTGATCTGCTTTTCGCTCTGTGTGCGCCATGTGAGTGTCGCCTCTTTGCTCCTCAGCGCTCTAGCGTCCAAACCTACTCGGACGCCCCACCCCGTCGTCCGTCGCTTTGGGGCTTTATATCAACTGATTCTTGTATATGCGCATGAAACTTTACATGTGGCCCTTTGTAAGCAAATTAACATGAATATGCAGGTAACAGGAGAACATGCATTTCCGTGGACGATACGTTCAGAAGGCAGTGGTCTAATATTGAGCGAAAATCTGTTTGACAGGGTTCGTAGGCTGCAGTATTGGCACTCATTACTGTTGACTATAAACTGTTCTGATGCTTTTCTAGGAACACATGATAGGAATGTCAATCAATGATTTGCAATCCATTTCTGATTATGAAGCGTTTTCTACAACCGGTTGTATAGGTTGCCGTATAAAAACAAAAATTAAGTCGATAAGTAGCTATCCAGTAGGAAAAAATAAGATCGTCGCCTACAACACTTGAAATCAGGTACTTTCTTGCCGCTTTCAATTTCCACCATAACGCAGGTTCATGGAGGAATTTGGCAAGAGATCTAGGAGGAAGAGAGGAGAAAGAATCGAAGGGGAGAGCACGGAGCCATAGAAAGGTCAACTACAATAGGGAATGGGCGGGGAAGATTCAGGGGGTGTACATGAACGCACTCTACAACATCTTATCGCCCTATCGCTCATCTTCTAGCTACGGAAAGGGTGCGGCCTCCGTGGATGTAGACCAGGAGGCATTGCTACACCAGATCGGTCGTAGAATGTACCTTCAGTTGTAAAAGTGGAGAATGCTGGGAACTTATTGTCTAAACGAAAGACGTGCTGTAGCAGTGTGAGATACGGATTGACGAAAAAAGGTTGAAAGGATGATCCTAATGAGTTTCTTTCTTACCCATATATTTATGCCGTATTTGCCTAATGAGGGCCGCATACAAAGTTTCACGCGAAAAAGTGAGAATTCGGCTAAGATACAGCTCACCCAAATTCTCGGCCGGGTGGGTGAGGTCTTCAAGTAAAGGCCCCGTCCCGTTGTCTGCCGCGGTTGGGGACGGGGAGTAGGACTGTTTGCGTAACTTTCTGCTCCTACAATGCGTCTCCGAACGCGGCGGACGACGGGGTGGGCACTTGCTCGGAGCCCTTCCCACCTCCCGGTCGAGGCTTTGTGGTGATTATCTCAGACGGTTTCACATTTTTCGCGTGATACTTTGCATGCGGCCCATATTAGGCAAACACAACGTAAATGTGTGGGTTACAGAAAAACTCATCTTTCCGTGAACGATTCCTTTAAGATCGCTACTTTACGAGACAAACACGCCATAAATGCAACAAAAAATCCTCGTCGCAGCGATAAGGATCAGGGATGTTTTCGTTTTCGCTTCGTAAAACATTTACAGATATGAATTGACGACATTTACAAGGCCAAAGTGAAAGTCACACTGGAAAACGGAAGAAGGAAAAGAATGTTTCGTTTAAAAGCGGTTTGGAAAACACGCTACGATGTGAGAGCATAAGAAATCGGTGGTTGTTCCAGAGAAAAGGCGATAAGATTTCAAAGCTGGTTCAGATCGATAGATCTGGACATGGATCATTCCACTGCAGCTTTCTTGTTGTCTGACTGGTTTTTTATTCGATCTGTAGAAGATTAATGCATTCTGCTTGTTGGTTTGATTAGCGTGAGTGCTTCGGGGATTTGCTCATGACTGTATCAGTGTTAGCTGAATGAACCCGAAAAAACATAGCAAGCCGTCACCACGAGGCCTCTGGGAGGAACAAAAAAATAGTTATAATTGTGTCCAATGTTTTCTTGATTCTTTGTTGGAGGTGGAGGTAGTGTAGGTAAAAGTAGCGTCGCTCCCAGTAGCGGGGTTCGAGGATCAAATCCTGGATCTATGTTGACAGGCAACCAACCCTCTCATACCCTTGGGGTAGGTAAGCTAGTAACACAGTTGTCTACGAGAATGAAGAGAAAGAGAAACATCCATTCTTAACATTTTATTAAATTTAAGAAAGGGATCTTCCAGGGAGTATAATAAATTAAATCAAATGAAATTGAAAACAAAACAAAATAAATTGAATAAAATTTGCTAATCAATAAAAAATACACGTAGTTATAGGAATCAAAATTTTCAAATATTGCTGTTAATATTGGGTAGTCTAAAAAGTCTTTCCGTATTTTTAAACACCGCTTTTTCCCTCCAAACTGCTTTCCAGCAATCTCTTCTGTACATACACATGTAGTACAAGTCCACACGCATCTATAGGTATTATTGTCTTCCATCTCCCGGATAACCTTTTTCGGCTAAATAAACATATCAAAGGTCAACCTCATTTTCAATACAAAAATGCTTCTTTGAATGGCGTTAGATAGGGAAAGGAAAAGATGGTAGTCCGATGGAGCAAGATCAGGGCTATAAGGTTGATGGGGCAGCAATTTTCATCCATACTCGAGAATTTTTTGGGGAGTCACCTTTTCAATAGTGGGAAGACTTGCCAAGAAATTATCATCCGGAATGGAATCGAAACGCTTGACACATTCCAAAAAAGGAATGATCGTTTTACCAGCCGAAGAAAGTGAAGGATAATAGGGGCAGCAGTGAAGAAAACACGAGAATGGCGGAAAATTATGACAATGGAGCTATTTCTTGGCTCTGGACTACTTTTGGCGGTGGACGTATTTTTGCCTTCGACTCGCTTTACTGCCGAGTCGAGCAGAGCTGCACATATATGTGATAAATTACGAGATGTGGGGATGTCATACGTCCATTTTGGCGCGGAACCAATAAAGAGGGAGTGGCGTGAAACATGTGACACTTTGATAGGTTGCTTTGAGTGTGATTTTACTGGTAAGAGTGCCACACATCATCGTTGAGACATTTGGTTTCCTTGAATAGGTCAGGCATATTTTTTCCTCGTGAGCACCAAAACAAGTACCACTTCGTTCAATGAGGGGGGGGGGGGGGGGACGGGCATGGATCCCGATTTCCACAAGGTTTGCTCAGGTGAAAGAGGGTAGTTTGTGGCTATATGGTGCTTTGTCACAAGGTTTGTCACTTTACGGACTTTAAAATGTCATAGTAGTATTGTACCTGAGTACCAAAAGACTATTTTCAAATTTTTTTTCCAATTTTTTATTTTCAAGAATAGTTGTTGTTGTTTACTCATGTAAACATGCGCTAGCAGGAGAGGATTAAAAAGGAGACCGGGCAGCTCCTTGAGTGGAGAATGTTTACTTCACAGAACGCATAAATAAAAAGTAGACGGGAATTGCGTTAAATGCTGAGCTTCATGGAAAAATATGTGCTGTGAATGGAATACACGGATTGTATGAATCTTGCCTGTTGACATTACAGAGGTGTTTCGAATGAAGAGTTCATTGTGTTTACGTTAGCGCTACCGCGAACGGGAAAGGTTCCCGTTCTCCCACAATAGAATCACTCAGAGCACTTGAAAGCGAAAACGAGTTGTTGAAATCTATTGAAAAGTAGATAGTCGAAAGGAAAAACTGCTCTAAGCAGTTTGCTGAGTTCATATTCTCGAAAGGAAAACAGTGGTAATATTCTGAGTAAGGGAGGGTAATGGATTTACCCAATACTCGAAGATACCGGGGAATAATTTGGTCGATTGTTGAATATGAAAGAAATGGTGCTAAAGGTAGACAGTGAAGAAGAGACGTGTCGAAGTGACGGGAATCATCGAAACGGTCCCCGATTCTTTCTTCGCACTCGTCTTAGATGGGGGGGGGGGGGGGGGGGAATTACGCCAGCAAACCGCGTGGCCGCCCGCGGCGAGCGGCGCGGCGTATGCGAGTGCCAGTGGCAGGGTTGGCAGCCTTCAAGCGAGGCAGTGTGGCATTGGTGGAGGAGGTTGTGTGGCATGGGTGGATGCGCCGAGATGACGCAGCCACGCTTTGCCGGGCTCCCAAGAGCAATCGATTCGCAAGTCGTACTCGTGGCGCCGCGAGTGCGACGCCGCTGGAGCGATTTTCTGGCGTAATTACCCCCACCCTTCTTAGACGAGCATACGGACAGTTACGGGTAGCTGGAACAATTTGTCTCCTCGACGTATGGTGACAAGTCCTCAGGTCTGTACGCGGAAAACTCGAAGAATCGTCGTGGAAGTCACATCCAGGAGGCGAGGAAATTAGCCGCTTCAGTACGACCCCTTCTACGGGTACCAAGTACGCCCCCCCTCACCATTTTTTAACCCCACTATTACAGTAACTGTTTAGCGGAATGTATAGTTGCAATGTGTTTCATTTCTATGTGTTCTTGCCTGAAGCAAAAAGATATTCATTTCACATTTCCTCGTCCGATTTCGCTGCGAAATATTCTTCCCTTCGTCTCTGCTTTTTGAAAGTTCAGATTCTATCGCTTATCGCTTACCTCTGCAGGGACGGCTACCCCCCCCCCGTTCGGTCAAATACGACCCCCCCCCCCATGTCGAGGAATCCTCGACTCGCGGCGTACCCTGAGTTTAAGTCTTGTGTTCTAGCAAATATAACTTATGTTCTCCATGTCCGCTTTTTTTTCATACCGGGCCATTTCCTCAGATACATCTAAGCTTGTGTTTATTTTCTGCCGTATGGGTTTGCTAAGGTGGAATGCTTATTTCGTTCTACGTTTCGACAATTTTGTCGTTATCAAATATAGGCCTTTATAGGTTATCACCCGTTATAATAGGCCCTTTCGTTCGACGATCGGACAATTTTGTCCTTATCAAATATAGGCCTTTATAGATTATTACCGGTTATAATAGGCTTTTTCGTTCGACGTTTCCACATTTTTGTGGTTATCAAATATAGGCCTCTATAGGTTATCATCCGTTATCATAAGCCTTTCATAACGACGAATTGTCGAAACGTTACGCGAAATAATATTCCACCTCAACAAACCTGTATAGCAGAAAATAAACAAATGCTTATAAGTTATATTTTTTTGTATTTGCTATGTGTAACGAAAGGACTTCTACTTTACTTCCAGTTACTTAGGGCCTATCAAGGACGCATGCAAAGTTCCACGCGAAAAAGCCAGTATCCGATTAAGATACAACTTCTCAATAACGTGCGACGGGTTGTACGATGGGCCGCGAGGATTCTGGGAGCAAAGACGCGGCGGTCATGTGGTCAGGGACGCATTGTGGGAAGCAAATCAACATCGGACGCGAAAATGTGAACTGCTCTGAGCTTGCCGATGGCTGTTCAAATGTTGTTCTGCGGCAGCTCAGCGGGTCTGCTCCTTTTTCGGTTTTTCGATTTCCGTTTTAGACTGAAGGAATTTCTCGGTTCTTTTTGTCTTTCTGCTCATTCTGTGTATCTAGCAGAGTGATTTTTGGAGAAGTTGAGAGGGATTAGAATTTTGGAATTTCCGTGAACGATCCCTTCAAAAAGTGCAGAAAAAACAAACTGGAATTAGACAATTAAAGAAGTTCAAATCGAGGTGAAATGCAATTCATCGGGCGTTATACCTTACAAGGACTCTGCCGCTTCCTTGGTCCTCCTAGTCCTTTTGTAGTGAACATTTCTCCCGAGTACTCGAATCACCCCTGTGGTGCCCTTGGAGATATCTTGAATCATGGCTATAAAAAGTCTCATTGGACGACGATCTACAGCTACAAGGGGTAGGGGTCGTTTTAGTAGACTTTTAATGGGAGGAGTCGTCGTAAGACGCTGAACATTCACCAACACAGTGCTGCTAACCCTGCTAGTACCACTACCCAGACCATTGCTTCGTAGGTTTCGTGCTACCATCCGATTAGCTGATTTGTTAATGTCGAACAGGAAATGATGCGGTTCCACGAAACAGCATAGTGAATGTTATATAAATCAAAAAATTGAAAAGTGAAAGTGCTGGCGATGAGAGCATCGTGGTTTGCCATGATGTATGTAGATGTAGAAAGTTGGCAGCAGCTGGAAAACTGGTGAAGGCCATAAGCGGGCATACGAGCGCAAGTGATGACTGCAGGAGAACGCGGTTGATCCCTGGAACTGGTCACGCAAGACGTTGCCGCTATTCCGTCGTCAATAGCTGAGATATAGCGCAAGATTACAAGCATCCGCGTGCCGAAAACCTCATCATTAGCGCAGCTTGTCATAGGACTTTTTCTGTGAAGCTCACAGATCTGCTGAAAGGCGGTATGGATCCGGGACGCGAGACCGTGAAAGCCCCTCAAAAGCACATTCCATCATTACCTTGGGTGGAAGGAATCGTCAACGGAAAAATAAGTTTTTATGCTACCCATATATTTATGTTGTTTTTGCCTAATAAGGCCACGTGCAAAGTTTAACGCAAAAAAAGTGAGAATTCGGCTAAGGCACAGCTCCGCAAATTCTTGGCTGGGTGGGCGGGGCCTCCGAGTAAAAAGCCTCGTCCCGTTGTCCTTTGCGGTCGGGAATGGAGAGTGGGGTAATTACTCAAGTTCCTGTTCCTACAATGCGTCTCCCCAACCGCGGCGGACGGCGCTGTGGGCACATGCTCGGAGGCCTCGCCCATCGGGACGTACTTTGTGGTGCTGTATCTCGACCAGATTCACATTTTTTGCGTGAAACTTTGCATTAGGCCCATATTAAGCAAATACAACATAGACTTATGGATAACACAAAAACTCATTTTTCCGTGGATGATTCCTTTAAGTCAGTGCTCTCTCCCCAAATAAGTCCGAGTCGATAAAGTGATCTTAGACAGGTGTTGAGCTACGCTAAACCTATCAGGTTTTGGTTTTGATCCAGGATTCGGTCCTTGTGATTGATTCATCCACGTGATTGTGGCGTCACCTGTCGATATCTCATTTCTACTTGAAGGCACCAGTAGGGATAAGGGAGAACTGAGATCTGGGAGTAGATGCTCTCTGAAACGAACCTTATACTTTAGAAGAGGTCACATGTGATGAAAATCGCATTAAGAAAACGCGGCTGGGGGTCTTATGACGGCCCCGCAGCACGGCATGTCATTATGCCGTTATGCGGCCGGAGGAGTCGCCGTGGAAGGGCGGAACAACAATCGCGGCCGGCAGGTTCAGACTCTGACTTGTCTTCAGTCCACTTCGGCTAGTGACGCAGAGGACGAGAGAGAGAAGGGGGATTTTCGGGTTCCTATTCCTCGTTTCCTTCGCCGTTTTATGTCAATCTTTCTCTACTGTTATATTGCTGAGCACGTCTACTTTCGTAATCCCTCAACAAGCCAAATTCACCCCTACCGATGTGTAAGCCTCTCAGAAGATGAAAGAAGATCCAACGTAGAAACAGTAACAACTCCTTGGGGACACCTTTCCTGCGATCGGAGAAAAAATAATGCATCAAGCCAACCCTTTTCCGTGAACTTGCCTTTTCCCTTACTTCTGGGCGTCTTCGACCTCTATGGAGGGGGCTATTGATTTAGACTGAACCAGGATACCAATCCATCGTTTTTGGACGACAACATTCGAAATTGAAAAAGGTCACTCACAAGTATCTGTAATGTTTCACTAAGAACAACTAACTTGGAGTGGCGTTATTCCGCTCGTGCTATGGTGGACTGGGTCTTTGAAGAAGACGATCTGAATCGTTAGACCGTCAATAAATATTCCATCTAACAACCTTGTGGGCATAACAGAAAATTCTTCAAACTACATAATATCTGTATTCACTTGTGCCTCGTGAGCTTATACGTTAAAGCACGCGTTCAAGCAACTTGAGCTGAATATGGGGTCGGGGCCTTAATGTGGTTCGACGTTGAGATTTGCGCTATAATCCAACGAGCGCCTCATTTTCGCAAGCCTTTCCGACATGCTATAGTGAAGGAGAAGATTTCTAATGAAATGCAAAACAATCTCGAAATTTCATTGTTTGAGCGAAAAATTAGCCACCACACTCAAACAAGTATGCAAGTCTCGACAGTTTTTTCATATTTTATAGTAATAAGAAAATGCGAGAAAAGTGGCGTAGTTGACTCAATGTTTATTTGTTTGCCTATTTATTCACCAAAGGCTCCAGCTCATATATGAAATTGTATACAATGTTATAAAACCAAGGTACTGGTTTGTCTATGTATGCACCAAAGGCTCCAGCTCATATGAGGTCCCAACAGTTTCAGTCGGTTTTCTTGCTTAGAAGTTTGAGAGGTGTGAACTTATCTGTGAAATACGGAAATGAATTTGTGCCACCAAAATGAGCTTTCTCTATTAAATCGATTTTCGCGGTTTATACTGCATAACATGTTAGTTTTGAAGAGCCATGGGAGCTTTCCTCAACCGTTAATGATATAAGAAGATTATACAGTATGTTAGCTCGCTACGAATTGGACATAATTGTGGCGATGGGTCTTTTACAAAATGCTGTAGCTTTGAAAGAATTTATTTCCGTCTTTTCATCTTGCTCAGAATTATTTTTATGGCTACGACTTTGAACCCTCGAGTGAAGTGTAGGTGGACCAGAGCGTGAATCGGAGCCTTGAACCGGGAAATTTTAACCAGCGTCGACGACACCCACTCAAAAATAGTTCCAACTGCCAGCCACATAAGCGCCAAGTAAGCGGCGTTGCAGAAGGAGGTGAAGACGTCCTCCAGTTCATTTTATCTCTGGAGACTACCTCTACAGACTACTTCCGTTGTCTATAATCCACGAAATCGTAGGAAGAAGCGCGTGGGTTGGAGATCTCCTAATCCTCTTCTCCCTAGTCTTATTCCCGCGCCGTTGCAGGGTCCGCTGTTCTTGCCAGACGTCGCCACTTCCTCCTATCCAAGGCATCCTCCGCCGTGGCCTTCACTTCGGTGAGGTCGCTCTTGATGACGTCCCTCCACCTCTTAGTTGGGGCTCCACGTGGCCGCTTCCCTTGCGCTTCAAACTTCAAACAGTGCTTTCATATGGGGTGGTCCTCTGATCTCCTCAGCTTGTGTCAATACCATCGCAGCCATTGCTCTCTCAACTTCAGCTGGACAAGAGCCGTCTGCGTGATCGTTCTCACGTCCTCGTTCCGACCTTGTCTAGTTCCATCCATCCGCATACCCATCTCAACATTGATATTTCGGCCGCGATTTCCTAATCATACGGAGAAAGTCCCCCGGATAGGAGATTACGAACTTCTTGAACTCGATTCAATGCCTACACCGCTAAGAGCCTTTAAAAGGGTTAGGCCGCCTTCAGACTTCGCGATTTTGCGATTCTGCGATTTTGCAGTGCACGCTATGCTGCGAACTTGAGATCTTGCATTGCCACAACTTCGCGTATGGAACCGCGACAACGCAAAATCGCGAAATCGCGAAGTCTGGCGTCGGCCTTACATGCTTACCACCAGAGCAGTAGCCCACTTTCTGATGAAGTGTTCTGCATCGCTTTCATGTTACGTCTGTCCTATCTCCTACTCCTTTCTCGACCCTTTCGTCTGAATCTTTCGCTGATCGTGAGAGCCTTCGTAAACTCAAGCATGTTGAAATCAGAGGACGGAGAGGTCTTAATTTTTATTGTTGCATGTGCAGTGGGACATCCGAATTGGGTCAGATCATGCGAGGAGCAGTAACCGCGCTCCTTGGCGTGAGCTAACCCAAATCGAGTGCCTTATCGCACATGTAACAATGAGCAACGGGACCGCAAGGCACTCGTTGCGGCGATCCTATTCGAGTACCCTATTGCCACTTTTCTGTTTTGAGCAATTGTTCAAAATCTTTCAATGCCTGGCGATTGACCTGTCAGCAGTTTAGACTTATTCTTTGGATGCGATAACTCGCGCGAGGCTAGCAAGTAAATGAACAAAGTTAATATAGTCTCGGTTCTATTTGTCGTGCTCAGGTTATCCGTTCAGCTTATTTCACAGTAGTGGTCTAATAGTAGGGCGTTGAAGATCGTCGTTGGTCTAGCGGGGTTTTCCATTGCCCAACGCCGTTTATGTATTAAGGATTTTGCGCTATTATGCAGGAGCAACAGCTTGATATCAAAAGCCTACTCGCCGATAGTCTTGATTTTGTTGTTTATTTTTTGAGTTTGTTTGTTTTCTTTGATTACATGAAATGTTATGTTGTGAACCTATGTTGCTATGCTAACCTGTTTCATCCCCTATGCAGTGCACTTATTTGTGATTTTTTCCAAAGAAACTAAGTCTGATCCCTATACCATTTGCTTGTCAGCACTTCAAACTAAAAGAAAGAATGAAGCTTTTGACATTACCAATCCTTTCTGTGGGTTGCGCCGCGCATTCTAACTCCATTTAGAATCGTGGTGGCAGGTGAATGTGGTTCGACCTATTGACTTGGGGTGGGGGGGTCGATGTACAAGTCGTTGCTTTTAGCCTTCCAGACGAGTCTGGTACCAGTTCACTTTCCCCGGAAAGATGCTGGGCTCGGCTGGCCTGGGTTGGCATTGGTGCGGGATTTGATCCTTGCAGCATGCAAATGGGAGTGTACGCCACCTGTCGCTGCACCACCTCGGACTATCTTCCACAAAATATGTAATGAAGAATAATTTTCGTACAATAATCCAATGATGTTATATGTACATCTGATGCGGTGCAGAGGTGAATAGTGACATGTGGCGCAGTTACCATACGTATTATGCCTGGACCAAACGTTGGATCAGTCCCCATGCACCCTATTCACGTTTTCCATCAATTTGTAGCCACTTAAGTGCACTGAACGATAAGCAGATGGGTCGACCTACTCTCTGATGGCAGCAGTTCCTTGGGCAACTATGTAGCTGCACCTTTTTCGCGCCATCACGGCGATTCACCTACTCGAATCCACTCCGACGATAGCCACTCGAGATCCAACTGAGCAAAATGGGTGGCATCGAAGTGGGTTCGAGCTGGTGTAGCGAATGATGGCATCCCTTGGGGCACCAATAAAGTGCAGCCTCGATAGTTACCCAAGGATCTACTTCCACAAGGATTCGGTCGAATTCCCTGGTTATCGTAGAGTTTGTCTGTAATAGGTACATAATCTAGGAGTATTAAAACAATGACTTCTCACATTGCTAATTCCTCACAAGTCACCCTTGAGGCAAACTGTACCAAAATATTAGGTCTATGCAGAATAAATGGCCAAAACGGACTACTTTTTTCAGAACGCCATAACTTCGCTCAGACACAACTTTATTTGTCAAAATAAAAACCATTCGAATCCACACAACCTGGCCAACGATCTGGTAAAGAAAATATGCCATCATGATCAAATTCAGGATTGCGAAAAATAATGAAGTCAACGTTTTCAACATGCATCGTTTCGGCGAACTCCTTTTGACGCAGGTTTGCATCGAGAACCGGGAAAAAGTGGTAATCCATCAGGAATAGGTCTGGGGAATAAGGGGGGGGGGGGTCAGGGAGCGTCTCGATCAGTTTCTGCCGGGTGACGTGCAAACTGTGGGGTTTTGCGTTGTTTTGCGCACCCAGTAAAAAAATGATGCAGTTAGGCATCGAGCCTCTCCCTTACCCCCCTTATTGCCCAGACCTATCCCTGACGAACTACCACTTTTTCCGGGTTCCCGATGCAAACCTGGGGCAGAAAAATTATGCACGGTAGAAATGCCATTCTTGACTTTATTGATTCTCGCAATCCAGAATTTGATCGTGATGGTATATTTTCCTTACCAGATCGTTGGCAAAATTCTGTAGATTCGAATGGTTTTTATTTCGACAAATAAAGTTGTGTCTGAGCGAAGTTATGGCCAATTACGTTTCGGCCATTTATTCTGCATAGACCTAATACCTCTTCGAACCTGAATGGATGTGGGCGCATCTCAGGAAAGGGTTTGAACTCTAAACACTCTGCTCTACAAACTTTTATGTGTTTCACAGTAAGATGTGCTGCAAAAGGTTTATTCACATGTCGTAGGTATGCGAAGAAGAAGCGGATAGACGTAGAAGAGAGAAGCCCACCCGAAAACAGGAAATAGCGCAATCAAGGAGCTCAGTTGATTGTCGTGTCAAATGTTCAGCTGGACTTCATATGAACATGTGGCGCGACCTTATTCAGGTGCGAGTTTTGCTGCATAGTACGATGTTGCTCTTCCTCACAGTTTTTCTGAAATTTATAACAATTTGTGTGATCTTCAAACTCAGTCATTAACAGGCACCAGAACCTATTTTCGCGATAAGGAAACGAGAACGATAACTGTGAAGTTCCCACTTTAGCTCTTTCTCTGCTCTAATCATTCTGGTCGATTTCAGGTCTAGTCAAGTTCAAGTAACATACAGACAATACTTTACAAAAAAGGCAAAAAAAGAATCCTGAAAACTGAAAAGATATTAGGTTGATCGGAAAGTTTTGATAGGGTAGGGATTCTTTTTCTGTTTTATTTTACAACTCAGCAAGAAATGCAAGCTAATCAGCAAAATAGTAACTATCGTTAATTATAACATTGCCCCACCTAACGGGCAGGTCAGCGATTCCCTTCTCCCAGAACTGGGAAGATTGGAAGTCAGAGAAGTTACCGACCCTTTGTTCAAGGTGGTCTTGGTTTTTTTGCTAGGAAAGCCTTGAGGGGCCGGAACAAGTGGTAATCCGAGGGGGCAACATCAGGTGAACAGGGTGGATGTGGAACCGTGTCCCAACCCAGCTCCTCCAATTTTGTACGGGTCTCTCTCATAGGTAAAGAGACCCGTGAAAAATTGGAGGAGCTAGTTGGGACACGGTTCCACATTCACCCTTTTTACCTGATATTGCCCCCTCAGATTACCGCTTGTTCCGGCCCCTCAAGGCTTTCCTAGCAAAAAAAAAACAATTCGTCAACTATGACCACCTCGGACAAGTGGTCGGTTACTCTGACTCCCAATCTTCTCAGTTCTGGAGAAGGGAATCTCTGACCTGCCCGTCAGGTGGGGCAATGTTATAACTAACGATGGTTACTATACTGTTGATTAGCTTGCATTGTTTGCTGAGTTGTAAAATAAACCAGAAAAAAATCCCGACCCTATCAAATCTTTTCGATCAACCTAATAGTAACAAAGAATATTGGACAAATGTAAACAAGATCAAAACAGCTATAGTAGTTAATGGAAATGTTCCGATTGATAGTTCTCGAAAAAGGGATATCCATTCACTTGTGCATTTCGAGAAATATTTCACATTTGTCGAAATCAGAGAATACTAGAATGTAGTATGACACCATCCCAAATTATTCACAAAGAGCCGGACCTGAGAGGAAGTGTTCACTTCTCGGGGAGCCCAAAGTTCGATTGCCAGCTGAGAAGGCGTCTTCCTTGGTTTACAGATGTGGCATTGTAGGTATTCTTTCTCAAGGATAGACACTGGTACCGGTGTGTGGCTTCCAGGAAATTCACACATGTGGCATTCTGAAAGATGAAGTTTCTGTGGATGTCAGCTTCACGAAGCCAGAATTGTTACCTCGTATCACAGCTTTCAACGGGGAAAATTTATGGTTAATCATTACTACCTTATATTTATATGGAAACGGCTATAAGTTTAACCAACAACAAGTGAACAGTGTTATGGATCAACGGTTTGGGATGAGCATCACTTTCTAAACTATTGTGACCCAATATCTGGTTGTGCTATGTATTTGTGATTATGACTTCACGATGATTCTAATGCTATAAGCCCCCACCCACCCACCGAAAATTGCCTTAAAAGTGTTCTAAGAAAAGTTCCTCCAGTTTTGCGTTAAAAGCGCACAAAATCAAGAATAAATACTCACGCATAGTCATCCGTTATTTAGAAATCAATACTTTTAAAAACCGGTGCGACATTTCATTTAATATTATAACTTTAGGATGTTGGAGACGGTATACCGTAAAATATATAATGCTGTCCTACAAGGTAAGCCGCGCAAGAGCTAGATCTCGACTTATTTTCTTCTGTAGAAAGTGGTGTCAGGTGTCAATGGAAGAATTCTCGGAAATATATAATATTATACATAAGGGCCGAGTCGCACATGGCCAGGGCGAGGCGCTACTTGTAAGAGGAGGAGATCGGAAGTGGAAAGCTGGTTTTGAAGCAATTTTTTGATATTGTGAGGGTCGTACCCCTAACGTTTTTTTTTTCTTCGAGAAAAGATGTGCGGCAGAACTGCCTCCAATTTCTTGTTACCGAATCTTTCAGAAGGGGAAGGAGCTCCCTATCGAGGTGTTCAGGCTCCGCGACGCTAGTATTAATAAGGCAATACTTCAGATTCACCAGACTTTTTCTATTTTACTGTTTCCTTATGAAATTTCCTTTATTTTGATTATTCGTTTTGAGTTTTTTTTTTTCAAGAATATCGAGATTTATTGGGTTGGGGTATAAGTTCCCGCCGTTTTTTTAACACCGTTTTTCACATTGTTTTCCCCCCATCTTTCGACAGAGCTTACATATGTTTTCGATAGAGCTTTTTTGCTCTACAAGATACTATTGTCTCTATTTCGATTTCTTCGATTACCTAATATTTATGACGTTTGGAAACGAAGTAAGCTGAAGGCAAAAAATTTGCACTTGTGCACCTCATCTTTTTCGTCTGCCGTCGAGATCAAAAATGTATGTGTATATGTTTTCGATAGAGCTTTTTCAGCTCTACAGAATGGTGCTACTTTTTATTCAAATCGCTCAACTTTTTGCTGTTTTTAAGGCTCACAAAGGCAATACTCACAAAAGTGCGCACTTTCGTTACCTCCTCTTCCTCGCTTACCATCGATATTGGAGAGGATTTGCATATACGCATTCGATAGAGCTTCTTTTGCTCTATAAGATGATACCACTATTCTTTTGTATCCTCTCATATTTTAGCATGTAGGAATAAGTTTCCACCTGTTTCAAATTCAAAATTGCGTAATGAGAAGGAATTTTTTTGGCAAAGTGTTTTGTATCATTCGAGAGAGCTCTTTTCGCTTTACAAGACGGTGTTTACGGTTTTTGTTCGAATTTATGTTTGCCTTTTTTAGATCATTTGAAAGTCGATGAAATCGAGCATTTTCATCACATGGTGTCGAAAATGCTCGATTTCGTCGACTTTTAAATGATCTAAAAAATGACAAACATTAATTCGAACAAAAACCGTAAACACCGTCTTGTAGAACGAAAAGAGCTCTATCCAATGATGCAAAACACTCTGCCAAAAAATTCATTTTCATTACGCAGTTTTGAATTGAAGAACAGGTGGAAACTTATTCCTACATGCTAAAATATGAGAGGATACAAAAGAGTAGTGGTATCATCTTATAGAGCAAAAGAAGCTCTATCGAATGCGCATATGCACATCCTCTCCAATATCGATGGTAGGCGAGGAAGAGGAGATAACGAAAAAGCACACTTTTGCGAGTACTGCATTTGTGAGCCTTAAAAACAGCAAAAAGTTGAGCGATTTGAATAAAAAGTAGCACCATTCTGTAGAGCTGAAAAAGCTCTATCGAAAACATATACACATACATTTTTGATCTCGACGGCAGACGAGAAAGATGAGGCGCGCAAGTGCAAATTTTTTGCCTTCAGCTTACTTCATTTCCAAATCTCATAAATATTAGATGACCGAAGGAATCGAAATACAGACAGCAGTGTTCAGAGCTAGAAAAGCTTGATCGAAAACATATATAAGCTTTGTTGGAAGATGGAGGGAACAATGTGACAAACGGGGGTTAAAATAAACGGCGGGAACTTATTCCCCAACCCAATAGATACTTTCCAGTGTGAGGTATCATATCGTGGAGTCATACCTTGAAACCCTGCTTTTTCACAGGATTCGGGCTGATGTGTTGCATGTCCCGCAGGCACCTGTAAAAATGTGGCGAAATGAAATGCACTCCCTCCAAATTTAGTAAAAACAAATAAACATACAATATTATAAAGGATGAGAAGAGTTTGAAGAAAAGTGGTCGTTTTGACGAACATTTCTCTTTGAAGTGAAAACTCCGTAATTTGGGTAATACCCAACGGTTTCTAGGTAACCGGTCATGAATGTCGCAATTTCGATTGCCTTTCTGAATAATATCTCCTGGTAGCACCCGAAAACCAGTTTATGCGTTCTACTTCAACTGGAGGGTTACGCTAGAAATTCATGATATTTCCTTAACCAGTATGAATATCTAGGCATAGCTTAGCATAGCGTATGATTAGGGAGTTCCCTGAGTGAACAGACGCGAGCTTTTTTGGGCTTCAGCCATTGTGAGAATTTATTTGTGCTGGCCGGGGCCACGGGTTCGTGGGTGGAGTTATCATGGGAGTGATTGTCTGGTGTGGGGCAAGACTGAGAAAAAGCAAAGGGTTATGGATAGATGGATAAGTAAGGGAAGAGTTTTGGGAGAAAGGGGACGATCCACGTAGATTTAATACCTTGGAATGCACCAGCATCCGTTTCCAGGGACCAGTGAGTTTGTATGTGGCCAGGGTATTCATGAGTGAGTGAATTGCCAAGGTCAGGTGTCCATTTACCAAATGGAATCTCAGTGAAAAATCGAATCGAAAGGGATGGAAGACATAGCGATCCAAATCACGGCCTGGCGGGTCTGTACCCTTATATTAGAATTACGCGTCATTGTCGCGGATCGCGACGGTGGCCGCCGGGGGCATCGCGCTCCCCGGCCCATCCGCGTGCGGTTGCAACTGCGGTAGCGCTTCGCGCTCGCGGTTGGCTCCGCCCTCTGTGGCTGAGACCAGTATAAAAGGCTGGTCGCCGACTGTCAGTCGGTTTTCACCGGGCAACGCCATGATGCTGCTCGGGATCTGGGGTGCGGTGCACCTTGGCTCTCGAGTAGTGGAGCGCTGGCACATGAGTTGGCCGGTGTCCACCCCTGCTCCCCGACTGGGAGCAGCCATGTGGTTCAGGTCCCATCTCGACACCGTCAGCCACATGGTCAAGAGGAAACGCCCGGATGGGGGTCTACTACGTATAGCCGACTGATGGAGTCGCCCCAACTGAGGCGACTTGGGAGAGAAGTATAGCAGGTATGATATTATTACGTGTTAATAAATGTATTGTGTATGTTATACTGTGTTATGTCTTAAAACGTAGGATCTGTTCTTACAATGCGGTGTGCTGTTCTATTGTTGTATTAACATCTGGCCCCTAGGTCCCCAGGGTAGGTCCGCTGAGCCAGGAGCGGGTGTCCTGGCGAGGCGTAGTGGTCCGATGGGGCTCTGACCCAAAAGGTTGGAGCGTTGGGAGTTTGAGAGCGGGTGTACCGCCGATGACCGCACAAGATGAGAGCTCATCCGCGACAGTCATCTCGTCCCATTTTCACTGCTATATATCGTTCTTCTTTGTGGATTTTACTATCCGGAAATGTAAAACGAAGCAGCAAGATCACAGACCTGATTTTTCGAGCCTCTGCACTGATTTTCCGAGAGAGCTTTTTGCTAGAGCTATCGTACATTTCCTCTCATTACAATATTTGGATATCACATTTTGGGTTTTCTTTTCTATGCTTACTAGGTTCCGCATGGATCACATCCAGCATTTTAGCAAAGCAGTGCTTCATAAACAAGGCATTATACCTACCATATTTGAAAAAAGAACATCGTGAGTCATGACATCCAAGGCTTCTTGTTTTGCATTCTTCATGGAGAATGACACAAATTAAGTATGATTCGTAGGACAAAAAAAAAGAATGAATGAATGAATGCAAAACGCTATTATAAACCAGTAATGAACTGAGAAGGTCGAGTTCTGTAAAATGAAATGAAGGGAAGTTGAAAAAACCTAACTGAGTGGCGAAACGAATAAAAATAGGCGTGGAACGCGGTCCCCGCTCTTCTTACGCAATTGTACACAAATCCCACCTAGTGCAGGCATGTCGTTGCACGCTGCACGCCGCGACGTAAGATCCTGACATAAGGATACACACCTCAGCCTGGCTATATGTTTATCACCGCTCAACCCTTATTCTGATTTCAACTGAACGCATTTTTCAATCTTCGGTTGAATAGCTGTGTCACACTCCTCTCTGGAAAATTGTAGTTCGTTCCTGAAATCATATTAGGTGGGATGAGGGGGAAAGGACTAAGTAATTGCGTCCAGCAAATCATTCGTGGGATGCGCCATGAGCTTCGCATCTTTTTAGAATCGTGGAGACATTTGGTTGCTAATGGTTTATGCAATTAATTGTGTGTCGGTCGATGTACTTGTGTGCAATTACTCAAACAGGTCTGGTGCGGTACCTGTTATATTGAACTTTATGAAAGGTGACTCTGCTCACTCGAGAAGGAAACTATAATTCCTATAAATAAACTTTAAGAGTCGTGGTCATGCATGCTCTATTTGGTGCTGTGAATCGCGCTCCAAGCTCCTGTGTAACCCCTTTCTTTCATGGTGTTCCTCCTATAGATGAGCACATCATGTGCTGCGTATGACCGCCACAACATCTCGGACTCAGGTGGCTTTGATAATGTCAGATAACGGAGTGAAGAAGCCCTTATGTTTTTAGGGTTTCGCTCAATCCACCTCAATTTCTCCAACAAGCCATCTTGTGATCATCAGGGTGTTACGATTGGTCGAATCTTCGCCTCGCGGCGTCGCACCGGCGGCACCGTCAGTACGGCTTGCCGCAGTCGTTTGGAATTCCGCTCAAGATGCAATGGACTGGTTCCGTGAAGGATCTTCAAAGATTGCAGGTTGGAAGCTTCGGAAGTTTACCTATCTTGTTGTTGCTGCTGTTTCATCAGATAAGGCTGTAAACGACTCACACTCACCGCGGCGGCAGCGCGAAAATTCGACCAATCCCCACACACCTACGATTATCACAGAAAAATTTCACCGCGTGGAATTTTGCCTGTATTAATATGTCGTAGAGAACCGATCGATATTTATTCAATAACAACAAGTACCCGTAGTATGTCATTGATGTCATTAAATATTATACATACATACAATAAGCATTTGGCAGAAATCAGTCAGCTTCACACGCTTACTCATAGAACCACTCAGGGTTATTAGCTACACCTTTCAGTTTTGTAAAGAAGGCAACACATATAGTGTTTGAGCAGGGTCATTTCTTGAATTTCGATTGAAAGTGTTAGACAAGCTGTCCAGCCCAATAGGACTTAATCCTTTGTGTTTTGGCAGACATAGCCGTTCCTGTCGATACGCTGACGGAGTTCTTCCACAGTCCCACTCGACGTGATTCCGTTCAAAGAGGATAACGTGGTGGAAGTCGCTAAAATTATAAAGAAATTGAACTCTTAAGAGCGCTAACTTTCTTTTTTCAACTGCCCGACATATATGAAATTGTAGAAAAGGAAGTATTATTAAGATTTGTGTTTCAAAAATAAAAATTTATTCAAAATTGAATATGACACACTACTGCGCGCGACTCATGGCGCTGTTGTGCAAAATGGATTCGACTGATACGACCATCGGTGTTAATGGCATTGAGTGGGAATTTCTTCTATAGGAGATGTCGAAAAAGAGTAATCTTACTTGCGACTCACATCCGCAGAGTACACAAAACATAGGGAAACGAAGGAGATAAAAGTATTGGGGCAAAATATTCCCGAAATGTTCCTTTGAAACAAAAGCAAGCTGAGCTCACTACTTTCACCTTCATCAAAATGCGGAGCCTTCAGTCGGCGCAGTCGGGCTTCAGAGGACCTACGTTATCAAAATCCGCTTAAAACAGTGGAACCAGGTTCCGTGGTAGGTACTTTGTGGGAAGCTTTCCAGGGATTTGCTCTTCGGTTCATGAAAGTCACAGAGCCCTTGCTGTTCGGACAACGCGGCTATGACGAGGTGTCATGTTTCATACCTCGAACTCCCTTCGAGGGTCTCCACTGGTAATGGCACGTTTTGATTTTTGGAAACGAAGGATGTTGGGAGCCTGGAAAAAAACGGAAATCTCAAGAGCACCACTCAGTATGGATCCCCCAAGTACCCAGAGTGAATGGAGAATGGACCTTAGCAAGATTGTGGACGAGAGGGGCGAAATCTCGAATTTTGTCGTGTTAAAGTGACACGTCATGTTTACCCGGAATAAGCTCCCGATCCCGTTCATGAGGAGGGCTGTTACGGAGGTTAGTGATAAAGGAAGGTTGTTCACAGATTCGGGGATAGAAATACTTTGTCAGAATTCGCTGGAGTTCGACCAAAGTTGGGTTGAAAGTGGAGCAGAACAAATTTCTCTTTTTTGTTTTGGCACCCTTTGTAATCTGCAGAGCTTTATATTGAAAAAAGTAGTGGAGTTGGCTACAAAAAAGGTATTTCAGTAGTAGTACAGATCAGTCGGTTTTCATCGAACCCATTTTGCACAGAGTCGCGCGCAGTAGTGTGCGCCAGCCAACTGAGGAAGTGATGACAACGCAGCTTTTCGCAAATAGAAATACATGCTCATAGAATGGTTGATTTGGCGGGGATTTCGCCGCAGATGGGCTTCACAGCCTCTATGTATTTTCATGTGAATGACATCTTTTAGGGATTAGTTGTCACAACATTACTCCTATTACTGTCTTTGAGAGTGATGCGGGGTTTAGGGAGTAAGTAGGGTTACATATTTTTGAGGCGCTTCCATCATCGACATCTATTTTTCTCGTTATTTTATGTTGGGTCCTTATTTTTCTGCGGTATGCCAAGGTCTTTCACTTGCCAAGGCATACAATAAAACAGTGATAGCTTACCGATTTTTCGCATCGGATTGTTTGCTAACTGCTCCCATTGCGTTTTCAAATGGGATACAGTACCTTGCACATCAACGTTTTGTACGGAACAAATAACGTGTGGCTCGAGGATAGCGACGATCTAAACAGAGCAGACGTAATAATGTATTCCAAGAAAAGATACGAGCGTGATGATTGTTACATAGACGCAATACCGTACCTAACATCAGCTTTAGGCGCGAAATAAATTGCACTGTGATGGTTTTGCTGTTAATACATACGTCACGCTCCACATCACGCCAAATATCACAAAATGCGTGGGTCTTTCTGCCATTTTTTCTATGTCATTTTTTTTGTTGTTGATTATCTGATATTATTTTGAATGTACCCCCAGGAGTGAGGGGAAATGAGAACTGAGAAGACATGATCTCTGAAAACAATGGCAAACTTCGCATTAGAAAATCGCTAACTGGGGTACTACAGTGCGTTTCATAATTATAAGGTCACCCCTGAATTTCAGGTTTTCTTGACAACACTCCATTGAGGAATCTTTTCAGTCTCATGGACGGAATCCTCACCTGAAATAACCCCCGTGTCCGGTTTTTGGTAGCAGTCTCGTTTACCTTATGTTTTTAGGAATATTTTTTTTTTGTTTTTTGCACCGTTTCATAATTATAAGGTCACCCTGAAAAAACGAAAAAAGTTCAGGCCCCGGCAGGTCTGTGATGGCAGATTTGTCTTCCAAATACATCTTCGAGATACATATTCAATCGCCTTGTGGCCAGCTTCTATGTTCCGAGAGAAAAGCCCAGATTTGGGATTCTTGAGGTGCTAGGCTCAGTTTGAGAGCCGTTCCAAAAAAATCGGAAGATTCCTGTGCTCATTTTGATGACATTCGAGAGATTCGGTGTCTTCAGATGTTTTATTAGGCTTTGGACTCCCATGTGAGATCATTATCATCAACGAGGAAAGGATTGTGGGGGCCACTTCCTACAGCACCTCCTCCTTGTACCAGATTTGTTTGGAGTTAAACCATTTTTAGTCTGGAACCGCAGCGTGTACAGCAGCGAGGAAGAGCAGAAACATCAGTGAAGAAATAGTGAAGTAGTTTCCGAGGCCTACAGCACACCATAAGGCGGAACGACTTCAATTCATAAAGTTGTTCTTGAGCACGGATTGAACGAAGCTGAATTTGCATAGCAGTTGCACCTGCATGTGAATAATTCCATCTAAATCGTACTTTTGAGTCTGAAAGTACTCGATTTGTATGGTGCTGACGGGTAGAGGTAGTACTAGCTTGGTCTGAGGAGTGCACCGATCTAGCGGAGCCTTGGCAATTTTTGTGGGAGAAGGGTGATGGCCTAAGTGATATTCGGCGGTGAGGTTGCATTGAACCTTGCCTTCGAAACCTGCAGAATGGATTCGAGAGACTGCTAGAAGATCTTACGAAGAAATCAGTTGCCTTTTGGAGTCGACCGGCTCTTCATAATTGCGTCTAACAGCATGACAAGGCTGTTGGTCATGTAGGTCATTCAACGGAATCGTGGTTAAAGTTCCGAAATACGGACCTCCAGCCATAGATAACATGCAGTCTTGGTCTCAGCTGTATTGGGAGGATCTGGAAGACATCGCCGCAAGAATTTTTACCCCAATAATCGCCAGTTCTGGGAAGCAAAGCTGCTGAAACAGGCAATTGTTGAAGACTGGAACGATATCTGTGGTAAGGCTCTTTGAAATTTCCTTTCTACTTCCCCAAACGGCTAGTCAATGCCGTCCTTAAGCAGAAGGGAACCATAGATTATGAGCTCCTTCGAATGCGCTGTTAACTCTAGCAAATCTTCTCTTTCTTCGAGGTGACCTGATAATTTTGAAACGGCACAGAAAATATTCATAGAAAAATCGGGCTAAAGGGTAATGTCATCAAAACTAGTATGGAAGGGTTTTCTGAGGTGGGGAATCTGTCAAAAATACTTGAAAAATTTTCGGCTGGCTGTGTGTTCTGAAAACCGAAAATTTGAGAGTGACCTTATAATTATGAAACGCACTGTATAACGAGCCTGCAGCACTGCAAGTTGCGTTGCCATGCATCTGCCAGAGAAATCGCCGGAAACACGTGAGACGTTCGTGGAAGGCAAACTTAACCTATCGCTCGTCTGCATCTACTCCTTCGGCTAGTGATGCAGAGGTGTGTGAAAGGAAAGGAGTGAGAAGGGTTTGAGCTCTTATTCCTCAGATTTTTGCCGTTTTACTTCGTTCTCTCTCTCTGCTGTTATACTACTACCCCTACTAGCACTCCTACTTTCATAAATATTCTACAATTATTACACAATCTGCCAAATTTACCCCTTACAGCGTCTTTTTAGAAATTTGCCTCCTCATCATAATGGTGCAGCACAACTGCAGTACTACACTTTGTCGCAGATACTACGAGTACACAGCGTTCCACCCAGAAATTCAAATGTTTGGCGTAAAGTAGAGTGCAACATGTGCAATCACATCAGCGTCATAATAATTTTACGTCTGGGCTTGACTGCTGTAGATTTTTGCGGTGCTGTTACATTTATAATTTCACCTGCGAGAAATCGGGCCTTGCCGCGGGATCTGGATGCCATGCCATTGGAAGCAATGTGAGTATGGGCTCAGGGAACTGTACCGTTGGCTCATCCGGTAGAGGTGGTCGAGCTGAAGTGACTGATCATTTTGGGTGGGAATTCCACACGTAATGCGTTAATCGCTCGGAAGATCAAATTATCACGTACCTCGCTTGTATGCCATCTCTGCAGCTGCAGCGGCTGGTTTCAAATGTGAAAATGGTAACTCGGCTGAGTGCACTTCCCATACCACCAAAGCGAAGCTTAAAGTGGAATCAGGAATTCACTATGGATAAAAGAATAAAAGGATGAAGATTTTGGCGTCAATCAATCCCTTCTTGGGATGCGCCCCACATTCAGTTTCATTCAGTATCGTGGTAGCTGGGGAATGTGGCCTATACAATGACTTGCGGTGGCCAGCCGATGTACAAGTCAGTGCTTTTATACTCCCAGACGAGTACGGTAGCATTTTGCCGACCTCGGAGGGAACTTTTCCTTCCATACCCGCTCCCGGCAATCGCATAGTTAAGCCTCACCTGAAAACATCTACTCGACGATCATATCGTCCCGATTGTGAAAATACTTCTGGTGCCATCCAGCGAAGGTTCTGTAGACAATGAATTATTATTTAAATTTAAAATTTAGAAAACAAGAATTTTTAAAACTGAATTTATTACACATTTATTATTGAAAATCAAGATTTTCTAATAATCAGTCAAGTTGAAAGCTGAAAAGAAAATTAGCAGTATGCGGAACAATATTGAAGAACCCACTCCAGGCTGCTTAGTCATATTCTCTTCATCAGTTTGACACATGAACCGGCTTTCACCAAAGTCGGCAACAACAGCTCGACCATCGAGGTGGATGAGGATGTTGTGGCTGTTTAGATCCCTTGAAAAGATAGGATTGAATCGATACAGAAATTTTTGCAAAGGACCACCCTGCGGTTGCCCTAGATGTGGGTTATAGCGCTCGAAGGCAGTGGTAGGGGTAATTCGGGCCGAAATTGAAAGGATCATCGAATATGAAGGCCGAGGTGCTCAATAGTACGGAAGTGAAGAAATAATCGAATGAACGGTCAAAAACTCGAGAAGTAATACCCTCTTCCCGCCGTTCATTCTCAAAAGGGGCGGGTTGCGATAAAACATGTGACAGCTGTTGAAGAAGACGGCTCTTATAAAGTCCGGAGGCACTTTTATGCATTGGAAATGACGCCACAGTCCTTTCAGACCTCTAGCTTTCATTTGCGTGACCCATTCAGGAGTTCCCATTACCAACATTACCCCTATCACTGTCTCTAAGAAATTAGACGTGATAAGTGGGTAAATCGCTGGAGGCCGCAGTTGTGGGGTAATCCTACTTGCACAGGGGTTAAAGTTGTACGAGTTTATGGGGGACCACATAGGCATCGTAAGCTAAAGGTAAACATGAAAAGGATACCAGACATTGAAGGGACAAAAGGGGAGGAAGATCTGGATACAAGGAACACGCCCTCACGCTAACTCCAGGACGAATACATTCCGGTGGGTACTCAATATTCGGCAGAAGCGACCCCCAGGGGTGTGTTGCAAGTGTTCCGTTTCTAGAGGTCGGCACCGAAGTGGGTCACCGCCCTTGGCGAATTGTCCGAATGGTGGCGTGTCCTGCCGTCTGGGCTCTCCCAGGTTTACCTAAGCCTTTTTAGGGGAGAAGCTTTGGCAGCGTGTTTTTACCTATCTTTACCTGATTGCAATCCGTCGCGCAACCTGACCTGACCTCACCAGTCGGAACACTTGCACTCCTCGGATGCAGAAGGGATCGACGCGGTGTGACCCGCTGCTATTCTCGGCCTTAATTGCTCAACGCGTCCATCATGAGGGTGCGCGCGTCTGCTTTCGGGTCTTGGCGACGCCGACTCCTCCCACATTACAGTGCTAGATAGGGCGTGGCCTGAGTGGCGAGAGTGGGAGTGTGTGGCGGGGTGAGAGAGTTCAATACCCTCTCACTCAAGTCTGTAGGCCACGTCCTATCAAGCGCTCCGAAATGGACTGTACATACCGAACACCCCTGACGCACGATTTTGAGCTGTGGAAGTATGGTTGCCGTGGTTACAGACCGCTTTATTTCATTTTCAGAGGGAATAGTTGAGTTGTCTGTTTATCATGGAATGCGCATTTGAGTCGTTTTTTCTACTGAAGCAAGCGTTTTCTGCCGCAGAGTCTAGGCTTTCACACCGAGGTTTTTACAAATATTCAGGTCTGTAGTTGTAGGTTGCCAAAATGCCAGCTATTTCTCGAAATCTATATCCTTCGAACTAATGGCCTTTAAGGATTTTTTTCACTCCACTCACCGATGAATTACGGGCTTCGCTGCACTTTCGTGAAGATAACGCATGCCTTGAGCTACGTCAAATGAGATTCGTAGTCGAAGCGGAGATTCCAGAACTCTGCAATCTTTGCCATAGAAAACAGTGATATTTGGTCCAAATAGACGCACCGCTTCTGCTCGTGAAGAAGAGAAAACAACGAGCCATTGCTGACGAATTCGGTGATGATCGCGAACTGCTGAAAAACTGCGTATACTGTTGTATCACATACGACGACACTGGGTAGAACTCACACTAGGATCATCCAGTACTGCACCGACGAACGAGACCACGTTTGGATGAGTGAGTTTTGAAAGGATCGATACCTCACGGCACAACATTTCCACCTCTGATTTACAGCCGTACACTGCAGCTCGGTACCTTAAGTGGAAAAGTTAAGAATTTTGGCCGTCTTTGGGATGCGCAGCCATTTGCTTTCCATTGAAAATCTCGAACGTATATCAGTACGCTCTGGCTTTTGCAATAACTCGGTAGACATGTCGATACACAAGTTATCGTCCTACCTCCCAGGCAATAACAGCCAATCAGGTGATTTGAAGACACCATGAAGAGGGCAATTCTGTTTACAGTGTGGAATTACGGTGGCTTGCCGTTGCCGCAATGCACACGACACCTTGCCAAGACGTCGGAAGTGAATTCACTAAGTTTCATTTGTCATCACACTTTTTTCTCACGCTTTCTCATTCTTCATTTAATTGTTTTACAGGTTTGTTGCTGTGTGTTGTTTCACTTATTTCACATCATCACAATGGAATGAAATACACTTTACGACACAACTAAGGACATCTCTACAGCGGACAAGGGGAAGTCAGTGTGCTGATGCGAATGTGATGCGAATACACACCATAGCGCCGCGCTTTTGAATCCTGGTTTTCCACCGATTATCGCTTCTAACCCCAAGTGTTCATTAAAATAATTTCTCTGCTTCTTCCTCTTTTTTCGGACCCCTTCCGGTTACTTTGAAAAGAGGAGAAGGGATAGGTTGGTATAAGGATTAATGTAAATTCCTGGCGAAAATCGAAGATTGTTATTGGACTAGACTTAGAAGTTCACTATGACCACCCATGCGATGTGCTCCTGAGAACTATATAAAAGATTGGATTGAATCACTGATCGCGCAAGCGGCGTAAGTTGATGTACAAGCTTAGAAGTAAACCGTGCAAGTTCTCATAATTAAGTCGCGTTCATACTAGGCGAGCGACCGTTTGCTGATCCTTCGATGCAACACAATCGCAATAAGGGCCCCGCGATAAATATATCGTCGAACTCCAATGTGAAGCTACCAAGCGATTTATCAAATGGACATAAGTAGTCATGTAGAAGACTACGTTCGACCATATCAACCTATCGCGTCCTCCTTGAGCCAGTAACTGGTCGCCGAGTATAAAAGAGGTTTTTGATGTTGCTAATAGCTCCAGCTTACCGTTTGATGGCAACGATTTTCCCGCGATAACTCCCTTTATAGACTTTGCCGAATGAGCCACTCCCAATTGCTTCCTTAATGTAGTTAAAATTAGAATCAGGAATAATTGTACGTAATTTGAATGCAAATAAAATAACAAAGTGTGTACTACCTGAAAATCGATGTCGGCTAGAGACAAATGAAATATTGGTGGGAGAGCTGAACGAAGTTGTAGAACCTCAGCCTTTTCTCTCGTCATTGATCGTAGTCGACCCATCGGTGAGGGAAGCGGTGTATAGGAGGAGTCACCAGAACTGAAAAACTTGTTGTAATTTGGGTTGGCAGCGATTTCGAAGTTTTGTACAGTGAAGGGATACGGAATCAGTATGTTTGTAGCCAGTCGTGTGATAAAATGAATAGTAAAGTTGATAGGGCGTGTCTTTCCTTTTCCTTTTCCACATCGATGGCAACAACCATTGCCAAAATAGGTTGCGTGCGAAAAGGCACCAGTTGCGACGTCACCGCGATTGCGAAGTCGCAAGTAGCATAGCACGCCGCTCATGTACAGGGGCGTGGTTTCCCACTAGTTCGCTTCAGGTGCAGTTGCAAGAGCGCTACGTGGAAATTTCGGTTTTTCCCATGGTTTTACATTCTCTTCTTTTCTAAACCATGATAGATGTGCATGTTCTTAATTGTGATTTTCCTAATAATATTAGGTACGCCTCTGTATTCTTTTCGTTCTTCTTTTCTTGCGCATTTCTCAGCACTGCAGAATGTTATGCACAATAAATTAGCGGGGTTGCCTATTTCGAGTGGTCCAGTAAGACCCTTCTCGCGCACTCACATAACTTGCGTACGACCCCTCCTACAGCCCATTTCGGAGCGTCCGATAGGGCGTGACCTACGGACTGGTGAGAGTGTATCGAACTCTCTCACTCCACACCGCCACACACTCTCACTCTCGCCCCTCACCCATGTCCGTAGGCCACGCACTATCAGGCGAGAGGATAGGCTGGTAGCATGCACCGGTATGAAACGATCCTCTAAAGTTATTGTTCGCTAATCGGTCGAAGCCGTATGGAGCGCGGTAAATTATCGCCAAGCCTGGCTCCCGCTCAAACCATGACAGTCGTTAGTTTGTCGCAGTCCGGAACGGTCATCATGTCAATCACACGATGCTGAAGGTCGCTGAGGAACAAGATCAACGACAAGGATGCCAACCATGTGGACTGGACATGCAACCTCCAACTCTTCAGTCCCTGTGATTTATCTCGCCACCTCCAGATCGATGATAGTCCTCACGTGATTTCATTACATTACGGCAGTACATAGTTGAATTGTAATATTTTCTCATTCTTTGGTATGTTCCTATCCTCCTTGAATAATGTTTTAACCTTTGTATGTAATTATTAGCATTGCTATATTCTGTAGTAAGCCGGTATAAAAACTCCCAGTGTCATGTCATGCAGTAGTAATCATTGAGTGTGTACTTCATCCTTATTACTAGTTCTCCTCTCTATAGGCGATGAAGGTACAGCCATAGGATGCCCGCTCAACGTTTGATACACTCCCATAGAAGCAACAGGTATCCTTGCAACGTGTGGAAACTAATAATTTCCATGTTCTGCTGTAGTACGGTTGGGTTTGAATCACCCGCTAAAGTAAGCAACACGCAAGCCGCACCGATAACGACATGCACACTCGTAGGCCGATCGGCCAATTGACTAGATGCCCAAGTAGGAGGCCACTTACAAAAAGTTTGCTATTTTGCTGTGCCTGGAACCCACCCATTGAGCTTTGACTCTACAGGACTAAACGTAAAGTTAAAGGATGACGTTTTTTGACGTTAATAAATTTCTTCCCGGGATGCGCCGCACATTCTAGTCCCATTCAGAATCGTGGTGACTGGTGAATGTGATGTGGCCTATACAATGACTTGCGATGGCCAGCCGATGTACAAGTCAGTGCTTTGGCCCTCCCAGACAAGTCTGGTGCCATTTTGCCGACTCCGGAAGGATGGAAGGCCTGGTTGGCCTAAACGGGCGTTGATGCGGGAATTGATCCCCGCACCATGAGAGTGGGGTGTGCGCCACCTGTCACTACACCACCTCCGCCCCACTCTACAGGGATAGAAAGAATAAAGCATTGCCTCATCACATAAGCGTACCTGTACTCACTACACACATCGGCGTCAGGACGTTTGTTTGCGTACTGCTTTAGCAGAGCCACAATGCGGTCATGACCTTTCTCATAAGCCCAGATCACGGGTGTCTGTTGATCCTGTAAAGCCACGAAATTTTCTCTTGAGGGAATGAAGTGCGTCGCTATGGCAGCTGTGGGATAGGCGTAATAGAATGGCTCAAAAATCGTACGCACCTCAACGGACACCACAGAGTCTCGTGAAGATATTCCCGATAAGGTTTCTGGACGGTTCAGTGCCATAATAGCAGCCGCGAATGTCGATTGTGCTAAAGTTATATAGTTGATGTATGCATACACCTAGGACTGCATTCATACTTCGCGAAAACGCGCGTCGTGTGCAAAACGCAGGTGCCGCACGCCAGCCATAACGCAAACTTCGCGATCAATACTCTTTCTTGTTATCACCTTCTCCTTATTTCCATTGCAGTGTTGTTGATCACGTGCTCCACCGGCTTTTCAGGCGAAGGGCGCACTTTTTCGCAGAGTATGGGCATTGACTCACTAGTAACTGAAGGAAAAGACTCACGTGTCCGCTGAACAGCTGCTGGTCGTTCGTTCGTACGGGCCGCAAGGGACTGGTCAGCCCCATTTTCGAGTAGGTACTGTACAATTTGTAAATGGCCATGGTAACATGCCGAATGCAGTGCTGAAATTGACATGTTTAGTCGAAGAAGTCGGAATGTGGTGTTGCATAGGCTGGACTTTGTTGTGCGATGAGTTTCCGGAACACATAACCTCGCCCACAGATCACCCCGCCCACCTGGGACGATGTGTAAATGTGCTTCGATAAGGGTAAGTTAACAGATACGAGTGTAGTGTAATAGCTATCCTAACATCTTCTAGAGGACTAGTAACACATAACTGCACCAAGTACATTGCCATGACACACAAGCCAATTTTCCATGTTTACCGGTGTTAGCAACGGTACAGAAATGGGATAAAACTTTGTTCATAATTTGGTTGCCCAATAACGAAAAGTTGTATACCTGTATGACCATCCTGTCCTTGATAATTAGGATCAACTCCCGGTTGTTTCATCAGAAATGCAATCAGTTCGATAGACTTGCCACCAGTACATGCCGCATGCAGCGGAGTCTCAGAAAACACGTTTTCCTGCAAGCAAAATTTCGAGGTTTCAAGATCGCGCTTGTGACCCATGGAGCCTCGGCGATGTAGCGAGACGGGGCTATGTTCTCGCGCCACTCTCGATAGGGAGCAAAAGCAAGAAATTGCAACAGATTGTGATCATTAATTGTTAGGGCCCCAGCTCCGATTTTCCAAGCCTTCTATAGCTTCTACTTTCCATATCTTGGTTTCACTTAAAGGTACATCACACGGTAATCGGATTGTGGCTTACTTTCTAGGGGACAAGTAGGTCCTCAGATATCTGTGCAGGCTGCGCCATTGTTGCGGTTGCACGGTGCACACTCATGGACGTTGTGCATGACACAACCAAGCCACGCCCACCCAGCCAAATCACACCTGGCCTCAGAAGAACGAATTTCCAACGTGCGCACACATAGAGAAGGAAACCTGCGATAAGAGAAGACAGTTCAATGAAACAGCCGTTTGATGATGAAAGCAGCCTCCACGTTGGAAATTAGTCCATTCGTCCAAGGCCAGGTGTGATTTTGCTGGGTGGGGGTGGCTTGGTTGTGTTTAAAGGCAGCTTTAGGGGAAAGTCGGACGAAAAGTAAAAGTAGTGAATGTGAAAGTCGAGATGCCTAGTTACAGAACAGTGAAGAACATGGAATTGGCCAAAAACCCAAGAAATAGGACCCTCTTTCCACTGTTGATTCTCGACGCGGACGACCTGTCCGTCAAGAGGCGGATAGTCTGATCAAGTTTTCCATTGACATGTTGCCAAGTAAACATGAGGGAATGTTTGGAAATACGACAGCATCTATCTGTGAAGTGAACTCCAAGCTAAAACTGCGAAAGCGCGCCGCAAAACCTTCGATCTTGCCGCATCTTCTTGGCCGCTCCCATCCCAGTCAATCGGGAATTACGTCATCCATAGGCGGGATCGACTTATCAAGAGGTGGGACAGATAAGCAGTTGCGGCGTCTTGCGGCGTTTCTACAGCTTGGAGAGGCGCTTTTTCACCGGGATTTCGCCACAGGTGACCTTCTTAGGCCCAGGACTACTATGTGAGTGACTTCTTGTAGGTATTTCTCCATTACCACATTACCCCTAATGCTGTCTTTAATCAGGCACAACACTATGAGTGTGCACCTCGCACCTGTAACAAAGGTGCAGCCTCAGCAGCTATCTAAAGACCTACCCGTCCAAGAAGGTGAGCAACTAATCAGATTATTGGACGGTGTGCACTTGAATTTAGATGTATGGATGTAGCCGCATCGGCTTCTTCTGAACTATTCACGTGATCGACAATGCATCGTTACCACTCACATGATCAGATGATTAACCACTCGTCACCGTAATTTCGTATGTTCAGAAGGATGCCTATTTTACGATCAAGTCAATGACGTAAGGAGAACGGAGGGCTTAATCGGGAGCGGAGTCTTTCATATGTTACAGTTACTATAGCTGAACGGACCGAATAAAATTTGCTGAACTTCAAAAAAAAGCCCACCGAGACCATTAGGTGTGATCCAGCAGCAGCAATGAGCGCTTTTGTAGCATCCAGTCGTCCACCATAACATGCGAGATGAAGCGGAGTGTCACCATAAACGTTACGTGTGGCCACAGTCTACAACAGTCACACTAGGATTGAATGCAAACGTGACAGAGCGGCTCACCGCTGCAAAGTTTAGAGCAGCAGTGCACGGAAAAATGAGTTTCTCTGTTACTTATATGTTTGTTTTGTATTTGCTAACTAAGGACCGCAGGCAAAGTTTCACGCAAAAAAGTGAGAGTTCGGCCAACATACAGCCCATAAAGTGAGGGACAACGGGCACGACGTCCGGATGGGTGTAGACGCTAGAGAGCTGAGGAGCAAAGGTGCGATCTAAGACGCAGAGCGGGAACAGAAAGTCACGTAAACAGTGCCTTTCTCCGTCTTGGACCGCGGCGAACGACAGGGCGGGGCACCCACTCGAACGCCTCGCCCCGTCGTCCGCCGTTTTGGAGCGCTTTATCTTAGTCGGCTTCTCACTTTTTCGTGTGAAAGTTTTCACGCGGCCTTTCTTAAAGGAATCGTCCACGGAAAATGAGTTTTTGTGTCAGCCATATATTTATGTTGTATTTGTCTAATGTTGGCCTCATGCAAAATTTCACGCGAAAAAATGTGAATCTGGCTGAGAAACAGCACCACAAAGTGCGGTCCCAGTGGGCGGGGCCTTCGTGTAAAAGCCTCGTACCGCGTCCGCCGTGGTCGGAGACGCATTGTAGGAACAGAAGGTTACGTAAACAGTCCCATTCTCCGTCCCCAACGGCGGCGGAAGACGGGACGAGGCTTTTACACGGAGGCCCCGCCCACTGGGACCGCACTTTGTGGTGCTGTATCTCAGCCAGATTCACATTTTTTCGCGTGAAATTTTGCATGAGGCCAACATTAGGCAAATACAACATAAACATATGGGTAACACAAAAACTTATTTTTCGTGGACGATTCCTTTAAGCAATTACAGCATAATTATTTAGCTAGCACAAAAACTCTTTTTTTGCGTACGATTCCTTTCACCCATACGCGACCGTGTCGACTACTGGTGGCTAACACCAAGTCGGCCGGTTCGGACCACTTCAGCCATATATGGCTGGCAACCGGGCTTGCCGCAAGCGTACCGGTCCGAACGCACCATTTTCGAAAACAGGCGCGGTCACAAATGGGTTAAAGGAATCAACCACGGAGAATGAGTTCCTCTGTGACCCACATATTTATGTTCTATTTGCCTAATGTAGGCCGCATGCAAAGTTTCACGCGAAAAAAGTGAATCCGGCCAAATAAAGCACTACAAATTTTCGGCCGGGTGGGCGGGGCCTCCGCGCAAGTGTCCACTCCGTCGTCCGTCGCTTGCGGAGACGTATTGTAGGATTAGAAAGTTACGTAAACAGTCCACTTCTCCACCCTCAACCGCAGCGGACGACGGACGGGAGTTTTACTCGAAGGCCCCGCCCACCCGGCCGAGAATTTGAGGAGCTGTATTTCAGCGGAATCCTCACTGTTTCGTGTGAAACTTTGCATGCGACCCATATTAAGTAAATACAACAAAAATATATGGGTAGCACAAAAACTCATCTTTCCGTGGACGATTCCTTTGAGTCAGTTTTCTCTAGACTTTAAGTGTATCAGGCTGCGTTCATACCAAATTGAATGAGAGTTTTGGCGCATTCGCGTCATGCATGAGGTACGTATCGATCAGAAAATGGGTGTATTGGCGCATCGGCGCATTGGCGTATCGGCGCATTCGCGTCATGCATAAGATACGTATCGATCTAGAAAATGAGAGTATTGGCGCATCGGCGCATCGGCGCATCCGCGATTTGAGAGAATTGGCGCATTCGCGTGATTGATAACATACATATCGATCGAAAAAGTGAGAGTATTGGCGCATCGGCGCATTGGCGTATCGGCGCATCCGCGCATCCGCGATTTGAGAGAATTGGCGCATTCGCGTGATGGATAGGATACATATCGATTGAAAAATGAGAGTATTGGCGCATCCGCGATTTTGGACATTTGCCATAGAAAAAGATCAAGAAATGAAAAGAGAAGAAAAAGAAATCAACCGCACGTTGGCACGTGCCGCGTTCAAAAGGGTGACGTGGCACGCCAATTCTCTCAAATCGCGGATGCGCCGATGCGCCGATGCGCCAAAACTCTCATTCGATTTGGTATGAACGCAACCTCACAGAGGAGCTGGTGTGCTATCATTGATTATTGACTGATCTTCGGAACATTTCCGGCCCCGATATTGACAAGATGGGCATGCAATTTTTCTCATCTGCATATCTCCATATTTAGTCTCCCGTACAGGCTACCTTTTTTTGTTGTAAACTCGTACACAAGGCCCATAATTGGCCGCAAAGAGGAGGGACTGCTTTTTTTTTGTTCAGCGATTTTACATGCTTTTTTCTCCGTTGGTGGACTACTTATAATACTACTTCTCATTCCACTTTAATATGGTTCGTGTGCACCACTGACAGCCTGACTTTTGCGGATTTCCCGACCAACAGAATTCCCCTTGGATGGTCTCAATGTATTACGGAAACTCAATAGTACCTCTGACAGATTGCTGCTGTTCTTGAGGAGGATGTTTAGCACTGCCATATGGCCGGTCTTGGCTGCAAAATGCAGTGGCAGATTCCCCTCGTCATCAGGCAGTTGAGCTGAAAATCAAGATATACCGCTGAACAGTCTTAACCATGTGACGCTGAAAACAAGTGACTGATTGACGTCCATCAATTGAAGAACTGGAAGAATCAAAGGCTAATAAATTATCTGGTTTTTACTCATTCCTAGAATCTCTACTTTTTGAGAAAATCAATCAGATTCGGGAGAACAGGCGCATAGTCAAGCAGTAGAGATTGATAATTGTGAAGCAGGTTTATATGAAGGCACCAAGGACTCACGATCGGCTCCAGCCTCAAGGAGGAGCGAGGCTATCGCGGAAAGTCCTCGACTAGCGGCCAAGTGTAGTGGACGGTCTTTCACGCCACCGCACACATTTCCATCAGCACCGCAGTTCAGAAGACATCGCACTACCTAGAATACGAGCATTTGGGGAAGTATAATTAGTCCTGGTGAGGATCTTGTAGTGATCGTGAGTCGCGTCTGGTAGGAGGGGGTCCGGTGCGTGCTGCCCCGCCTCTTTGATGCGCAGGGGGTGTCTTCAAAACGCCTTTCTTGATCTCCCATTGAAAAAAAATCCGGCAGATGCCTCACTTTTCGGCAACTTGGAATCCTCTTCTCTCTTGCTGAAATCCCGAACCTTGCATACTATTCATTTATGTGATATGGTTTTCAAAATACTGTAAGACCCTTTGCCATACTGTGAGTGGTATTATAAAATAGGACCCCATTGATATATCCTGTTCTACCATATTTAGAATGCGAAACTGAACTGGCGTTTGCCGGCATTCACAGACCAACGCTCTACCATACATGAAAAACGAATGCTTTGACGGAGTTGCTTGAAATTGACTGTACCTGCTCGTTTGCAAAATATGTTGCACAGTGTAGAGCAGTGAAAAGTACGAAATCGTTAGCTTCCAGGGAAGCGCCATCAGACACGAGAGCCTGAAATATAAATTTTCAGCAATTTGGAATGAGATAGCCTTTACGGATGCCCCTACTTTGACAACCCTCCCCCTTTAAGAACAGTTGTTGTTCCCCACAAGGAGAAAGGAAGGCGGTATCTGTGAGTATTGAACGGCCGAATCAGTGGTCACCTTGGAAAAGCCGTGGCAAGTGAGGCATATGGAGGGGACACAGCAGAGTAGACACTAAATCCAAATCAAAATTGCACCAAGGCTACAATAAGTATTACAATCCATTAATTGTTTTTAGTAATTAAAGGCATCGCCTCGAGTAAAGGAAAAAGTGAGGATCTGTAAGTCATGTTCTCTGACGATGAGCAGACACTCCAGTTCAGAGGAGCTGATGTGTGACGAAACTCGCATTGAAGGATCTCGGGATAGAATCTCAACACAATTTCGCACCATTGCGAGTCGCGCTGCCGTTCATCGGCGGGTGTGTACCCTTATGTCAGGATTTCGCACGACGACGAGCGGCATGCGACGCGGTGTGTGCGAGCTATGCGCGTCGCGGTAGTTGGGTCTTAGAGCGATTACATGGTAATGCTAGAGGCGCGATACGCTGTTGACTTGTGATCGCTTCGGGACCCAAAGCATAGCGCCTTTAGCTCGTCCGCATTGCTTCGCTTGCGATATGCCGCAGTGCGAATTCCTGACGTAAGGGTAAACACCGTTCATCCGCGGGCGGAGTTGTCGCAAGGGCGAGACAACGTTCGCATCCGGCTCACTTATCCCCTCCTCGTCTGCATCTACCCCACTGGCTAGTGATGCCGAGAGGAGCGAAAGAGAAAAAATAAGTAGAGGACTTTCGAGTTACTGCTTCTCGGGTTTTTCGTCGTTTTTTTTTCATTCTTTTTTACTGTCACACTACCGAGCACTTCTACTTTCATATTCTCCAATTGTACCACAATCTGCCGATTCACTCCTTCTTGTGTCTTTAAAGCTCAGTACCTGTGCTATTGATGAACTTCCAATCATGGCGGCAAGATGAAGTGGAGGCAGCTGGTGCCGACCTCCTAAGCAAGGATCAGCACCACATTCAAGTAGCTTTTTCACCAAAGCTAAATCACCCTGAAATTAATTCATTTTCTTCAGCTAATTGCTTGTGCGGCTTTGTAGCTGTAATAAATATTTGCTCGAGGCCACCTGCATTTTCTTTTGATCAACTTTTTGAAATTTCAATAAATCCAAATTCATGGTGTGTTTCGAGAGGTGAAAATCGCGACGGCTTAGCGACTGGTGGAAGTTGCACTGCGAGTGCACCGCAGATGTGCCACCATGGCATGGGTTCACGCGGTGACTTACGTTTGCTGCGACGTCCATAATGGTGCCTCATTGGCCTAGAGGCTTCAAAGCCTACTGGATTTCAAATAAGGAAACAAAGCAGTGAAGTTATGCTTGTTCCTCACCTTATATACGGCAACATGCAGAGCCGAGAATCCGTTGTTTGACAGATGAGATAGGAGATTTTTCTTCTTGGTGGTATCACTTCCACATGCATCCAACAGAGCTGTGAGTTTGTCGACTTGCTGAAATTTTTAAGATAAATCCGAGCGTTTTTTGGAGAGAACTTTGAAAAAGATGGTCTAACCGAATCACCCTGCCCTGCACAAATCACGTGAAGTAGTGATAGCTGTTGTGATGTGCGGCATTCGATGGATTCAGGTGTGAGAAGTCGTGAGAATTCCTCCGCTGTCCCTTCGCTAAACAGTCAACATGCACAGTATACATTAGGGGCCAATTTAAATTTGTGGACTCAAACAATTTTGATATGAACTATTTTCGATTGAGCAATTTTCCTACGGAGGAATAGTTGGGGATTTCTTTTTATGAGTATGGAACATGGCATTGTGACAGTTTTGATACAGCGATTGTGCGAGGTCCAAAAAAATCACTTTGCTCATGAAGTGCACATAAGCATGGTATGAGGGGACTAGGGTGTGCCACAGGACACTCCGATAGGGTCACAGCGCCGAAGTGGAGAGGAATGCGCATTACAATAATGGAATATTCTAATTAAATCTTTATCATTATTATCATATTAAGATCGCTCACAGTAGCTCTCTAGAACAGCTCTGTCTCTGCGAAACCTTATACTGTGGCGAAAAAAACGTACATTATTTTTCTCTTCTGATCTTTCTATCTTCGCGGGGTGTGGCGTTGCGGCGTACTCGCGGCGCCATCAGTACGACTTGCCGCGGTCGATGCGGGATTCCTCTCAGGACGCCATAGTCTGGTACCATAGGGCACCTTCAAGGGAGGTTGTACGGATGCTGAAAAGGGGGTCATATTTGATCTCCGTTGAGGGGCGGGGGTCATACTGAAGCGGCCATTATCCTCGACCCCTGGGTGGCACTGGCTGAAGGTGCACCTTTTCAGATGTGGAAGTGGCTGCCTGCTCGCGAATGTGAATTGTACAGTCAATCATCGCGAGCTGCTGTGTCTTTAAAGACACCAGAAGGGGTAAATTCGCCATGCTGTGGAATATGATAGCCAATGTGCTCAGCAATGTAGTAGTAGAGAAAGAACGACATAAAACCGCGAAATAAGCGAGAAATAGGAACCCGAAAATCCCCTTTCTCTCTCTCGTTCTCTGCGTCTCTAGCTGGAGTGGACTGAAGACAGGCCGGAGACTTAACCAGCCAGCTGCTATCGTTGTCCCGCCCCTCCACAGCGACTCCCCCGGCTGCATAACCGCATAACGGCATACCGAGCTGCGGGGTCGTTATAAGACCCCAAGCCGCGTTTTTTTCAATGCGATTTTCGCCATTCGCCAGGTATGACCTCCTCTGAAGTAGAAGGCTCGTTTTCAGAGAACATGTACTCCTAGATCTCAGTTTTTCTCCACCCCTAATGGTGCCTGTAAGGGGAATAGTGCAGACCTAAAAATGGGAAAGGCGGCAAACCCGTGCGGAAGCGGTCCATTTTTTTGACAGTCGACGATACCCTCGACTCGGGGTTCACCATAGTACAAGAAAGAAATAGTTCACGTCAACGAGAAGTAAACGTAAGTCGCTTGTGTTCAAAATTGCACGAGTGCGGGGGCAGTGTGATGAAGAGTTCTAGACTTCAGTCATTCATTTTTTGACGTTACCAACCGGCGCCGTTTAATCATCACTTTTGTTCACTGGTATTCGAAAGTGTACAGTTGACTCAATGACCTTTCCACCTCACCTATGACGACACCTATTGACATTTATACATGAATGTCACCGTCCATTCAGCCGTTGATGCAGATGCGAATGTAGACAAAACATACGCAGGCCTTCCAGTATTATGAAAAATTACAAGTATCCCATTGAAGGCGGAGGTGGTGTAGTGACATGTGACGCGCGTTCCCATTCTCACGGTGCGGGGATCACATCCAGCATCAACACTCACGAAGGCCAACTTAACCGTCCTTCCCTCTAGGATCGGTGAGTTGAAACCAGACTCGTCTCGAAGGATAAAAGCACCGATTTGAACCCCAACTGGCCCGCGCGGGCAGGTCACACCCAGACGTCGAAAAAAAAGACCGCTTAAGTACGACCCCTTCCCTCGGCGGAAACTCATTTACGACCCCCCTTCTTTCAGCATCTACACAACCTCTTAGTAAGAGTAACTATTGCCGATTGCATAGTATCACTAACTATTTCATTACTGTAATTTCTATGATTATCACTCAGCAATGCGGACGAGTGAAAGGCGCCATGTTGTTGGGTCCCGAAGCGATTACAAATCAATTGAGTATCGCCCCCCCCCCCTCCCCCAGGATTAAAGTGTAATTGTTCTAAGACTTCTAAGACCCAAATACCGCGACGCGCATAGCTCGCACACACTGCGTCGCACGCCCCTCGTCGTTTTGCAAAATCCTCACATAAGGGGACACACCAGTTACGACGAGTGTTTCAAGAGGTCAGATCACCAACGTTGCAGGAAGGGCGATTTGCTATGGAAGAGACTAAATTAACATCCTCATCGGAATAAAAATTAACTTCATATTACAGGCTGTTACAGAAAGTAGTTTCCATCTTTTCTATGATTTCATTCATCTATAGAAAAATCAACCGAATTCTATAGATTCTGTAGATCTATAGAAAGCATATGGAGGCTCTGCAACGATCGCATTGTGAGCACAGTGGCTACAAGAATCGGCACGGGAGCACCATGTTGCCCTTTACTGCAGGATAACGTACGCATAATGCAAAAAGGATATGCGACCGTAGGAACCAGTGTAGCGCCGTGCCTGACGATTCTTTGGTCGCCGCGCGCGGCACTGGTTCCTACTGTCGCATATTTTTACGGCCTCAAATTGTGCGACACCTCGTTTGACATGAGCTTTCGAGCGTTGATGCACACGAAATGGAGCTGATATCAGGAAAAATCCAAAATGAAATTCCTTCGCTCGAAAATACATGCCAATATGAAGCCATATGTGAATGAGAAGACCAAAGCAACGAAACACCTTTCAACTCCTGTTATTTCACAGAAAAAGGAAATAAATGCGACAAGTAGTGCATAATTTGACTTACAATGCAGCAATTTGCAGAGGTGTCCACGTGGAATTCCTCGCTTTGATGTCGTCATTCAATCGACTTCTCACAACTGCATAGCCTTCACTGATTTTCTTCTTCAACTCATCTAGAATTCAAAAGTCAATGCAGACACTTCGTAAAGTGGTTATCAAAGTACGTTTTTTATACATTTAATATTTGTTTATAGTTTAATTACGTCTATGATGTATGCCATACCGATCGCTAGAAAAACCATTTAGCTGCAAAGAAAATTTCTTAGAGAATAAAAAAGAGAGAATATCCCGAATAAAATAAAGTGAAAAAGGACCTCGTCTGAATTGCACTCAGGACATATCCAAGTGTAGAGAAAATGGTTGCCTCACTACCCCCTTCCCCTCCCCCCTGAACGGGGAACATCTAAATAAGCTGCACAGTATCAGTAACTATAGTCGATTGCATAGTATTATTTAGCATTTTATTACTGTAATTTTTGTGTTGATCACTCGAATTCGGTCATATTTTCCTACAAAACCGGATCAGCTGACGGCACGTTCCGTTTATCATCTAGCCTGGGACCATTCTACCCTTCTCCAATCTATTCTACATATTCTTCTCATCAATCATTGCGGACCTCTGCAAGTATCCCTTACCCCATCCCGCCCGTCAAAATACGACCCCACTTCTATTGAGGAATCCTCGTCTCCCGTTGTACCCTGACTGTAGTACCTACAAAATAACGAATCCCAGTAATAAAGCTATCGTAGATGGCTCTGCTGGCCTCCTAATTTTCAAGATACCTATAGATCGCTTGGCATTCATCCATATGTTTTCAAAATGTGATGCACGTTCCACTCCCATTTTAAGTTTTGTGCTTCTGTGTGATGCGGCCTGTACCACGATTGGTGACTGTTGAGTGAAGTACAGGTCAGGCCAGGAATTTCATCCTCGCAAAGTAGCCCGATGTCAGTTTGGTGGTCCGAACCGGGATGAATGGCTCAGTTGTCAAGTGTGAGCATCTACCCAAGATCTGTCGCGTACCACTTTAGGGCTATTTTTCACTGGTCTGCCTGATCACGATTGAATTTTGGTTTAATCAATTTGTCCCATCAACATCAAACATTAATATCCAATATCTAACACATAACACATTTAAGCAAAATTCCCGTCAATATTTTCAAAAATGGAAAGAAATGCGATTCAGCTTTTGTGAGGGAACATTTGTTGATAAAAGTAGATGACGGTGGCTGGAATGATACGGAGAGATTTTTGAGATCATATTAAAATGGAATAACAGCTGCATGAGGACAGCTGCCTATCTGCTTAATTGAAAAGAAAAACTAAAAAAATTAATTTTTTGTTGAAGGCTTAAATATTCTGTGTAGCTACCTGAGCACGATGTTGGCGGTCTGGATTTATAGTTGCCCATTGAACGACGTCATCGACGGTATTACATCTCAAATGGATTCTAGACGTTTCCAGACCACCGAGAAATTTGAGTAGCACGCTGAAAGAGGCCGAATTAAATGCTTGTCACGAGCAATGGCAATCAATCTCTCTTCCGATTTCCGATTACAGAAGTTCCTTTCCGAGCAAGAGAAACCAACATTAAGTATTACATATCATATCAAAATTAACTATTATATTAGAGAGAATTGGTCTTTTTTTTGCAAATGGCTATTGCGCTTTCAAAGGTGTGGGGGCATATGGACTTGGGTAACCACATTTGGAGTGCGCCATATACACTATTTTATTTCCATACAGAATGATAGCTGACATTATGTATCCCCCATAGTGACTTGTGAGGGCCAGACAATGTACACAGGAGCAGTTCCCCAATTGATCTACCATCGACCTGAAAATTGATCCAGGTTTTATTCCTCGACTGTTCTTATGGTAGCAACACTATATGCCAGTACCCCAATACTTGTCACTATCCCACCTTCGCCTTGACTGCATTAATAAAATTGTAAATGCGGTTGACTTAAACAATTAGAAACGGGGAGTGAACGCCGTTCATAGTTGTTTACTTAAACAATTTGTTTACGTGATTATTCATTTATTTGCGCGCTTGTATAAAAGTACAAGAGCGAATTAAAAAAGGTATCTGAAGCATGTTTATCCAAAGAGAAAGGGATACAGTTAACGGTCATTTCTCGATAAGAGCTGATAGGAAGATTTCGGAAGGCATCGGCAGATCGGAAATATGTCTATTGAATATAAAAATATGTAAACAAAAATAACTAGAATCAAACTACATAGAAGTCATATAAATTAGGATGAATAAACAACTCGCGAAGTCCTGTTTTGCATTACTAGGACATCATTTTACACATTTCATATCCCCTCCGCGATAGAATTACTTGCGCTCCTACGATCCATATTGTGTTAAAAATTAATATAAAAATATAGTTTCAATTGAAAATTGGGGACATTGCTTTAACACTGCAATCGAACGCTCTTAGTATAATTCTAGCGCCAAGTTATAATGAGAGTTAGGAAGTTGATTGGGAGCAACATCGATGCAATGAAAAACCACAAAAAAAGACTTATTAAATTGAAATTGTGCCCGAGGCGAGACGACAAACTGGTCGTGTAGAGCAAAAAACTCAGTTTTGACAAAATTGCAGAGATTCTTCTTTTTGTTATTTTCAATTTGAAAAACTTATTGCGGGAATTTGTACTGGACGGGGGTTTTCGTGGAGTAATAATTTTAATTAATGTTTCGATTTGCCAAACTGCCGGAGCACTTGTGCCGCAGCTTTTGATTTTCACTTATGCCATGATTTCGAGCACCAATTGAATAAACAAGTGAATAACTGAATAGGCATGAAATATAAAAACGAAGCTCTCCCGACAAAACAGGTGTGGAAGAAAAACTACAGAAAAAAAGCTAAATTAAAGTCGTGAACTAGGCGAGACAACAGTACTGCTGTAAGGCATTAGTATTTCAGTTGTGATTGATTAAAAACATAAAATATGAAGAAAATGTGGATGGCTGCTTAACTAGAAGATACGGAGGTTAACAGTCTCCTCCAAGGAACTTGGAAGATCACAGAAAAGGATGAAATGTGGGTTGAAGGGGAGAAATGTTCGTGATGATTGCAGGACTGGATGGTGTGGTGGTCGATAGCCTGGCGTCTCTTCAACAAGCCGGCGTCCGTCCCGTGTACACTGTCTCTGGCTTCTCCTGCAAGCTCCCCCCGCTCACCTCCTTCACTTCATAGCGCCTCTTCGTTTACGTGCCCTCTACTTCCAGTCTGATTTTCCGTTTGCTCACCGCCCATTACAGCACATCTCGGACCGTCTTGGACTTGGCTGCTGTTGTGGAGCCCACCCTGGAGCTGACGCTTTCAGTCTAAGTAGCTAACCAGTAGGGCATTCTATTCATAGGAAATCTTTGTCGAAAGAATAGTGGTGAAAATGGAAAAAGGAAGTAAAGGATTGGTGGAAAAGAGTAAAATTGCCTTAGAAGGTTGAAAAAATCATCCAGCTGAAATCAACTTTGTCCTGGTTCATCTAGTGTACAAATAACTCGAAAAATTACAGTCTACTACGGTGTTGTTTGAACGATTGCGTGTTTGCACTGCTTTCGAAAACGGACAGGTCGGGACCACTTATCAGTGATTCACACAAAGTTCATGCCAACACGTAGATTACGTGAACGGGGCTTGCCCTTTCTCCCACAATCACTCCACAAGGGACCCGTTGTAATATTGGCATGTACGGAAAGTTTCGGCCGGTTTTCGAAATTTCAATCTCGGAAGATCACAACTCGGCTCAGGCTGCATCCTTTGTCACAGAACAAGCACCCTTGATTCGCTATACTTTTCGCAACATTTTGCATACTTGCATATCTTATTTTGATGAACGGTCGGCGATTTAATATATTGCGCGAAATGAAAAAAAATTCGACTCCAAATCATCATTCTTTCTGAACACGCTGCTTAGGCCGTCTAGAGATATCTGGGAGTGAAGACCTGCGCAACACCTCATCGAAGTTTTGAGTTCCTTAAGACTGCCGTTCGCCGGGAGTGGGCATGACGTTGTCTACCTGTGTCCTGTCAAACTTGTATTCCGAACATCTACGCGCCGTCATCTGGAATCAAGGAGGTCCAATCGAAAAATGATGGTAAGATACATATTACTCAGAATTGCTATAAAAGTTAGGTTGTTCCAAAAGTCGTGTAGGATTTTTTCTTCTTCCAACCAATGATGAAAGGGCGGCGAGGTATTCACCATTGTTACCGACAGTACCCTGCCATCACATTGGAAGATCGTTGATTCCTTGCTCCGAAAACTCTGAATTCTGAGAGTCGAAGTTAGCGATCGCAATTACAAGGAAGTCATAATCAACAAATTTTCTCTTGGTCAGGGAGGACTCAAGAGGATGGGTAAGGCGATAGTCAGGAGGGGCAATGTCTGGAGAGTATGGTGGTGGGGCAGCACATCCCAGCCGAGCTCCTGTAACTTGGCCTGGGTACTTTACGCGAAGTGGGAGCGGGCGTCGTCACGATGAAGGGTGACCGCGGACTTTTCCGGCACTTTTCTCGAACATCGACGGCGAGCTGCTGGAGCTGGTGGGTGCATACCGCAGCGGTGACTGTCTCGCCCTGTACCTGCACCTCTTGGAAAAGCATTCCTTCCGTGTCCCAGAAGTAGCACAGTCCTGAGTTTGGCTTGTCTTCCATGCCAATCTGCCGTTGCTGAAGCTGATGCACAAGCGGCGCACGGTCTCGTAGTAGCTCACACATCCCTTGCCCAATGCAGGGTTAATGTCGCAAGCTTCCGTCGTTTTGGTGCCGCGAGACAATTCACAGTGGATGACACCGCGTGTTTGGTGGGTATCGACTACGGGCATTGTTGTTTTTCCACGGATCTGGTGGGTCAATATACACTTTGCTAGAAAGCTTGGAGAAAGTTCTACCATATTCGAGAACTGCCTAGATTTGTCTCGAAGTAAACATGAGTAAGTGATGGTTTGAAAACTCCTACAAGACTATTTGTACAACCTTGCATTTACTATCCTATTCTCATTTCTGTTGTTGCGCTCTGGCTAGAGATATTCCATTTTCTCACCGCGTACCAGTATTTATTACGCACTCTGCACCATTTCCCAGATTATCAACCCGCGATGGGAACCACTGTTTATGAAAATGGAATGGGTGCGCGGTTGTCTGGGTGATTTATGAAAGTGCAGACATGCAGCAAAACTCGACGTCTCTTCTCCCAATCGAAATACGACTCTTTTATCGATGGTTTCTCAAAACGCTTGGTCCTGTCTAAAGGTCACCATAAATAAATCAAGAAAAATGTTGGGTGAATAGTAAACTTCGAACCGGCGTTCAGTGATTATGATAAACTAATGATTGTTACTGATCATTCTCCAACTCCTCATATTTCGTACAGGAGAAAGCTGCAAAAACTTCCTGAACGAGTTCTCATTTTTTGGAAAACCGAGGACTAGTTTGCATCCAATAGAAGACGAGTAGGACGGGTCGGGCTGTCCCGTAGGGTTTGATTTTTCACGATATGTTCTTTGCATTATTATGTACTGCTATCGACTACGGGGTAGGCTTCAACCTTTTTTTATGATTTCGATCAATCAGAACTAATTAACTGATCAATACCAATCTATTTCACAGCTGTTATAATGAGTAGCCGAATAAATGAGCAGTTGGCTATTATGTAGTTTTATGCCTGAGGGCAACAGATAAACTCTTTACACAGACTCCTATCACTTCATCAATGGCGTTCGTTTGTCGACTGCAAAGCAGATGCCGTTTTCTCCCGATTGTGATGATTTGCTTGATATTGCAATGTTCGACGCTTCAAAAAGATCGACTACGTGGTGGTCTAGCAGCACCGATAGTTGCCACTGGCAGGTCTCTGTTACTGTGTAGTTGCTTGCTGGGATTAGTTTTGACGGCAAGGAGGGCACAACGTTCGGTTTCGTATTTGAACAAGCAGAGGATGATTCATCGTTGTGGCGATTGAGAAAACGTGTTACTATAGATAACTCAAGAATATGTGATTCATTTTCTTGCTAAAATTCACAGCACATGTCCTATCCAGCAGTCCGATTTATAAAACATATGTAAACACAACTTCAATCAGATTCCGGGAAATACTCAGGTAGGCCACAGTAATCGATCAACGTCTCAGGACGTGAGTAGCCTCGGGTGCTCTTGATGCACCATGAAAATGTAAAGGCGATACTATCGTTCCGGTCGTTATCGCCGTACCTTCTTGTGCTTCCTACATCGTATCAGTGACAGTGAATGCGCAGTGAAAGTGGACGGATTTGAGCATTGTCGCGCAATCCACACGACCCCACATTGCTCCTTTGTACCACTCAGGTGGACACCAAATGTCCGCCTGGATCCACCTTTCTTCGCCACGGCGACAAAGGCAGAAAGCATTGATGGTGTGTGGCGAGCAGTCGCCTTTCTCATTACCCTGTCGTAGTTCGCCACCCGCTTGTTTATTTATTGATAAATATGTAAAAACCACTGAAACATTTCTCAAAAGGTCGACTGAAGATGACGTGACCGTTCTCGTTATGGAACTGTCCACCGGATGACTCCCAAGTTTATCGCAGATGAGAGGGCTTCTGAAACTGCGAATAACCATGGATGGAGTTGCTCGACATAATAAACTCAGACAGCCTTCCGTTCGTGAGTCCCAATGTGAAGCTCATTGTCCTTTCTTCTGAGGCCGATGTTAGCGTTGAAGTCGCCGACGATGACCTTAAAGCAGGTTTGGTCTTCCTTATAGAACTTCTCCAATTCCACCTAAAATGCTTCGAACTCGCCCTCGTCGTAGCTTGATGTTGGTGCATAGGCGACGAAGATGGTCAAAGCCGGAATTGAACCGCATCTTTTCAATCGCAAACGTCCGATTCGGTTGTCAGATTTTCGTACGAATCGATGTTCATGGCCAAGTGCGTGTTCACGAGAGAGCCCACACCGCCAACGCCTCTCCTGTCGCATGTTCCAGGGAACAGTTCTTCATCAGTCTCGTACACGGCGTGTAGCGGACGATGCCTGCTTGTCTTGGTCAGTCCGATGACGTCGTACTTGATCTTCCTGGCTTGCACCATCAGATTTTCGATACTCGCTTCCCATGCAAGGGTTAGTGCGTTGTAAGTACAGATCCAAGTACAGATCGCCATCTTAGTCCTCCTCGATTTGGGCAGCCTGTTGTAGCCCTGAGATTTGAGCAGCCTCTCCCGAGCGATCCTGCCTAACGCTGCCGTATTGGGGGCTCCTTCGGGTTAAGGGGAATGAAGCCCATCGTTATTGCTGTTTTCGGCTAGATGGAGACCCGCGAGTAGCTTACCAGGCTCTGTCGTGGGGGCTGGGTATACTCCGGGTAGTTAGACAGGCTATACCATGGTGGACTTGGGGTTTATTAGTTGGAGGTGACCCCGGACCGCCTTCGATGTACACCTCCCCCCCCCCAGTCGTTAGTATGCAAGCTTTTGGCGGGACCGAATGCAGGATACCACCAACTGCCTTATACAGAATGCTCCCACACGTATGCAAGAAACGTCTGCATGTATACAGAGGATATGAATCAGCACAGCACAGCAGAAACATGAAGTCCATCCTCTCAATCCACCTGCTTCTCACTAGGAAAGGTATTTCACTTCCCATGGAACTTTGAAAGGAGACCCGCGGGGATCGATAGAGCTACGCGCTGATTATAACCTTGCAAACCAAAATTGCTAAATTGCATTCTGAAGCGAGTTACGAGGGGTCAAAGTTTGCCTGTGACACCTAATTGGCGAGGCACTTTGCCATCGGACGGTTTGTAGAAATGGCCATTTGCAATGAGACACACACTACTGTGCGCTCTCAAATGCTGATCTCAAATCTGTATTCAGAATTTGTCAAACAAACACCTGAATGAAGTTATGAAGGTTTTTCTGAAAAAAAAGAGTAATACCATTCCATAGTATGTTTGGGAGCCCATAGCGCGCAAGCCATACGTTTTCACGCAAAATCAGTGTGATTTTCGTGTTCAGGGGATCAAATTACCGTATGGGACAAGTTTTCAGCGAATTCGAGAATTTGACCAAATCTCGGAAAAACTGATGGGCTTTGGCTGGCAACCCATTTAACAAAAGAGAAGTCGTTGACCCTTGCCCAGCAAATGCTCTTATTTGGCGTTTGTTACGTGCGTTTAGTGTGATGGGCAAGTGTGATAGGTATGTTCAGGTTATCTTCTTCAGCTTGCAGGATTTTTTGTGGAAGGAAATTCAAAAAACTCCTACTCACCCCCTGGCCACCCCTAACTTTCCGAAGTTGGGCCAAAAACTGGATCCGGCTGGAAATTCGCACAGAGGGGTAATTCGACCCCCCTACGCGCGAATACCATACAAGGAAACGTTTAGAAGTGAAGAGAAAGCACTTACTGACAATGAAACACAAAATGCAAAAATCGCCGCACCGGCGGGAAGCACACCCACGAACGCGCGCTTGCAGAACCGGGCACTGCCAAAGAGCCACGAAGGCTATTACTGGCTCTGCGCTAGTCCCGCTGATGACGAAGCGCCTCGCCATGAGATGTCACAAGCAAGTCACAGGCACACTTTGACCTCTCGTAACTCGCTTCAGAACGCCATTTAGCAATTTTGGTTTTCACAGCTATAATCAGCGTTCGGAGCTCTATCGATCCCCCCGGGTGTCATTTCAAAGTTCCATGGGAAGTAAAATACCTCTCTTAGTCAGAGCAGATACATGGCGGCTTTTGGCCCGCGATCAGCTCCCTGTCCGCCACCTGGGTCGCGCCACATAGCCTTGCCACCCAGCAGCTCGGGTCCTTCACCGAGAGGCCTCTCGGTTAAGGAGATCCGTGGAATGCGTGGCATATCCCAAAGAATTCGATCGCCAACTATTGCACCACTCCTTACTTTCCCGGATATGACTATCGGAATTTTATGAAGAGTCTATGGATCTTCCGGCTTAGTTTTCGAAATAGAGATCACAATCTCTGGTTATTGCCCCATGCTATGTGAGCGAAATTATTGCAGAGCTCTGAATGAAAAGCACTTCAGAAAAGGCCGTAATCTGTTCGAAAACTGTGATTAAGAAGTCCCAAAATGGACGGCCGCAACCTGTTCGAAAACGGTGACTGAGAAGTCCTAAAAAGGCATCGGGCCATTTACTTAGCATAACGGGGGACTTTTATAGCTTGGCTATTTCAGTGAGATGTGTGTCTTCAAAAACACTCGTATGACTATAATTCCTTTGCACAGAACGGGCGCAGACCGGTAGGAAGCATTTGCAGGCGATTCAACTAGGCACAGAATACGCCATGCGTCTGATTCTTATTCAAAATCACAAAATTCAAACTCAGGCATAGAACACGCCATGCGTCTGATTTTTATGAAAATCACAAAAGGGAGTCTTCTATTCGGGACTTCTGTCTGACGCAACTGAATGTGTATGTGGGGATGCATCAAGATTCATAAGTTCCTTAAACGCTATAATCATATCATTCAACTGACACTAGATGCAGACATTGACCTTATCCGATCGAAATACATTACAGTTCAAGAAAATATATTTTCTCATCGACATACAGGCGAGATCTTGCAGGATACACAAATCTTAGACCGTCCCGCCGTAGCTTGGAGCTGACGTAATTGCACAAACAATGCGCTCCTCAGCAAAATTCAAGCGGAAAATCTACCCCACCAAAAAGGCTCGTGCGAAACGAAAAAAAAAAGAAAATTGAACCAACTCTCTGTTACATGACACGCCCCCCAAATCTCTCTCTAATTATTCCTTCGTTGTCATGCCCTGTTGTCAGTAGATGATCACAAGAAGATTACCCATTCAATGTTTCTTATATCGTGCATGTCAATATCTACAACGCGCCTTACGAAAAACATTTATTAATTTTGCAGTAAAATGTGAAGCACTTCAGTTGGCTTCCATATAACCTTCACTATTGCTATCAGGAGAGACGCCTTCCCCGGAAATCACATCTTCGGGAAGACTTTCTTGGGCTTCCTGAACACTTTCTGGGGTCGTTGTTGTAGTCCACTTAAACGGTGCGAACGTGACACGAGACCTCGAATTCGATATCAGCCTGGTATACATGTCAGTATATGATGGTCTCTGAAAATTGGCATATTGTTCAACTAATTTGTTAAAGAGAATCATCCATAATTATGGGGTCTTAGAAGCCCTTGGAGCTTTGGATATGCTAGTGTCTTATCAGTCAGAAGAGTGCCCCGCACTTGTGACTGATATGAGAACACGTGAGACTGGATCCATATTTTGACAATAACCATTTCTTCCTTCTACCTTTCAGCACTACTCCTCCACCTTCGAGCATAGCTAAGAAAGAGCGCTGCTTCCAAGTCCATGCCCAGCTGCATGAATGCTAACAAAAAATGGTTGTGCCGCGTGGAACTCGAAGTTCAAAATGGAAGAATATCCTCATTGTGTGAAACTCCTCATAGCGCCACGTCTTGATTTGATTGCACTGCTACGATAGGAATCGTGGAATATACGAATTTCCTTGTGGTCATGTTTCGAAATTTCGTATCACAATGGTGCAGGAAATGAATGCTGCTCTCTCTGGGCTCCATGCCCCAACTTCACTCGGGTACAAACTTACCGCGTTGACCATTCCATTATAGAATCCGATCATAAGAGCAAGGCTAAGGAAGTAAAAGCACCACATGATTGGATGCCTGTCTTTGCTACTGCCCTGCTTATATAATGCTTAATACGTGCTGTATCGCAATTCAACGAACATAGCGCGCCTGCTGTTCAAATGGTTACTGCACTTTAAACATCTCACAAGCGCAGTATGTTGCGAGACCGTTTTCCTCATTTCAAGTGATTCGCATTGGAGTCCGTTTCCCTTATTTCGAAGGAAGTTCAATTAGGATTTTACGTTCATACCCAACTGGATGGGATTTCCTGCGGATTGGCGGAATCGTATTATCAGATTATTGTATTACCAGTTGGCTGGAGCACACTACTGTCCGCGAAACACCATGTGCGTCAGCAGGTCGATCGAAATTGCTCTTTTCATGAGGAGGGAGTATTTCAGTGCACGCTCCGCTCACCGTGGGAGTAGCTTAACTTGGTGCTTGGGTGGTCTTTACTTCTTACCTTATGCCCTACCCATCCCAACTTGTACCTATCTTCACAGGTTGTTTTCATATAGCGTCCAAACTCTGCCCACCACCACAAATGCCCCTTCCACTGTGCTCAGGACTCTAACGTGACCTCCAGAAACTCATTCCTGACCTTAACCCACCCTTCTTCTACGTTTGTATCACGTTGGAACTCAAATAACAATTTTCGGTCTGAAAACGGAACATTCCAGGGCCGCCCTGCCCATCTGGGCGGAGCATGACTTGGTCCATGTGTGCTCTTTACTTCTTGTCCCATGCCCTACCCATACCACGCATTATCCCATCTTCACAGGTTGTCTTTCATGTAACGTCCTAGCTCCGCCCGCTACCACAAATGCTCCGCCCACTACCCACCGTGCCTGACCCTCTTTCATGACTTTGAAAACCCATTCCTGACCTTAATCTACCTTTTCCCTCCTTTGGAGAACCCCATTTAGAATTTCCGGCTTGAAAACGGCACATTCCAGGGCACGCCCCGCTCATCTGGGCGGAGCTTCACTTGGTCCATGTATGGTCCTTAAGAGTAAGGTTTTCTAACTCTTGACGCTCTTTTTGAAAGCTGTTTATTGCATGTATGGGGGTACGTACAGGAATCATATAGCTGATATCCATTTTTGCTGAGCGGCTCTACGAATGCCAAAAACGAGGTTGATGGTTGGATTCCCATTAAGGACAAATTTTCGCAAAATTGTGATTTTCTGTTTTTGTGCTCGTAGACACTCGAATATGAGAACAAAGTAGCAATCACATTTAGAATTCCACACTACCCTCTATCGTCAGTTTTCAGCAAGTTTGACCGCCCAATTTTCCGGCCTTTCAGCGCTCATAGCCGCAGACGAGGCAAAACGGATTTGATAGTCGTGTTCAGGAGGTCGAATCACCCCAGGGATAAGTTTCCAGCCCAATCGAAGTTTTTACCCAAATTCGAAAATTTGAGTTGGGCATTAGTATACCTTCGACTGCAGGTTCGACGAAGACGGCTATATCAGTTGTCAGGGAATTCTCACTATTCCTCTCGTTCAATGCGTGGTAGGTAAAGATATGGCGAGCGGCATGCGTGCTGTGCATATTCCATTGATTTATCGATTGTGTTAGTTATTTACTTCTACAAATAGAAAGGGCACCATGTAGCCATGGCCTAACATACTTTCTCAAAAATAGGGTCAATTCGGATTTGGCTAGAAATGGAAGGCTAGTTCACCCCCTGAACACGAGTATGGCACTCATTTTGTGCGAAACCGCAATTTCGAGAGATAGGGGCCCGCATGGGTCCAAAAAGTCAGATCACCGAATTCACTGAAATTTCGTAAATAGAGTCAGCCTGGCACGCTGTCAACGAAATTCATAGACATCTGGCAGAAAGAGATATATTTGAAAGTGAAAAAGTGAAGGCAAAAGGAAATGCAAAAGGTTCGGAAAGCCGGGATTCAAGAACCCATCTCATTTATCTGTTTGCAAGTCCACCATCGTATCCAGTAAGCCATCGACCGCTGTAATAACCCCGCATCGAGGATCGGCCAGACACTTCATACATGGTGAGATCGGTTATGAAACTGCTAGACACTTTTATTAAATGGTGAAGATAAAATTTTTGTCCTGCTTTGGATCTACACATGATCGAAGCTACAAGGAGTATGCATTACAACAAGTTTGTTAAAATTGCCCCTTTGACTAAACATATTACCACTTTTTTATAGCATTCGTAGAGCCGCTCAGCAAAAGTGGAAGTCAGTTATGTGTTTCATGTAGGTGCCCCCATATAATGGAAAAAACCGCTTTCCGAAAGCGCGTCATGACCTGAAAGACTTCCCTTTTTTTATTCCCCATCCCATGCCCTACCCGTACCACACTTGTCCCCATCTCCACGGATTGTTTGTTATATATTACCTAATTTCGTGGCAGACGGACGGACAAAGGGACGGAGGGACAGATATATGTAATAGGGATCGTATCATCTCATCAGCCTCGTCCAACGCAAACATTTTTATACAGCTCGTTTCTGAAAAATAGAGACTCATTGAAATATGCCTTTTTACACAGGATAGTTTCCAAAATTCAAATTTTCAAAATTAAGAGTTGGGTGGTGCTGTGGTAATGTCATTCACGTGACGGCCACCATGGCAAGAGGTTGCTCCTGAATTGGAGCATATACAGTAACGCACAAAAGTCTTCCACCAAATGTTTTCTGCAGTAACGTGTTTCTCTGGGTCGAACTGCGTACAACTTTTGTATACGGTCTAGGTTCCCCACCGAGGGTCTTTACGTAAATGAAGACCATCAAAACGTAGTGTGGCAAAAGAAAAACGGCAAAATCGTAGATTCTGAAAAGAGAAACATGGCGGACAACATCACTTGCAATCGGCACAGGGGAAACTCTACTTCTGACAGGAACCGCGACAATTTTGGAAAAAACAGCATAGAAGATGCGTCAGCAGCGTTCTTTTTGTCACTTTCTTCTAGAAAGCACTAGCAATATTCTTTGCTGAATGCCGCGTTTTTTTGCTAAAACGCGGGTTCAGCTTGTGTCGTTTTGAGCTGTCGACCTTCCTGTGGGATTCGGTTCCTTTGCTGCTCCATGATGCCACAGATTAATAAATTGTCTTTGTTGACACATTTCGTGCATGAAGGGTTTTGACACGTTTCTGCTGTGTGGTACGACTTGTCGCCACTCAGGCATACCGGTTTTTCGACAAGCAGGACATTCTTTCCTACAGAGTAACTATATGTAGTCAGTCGAATGGTGGCCGAGTCGCTTACCATAGATGCAAACGATCCTGTAGTCACGAACTAGTTGGCTGGGTCTCCTTGTGGAGCTTTAAGTTGGCGCGTTGTTTTTTCTCAAGTTTCTTCGACAACTTCCCTTCTCTGGTATGCCACCAAGCTCCTTTTGCATCTTTGCCCATATCCAGTAATTTTGCAGATCGGCTCTTTTTTCGAGTCTCGTGTTTGAATATCTGCATCAAACTTGCTGAAGATCGTATTCAATAGCAATTCAATAGCAATATATTAAGTTGTCCGCAAAGCCTCAGAGTTTTTTGTTACTATTTTTCTGTACATTCACTGCTTATTAAAACTCACTCTTTCTTGCGTTTCAATAGTACATCCCGAAGAGAATTTTTTGCGCTATCTAATGGTGTAGTTGCCGTTTCACCATTGCTTGATAAATCCCCTTTTCCTAAGACTTTTTGGAGCAGGGCAAAGGAGCAACTTCGGACGATTTTTTCAACTACAGATTGGGTCAGTCCGCAGTCAAGACAACTCGACAAATAACCAGGTTTCGTGGGTCCACTACTGTCGGAGAAGAACCGCGCGACAATGGTTCAGCAAATTTCGTTCTGGAGATTCCAGCCTTAAAGATGAACCTCGTAGCGGCCGATTTAGAGCAATAGCAGACGAGGACCTGAAGGCGCTTGTGGAGGCTGTTCCATCCCGAACAGTTCCAGATATTGCAGAAAAGCCAGAGCTAGGCGTTGACAAATCCACTGTTGTCGATGGTCTGAGACGCATTGGGAAGTTGAGAAAATTGGACGAGTCGGTGCCACACAATAGTGACCGGCAGATATTGGAACGCCTCGAGGTTTTCTTTTTCACTGCTTCTGCGCAACAGAAACGACCCGTCTTCTGACCAAATTGTCACTTGTGATGGGAAGCGGATCATGTATGATTACAGGAGACATTCCGGACAGTGGAGGTATGCCGACGTTCTACCGAGGTGATTTTCGGAGCCAAATTTCCAATACCCGAGTCTCCTTCATTTTTATAAAGACCCTCGGTAGGGAACCCGGGCTGCATACGAAAATTGTACGCAATTTGGCTCACACAAAAATTTTATTGTAAAAAAAACATCTGGTAGAAGACTTTCGTGCGTAACTGTATATGCTCCGTTTCAGGATAACCGAGTTTGGGTCAGTGTTGCCGAGCTCATTACAACAGTACCACCGAACTCAGAAATTTTGAAAATTTGAATCTTGAAAACTATCCTTCGTAAAAAAGAAATATTTCGCTGAGCTCACTTGGGGCATCCGCTTTTCTCAGATCCAGAAAGATATCTGCGCCCTTGGAGAATACATGAATTCCAATGTAAAAGCCTGGATTGGAAGAACGACTATTCGCGAAAATCAGAGCAGATTGGAAAGTGGTGTGCATGACGTTATTGTAGAAACACCGGGTCCACTGAACGATATGATTGATCGCAGTGTGTTACACACGATAGTCACCTTATGAATTTGCGGTTGTTGCTCCTCTTACTTTCGTTGGCCTTTTGGTCGTTCACGTAATATAAAGCCGTCTGATCTCGTACAAGGGAAATTTTTCGTTACTCTTCAAATGATCTCACAATAGTGTACCTTTATTTTTCAGAAACGAACTGTATAAAAATGTTTGCGTTGGACGAGGCTGATGAGATAGTACAATAATCTGATAATACGCCAATCCGCAGGAAATCCCATCCACTTGGGTATGAACGTAAAGTCCTAATTGAACTTCCTTCGAAATAAGGGAAACGGACTCCAATGCGAATCACTTGAAATGAGGAAAACGGTCCCGCAACATACTGCGCTTGTGAGATGTTTAAAGTGCAGTAACCATTTGAACAGCAGGCGCGCTATGTTCGTTGAATTGCGATACAGCACGTATCAAGCATTATATAAACAGGGCAGTAGCAAAGACAGGCATCCAATCATGTGGTGCTTTTACTTCCTTAGCCTTGCTCTTATGACCGGATTCTATAATGGAATGGTCAACGCGGTAAGTTTGTACCCGAGTGAAGTTGGGGCATGGAGCCCAGAGAGAGCAGCATTCATTTCCTGTACCATTGTGATACGAAATTTCGAAACATGACCACAAGGAAATTCGTATATTCCACGATTCCTATCGTAGCAGTGCAATCAAATCAAGACGTGGCGCTATGAGGAGTTTCACACAATGAGGATATTCTTCCATTTTGAACTTCGAGTTCCACGCGGCACAACCATTTTTTGTTAGCATTCATGCAGCTGGGCATGGACTTGGAAGCAGCGCTCTTTCTTAGCTATGCTCGAAGGTGGAGGAGTAGTGCTGAAAGGTAGAAGGAAGAAATGGTTATTGTCAAAATATGGATCCAGTCTCACGTGTTCTCATATCAGTCACAAGTGCGGGGCACTCTTCTGACTGATAAGACACTAGCATATCCAAAGCTCCAAGGGCTTCTAAGACCCCATAATTATGGATGATTCTCTTTAACAAATTAGTTGAACAATATGCCAATTTTCAGAGACCATCATATACTGACATGTATACCAGGCTGATATCGAATTCGAGGTCTCGTGTCACGTTCGCACCGTTTAAGTGGACTACAACAACGACCCCAGAAAGTGTTCAGGAAGCCCAAGAAAGTCTTCCCGAAGATGTGATTTCCGGGGAAGGCGTCTCTCCTGATAGCAATAGTGAAGGTTATATGGAAGCCAACTGAAGTGCTTCACATTTTACTGCAAAATTAATAAATGTTTTTCGTAAGGCGCGTTGTAGATATTGACATGCACGATATAAGAAACATTGAATGGGTAATCTTCTTGTGATCATCTACTGACAACAGGGCATGACAACGAAGGAATAATTAGAGAGAGATTTGGGGGGCGTGTCATGTAACAGAGAGTTGGTTCAATTTTCTTTTTTTTTTCGTTTCGCACGAGCCTTTTTGGTGGGGTAGATTTTCCGCTTGAATTTTGCTGAGGAGCGCATTGTTTGTGCAATTACGTCAGCTCCAAGCTACGGCGGGACGGTCTAAGATTTGTGTATCCTGCAAGATCTCGCCTGTATGTCGATGAGAAAATATATTTTCTTGAACTGTAATGTATTTCGATCGGATAAGGTCAATGTCTGCATCTAGTGTCAGTTGAATGATATGATTATAGCGTTTAAGGAACTTATGAATCTTGATGCATCCCCACATACACATTCAGTTGCGTCAGACAGAAGTCCCGAATAGAAGACTCCCTTTTGTGATTTTCATAAAAATCAGACGCATGGCGTGTTCTATGCCTGAGTTTGAATTTTGTGATTTTGAATAAGAATCAGACGCATGGCGTATTCTGTGCCTAGTTGAATCGCCTGCAAATGCTTCCTACCGGTCTGCGCCCGTTCTGTGCAAAGGAATTATAGTCATACGAGTGTTTTTGAAGACACACATCTCACTGAAATAGCCAAGCTATAAAAGTCCCCCGTTATGCTAAGTAAATGGCCCGATGCCTTTTTAGGACTTCTCAGTCACCGTTTTCGAACAGGTTGCGGCCGTCCATTTTGGGACTTCTTAATCACAGTTTTCGAACAGATTACGGCCTTTTCTGAAGTGCTTTTCATTCAGAGCTCTGCAATAATTTCGCTCACATAGCATGGGGCAATAACCAGAGATTGTGATCTCTATTTCGAAAACTAAGCCGGAAGATCCATAGACTCTTCATAAAATTCCGATAGTCATATCCGGGAAAGTAAGGAGTGGTGCAATAGTTGGCGATCGAATTCTTTGGGATATGCCACGCATTCCACGGATCTCCTTAACCGAGAGGCCTCTCGGTGAAGGACCCGAGCTGCTGGGTGGCAAGGCTATGTGGCGCGACCCAGGTGGCGGACAGGGAGCTGATCGCGGGCCAAAAGCCGCCATGTATCTGCTCTGACTAAGAGAGGTATTTTACTTCCCATGGAACTTTGAAATGACACCCGGGGGGATCGATAGAGCTCCGAACGCTGATTATAGCTGTGAAAACCAAAATTGCTAAATGGCGTTCTGAAGCGAGTTACGAGAGGTCAAAGTGTGCCTGTGACTTGCTTGTGACATCTCATGGCGAGGCGCTTCGTCATCAGCGGGACTAGCGCAGAGCCAGTAATAGCCTTCGTGGCTCTTTGGCAGTGCCCGGTTCTGCAAGCGCGCGTTCGTGGGTGTGCTTCCCGCCGGTGCGGCGATTTTTGCATTTTGTGTTTCATTGTCAGTAAGTGCTTTCTCTTCACTTCTAAACGTTTCCTTGTATGGTATTCGCGCGTAGGGGGGTCGAATTACCCCTCTGTGCGAATTTCCAGCCGGATCCAGTTTTTGGCCCAACTTCGGAAAGTTAGGGGTGGCCAGGGGGTGAGTAGGAGTTTTTTGAATTTCCTTCCACAAAAAATCCTGCAAGCTGAAGAAGATAACCTGAACATACCTATCACACTTGCCCATCACACTAAACGCACGTAACAAACGCCAAATAAGAGCATTTGCTGGGCAAGGGTCAACGACTTCTCTTTTGTTAAATGGGTTGCCAGCCAAAGCCCATCAGTTTTTCCGAGATTTGGTCAAATTCTCGAATTCGCTGAAAACTTGTCCCATACCGTAATTTGATCCCCTGAACCCCCTGAACACGAAAATCACACTGATTTTGCGTGAAAACGTATGGCTTGCGCACTATGGGCTCCCAAACATACTATGGAAACCTTACACACCGCATCGTGTGCGGGTTTCAAGCACTGTCTGCAAAGCCTCATATTCGACACCTGGAAGGTGCGAGCATATGCGTTGAGGAAGCGTGGACAGCGCCTACTTGAATGAGAATCTTCATTCTCCTCCATGGTGCAGAATATGCACGCCGACCGTGCGTTCGGCCAGCTTCTCTAGAGCAGGCTTGAAGTTGCTCAATTCTTCTAGTAAACGGTGAATTAAAGACAGCTTGACGATGGTTGTTTCGAATTGCACGATCCGAGCGGTGATTGCGGAAGCGAATTCGTCGAATTTGTGACGAATTAGATTGCTCTCATGGTCCAGTGTCTTCAGAAGCTCCGTCTGAAGAAGTTCGTCGTTGAGCAGAGGTCTCGCCAGTTATCGTCAAAACACTGTCGCGACTCTTCACACGCTACCTGTCGGAGTGCAAGGTACCCACATCGTGGAAAACCAGCAGGACTGCGTAGCTGTATAGGAATGGAGACCCACCCACATTGGCAATTATCGTCCAATCTGCCTGCTGTCTGTAGTCTACAAGCTCTTCACTCGTGTCATCCTGAATGGGATCATTGGAACTTTAGACAGAGGACAGCCATGGGAGCAAGCAGGGTTTCGGAGAGAGTTCAGTACAATCGGTCACATCCCACGGTCAGTAGGCTCATTGAAGTCTCGCGAGAGTATAAGATGCCGTTATTTGTGCCTTGACACATGTATTGAAAATCTGGACTCTACGTTAGCATTCGGTTGACGTCATCCATCGCGCCATCGAAAGGACGATGCTCGGAGTATCCCGATAAACGCAATTGCAGAGGGGAATCCCGAGTTCCGAACTCCCTCGTCGAGCAAAGATCAGGGACGCCGTCGTATTTGCCAATGAATCGAAGAATAGGTGGGCCGGACACGTCATGCGATATCGCCATGACCGTTGCACCAGAGCGGTTACCGACTGGATCCATTGGGAAGTCAAGGGATCCAGTGAGTAATACCTGTACAACCGCCGGCCTGATGGTCGGACTTATTCACGAAAGCTCTGCGCGAAGGGAACGAGCATGTGAACAGGTGATGCCATGCATTTGGAAATAAAACAGAAGTAGGGATTGGCCATGAGCTGGCTCAAGCTGGTTAAATATGACTATGGTTACTATGGAAATCTTTGCTAAAAACAATCTTTCCTGGTGAATATGAAAGGTTCCATGTATGACCGAATGAGCGAACATACACGCTCCTTCCGCCACACGCCATCTTAGACTTTGTAGAATATTGGTCCGTCAGGACTTGGGCCATAATCAGGCGGGCCATAATCAGACATGGGTCAAGGGTCGTATTTCGAGATGGAGAGGGGGAAGGCGAGTTTTGAAATTTTCATTGACTATTCCATGATAGTCCCTTCCGTTTTGAAACAATTTTAAACCGGGCTTGAGCACATTTCCGGATGCATGAACCAGTAAGGGATCGTGTCTCCAAAAAATGTTTTTTCGAGCAGACTTAACCCTTATTAAGACATACGGTGGGGTCATGGAATTGGGAAATCTCGTGAAATAACATTTCCTTCAAAGACCTGAGAACGATCATCCACCCCGTTCATATTCTTCAAAGTCTGGCGTGTGGCGAAAGGAGAGTGTATGTTCGCTCATACATAGAACCTTCCATATTCACTATGTTTTAGGAAAGATTTGCGTTGTAACTATAGTTGTGTCTAGCCAGCTCGATCCAGATCATGGCCAATCTCTACTTTTGTCTTACTTCCAAATGCGTGGCATCACCTTTATCACCTGTATCACCTGTCGTCCCGTTGTTCTTCGAGAGTCTCGAGTGGACGCCAGCAACGTCTCCATTCGTCCCTGTCGCGAGCGAAAACAGTCCAGTGAACGTTTCTGGCTCCAGAGACAGGTAGCGTCTCGTTCCTTTCGCGCAGACTTTCGAGAAAAAGTCTGACCTACGGAACGGCGGTCATCCAGGTGTTCATTTGACGTCTCGAGGAATCCAGTCAGTAACCGCTCTAGTCCAACGGTCATCGCGATATCGCATGACGTGTCCGGTCCATCTAATCTTCGATTCCTTGGCAAATACGACGGCGTACCTGATCTTTGATCGACGACGGAGTTCGGAACTCCAGATTCCCCTCTGCAATTGCATGAATCTGGATACTCCGAGCATCGTCCTTTCGATGGTGCGTTGGATGACTAGGACTGCATGCTCTCCCTGCGAACGTAGAGTCCAGATTTCTAATACATGTGTTAAGGCACGAAGGACAGCGGACTGGAGGAGATGAGCGCAAAGCAGGATCTTCTAAGCCTTCTCCGATGTTCCCGCGATAGTCTTATAGGCTCCCCAAATCGCTCTTTTCCACCTGTTCAGTTGTGATACTTACAAGGAAAGGCTCCCGGGTCACCGTGGCCATTCAAGATGAGTTGTTCATGTTCCTATGTAGTTTCAAACGGGGATCTCAAATCTGCCCTCCAAATCTGCTAAACGATTTTGAGAATGGAGTTATAGAGGTTTTTCTGAACAAATAATACCATTACGCGGTAAGTTCGGGAGCCCATAGCGCGCGAGCCAGTCGCTCGCGTGCAGAGCCAGTGTGCTTTTCGTTTCCAGGATATAAAATTCCCCCGAAGGACAAGTTTTTAGCCAGTTTGGGAATTTGGCCAAATTTCGGAAAAATTCATGGGCTATTGGCCGGCAACCCACTCAACGAAGGAGAAGTCGTTGATCCTCGCCGAGCAAATGCCCTTATTTGCCGCCTGTTACGTATATTTTTTGCCGTGAGCATCTGTAATAGATATGTGTAGGTCATCTTCATTCAGGTTGCACGATTTTTTGTAGAAAAAAATACAAAAACTACTACTTATCCCCTCGGCACTCCTAACTTTCCGAAGGTGGGCCAAAAACTCGATTTGGCTGAAAATTTGCACAAAGGTGTAATTCGAGCTCCTGAGCACGAATATCATAGGCGTTTTACGCAACAATGCTAATTTCTCCAAAATCGCAGATAGTGTAAAAAAGATGGGCAAAATGTTTAATTATCCAGAAAAGAACCGATTTTCCCATATTGCTCATCAGTGGGGGGGGGGAGGATGCTTTAATGAAGCCTTGAGGCGCGAACGTTTAGCAACTCAAGACAAAAGCAAAACTAGCAATTGCATCGAGGATTTGACCCTCATGCCCCAAACTGTAGACCGACACCCTACCAGGTGCTCCATCGGAGCTCTGACAACACACCTTCTCGAGTCATATATGAGCAGCACCACCGCTTGCGCCGTATCTTTTAGGCGTCTAGCAGTTTGGAGGGCAGATTTGAGATCCCCCTTTGAAACTACATACGAAGATATACAACTCATCTTGAATACCATGGTGACCCCGGAGCCTTTCCTTGTTAGTCGTTCATAATATTGACTTCCCGACTGAGGCACACATAGTTGAAGTATTCAGCAATGTTCGTTCCGCTAGCGTGAATGGGGCATCAGGTTCCAGCCCGTACTTCAGGAACATCGTCTTCGTTGGGTCCAGCTGTGAACCGATTTTTCCATACTGCAGTTCAAATCAACTAGCATTCGCTCCATTTGCTGGATAGTCACAGTGTCATCAGCGAAGCAAAGGTGGTGTAGGTACCGGTCATCGACCTTCACTGCCATTCCTTCTCATTCCAATTGATGCATGACGTTTTCAAGAGCGGCGCTGAATAGTTTAGGCGAGATGGTGTTGCCTTGTCGAACCCCTCTCTTCACGCCGACGATGACTTCCTTGTAGAATGACGAACTCCTGGTCGTGAAGTTGCTGTAGAACTCACGAAGAACTCTTATACACTGAGTAGGCACATCCCGGTTTCCCAGGGCTTCGATAACCGCTTTTGTCTCAACGGAGTCGAAGGCTTTCTTCAAATCGATGAATGTGAGACATAACGGTATCTTGTACTCTCGCGACACCTCAATGAGCCTAGGGACCGTGTGGATGTGATCGATTGTACTGAACCGTCTCCGAAACTCTGCTTGTTTGCATGGCTGTCCTTCGTCTAAAGTTCTACCCATCCTATCCAAGATGACACGAGTGAAGAGCTTTAGACCACAGACAGCAGACAGATTGGACGATAATTGCCAAAGTCTTCTGGATCACCCTTTTTATACAGCAACACAGTCCTGCTGGTTCTCCACGATGTGGGTACCTTGCATTCCGGCAGATAGCGTGTGAGGAGTCGGGCCAGTGTTTTGACGAAAATTCTTCAGATGTTCTGGTCTGATCCTGTCGGGCCAGGTGCTGTACCATTCTTCACCAACGAAATGGCGTGTCGGACTTCGCAAGGGAGAACTGATGGAACGACATATCCATCCTGTTTCAGATTGATTCTAGGCAGTTGGACATGGCTATCGAAGAGATCCGATTAGAAGTCGTAAATAACCTTCTCCGTTGCCCATCCGGATGCAGTAACTGTACCGTCCGCACGCCGGAGAGCGTTCATTTCAGTCTTATGAGTGGCGAATGTTCGACGAGCATTACGAATGCTCCTCCAAGTCCTTTCGGCTTCAGCCAGCACTGCTGCTCTTCTCTCCTTGGGATCTCTTTTATCGCCTCTCTGCATTGCTTCGCAAGTTCGGACGTCAGTTACTAATCGCCTGCGTCTCGTGCGGCTCCACGGTGGCGTATCAGCTCGAGAGCTTTCAAAGAGAGACGCCATTGGTGACTTTCAAACTCTCTGCCCTCCTGGCACAATCGTTGTCGCGCATTTCACGCGACCCCACATTGTTCCTTTGTACCATCCAGGTGGACACCACATGTCCGCTGGGTCCGCCTTTCTTTACCACGGCGAGAAAGGAGATAGTGTTGCGAGCAGTTGCCTTTCTCATCCACCTTGTCGTATCTTGCCACCCGTTTGTCTATCTATCAATACGTATAAAAACCATTGAACCACTTTACAAAGGGAAATATTATAATTCGCCACAAGCACTATCATCACAGCTGGGTCACTCCTCGCTCTTCGTTTCGGGTAGATCACCATGGTGGTTCACTCAAATCCACTCAGCATTTCCAACTTGTCCAGCCGATACAGCGTTCATACCTCGCGCTAAGAATCGTAGGATGCCAGTGTCACCCCTCGTCGAAATGTGGAAACCTGCAAACTTTTAACAAAATTGCACAAGTTTGCTTTTACGAAGGGTGGTTCAACATTGTGAATACCCATGTAGTCCCTTAAGTCCAAACAAAAGATTTCAAGGGTTCGTGTTCTCGTTTTTAGATAAGCGCCGCGCACTGGATTTAGTCTTTTAACTCTTCCATGATGATCTGCACAGTTAGTTGTAAACAACAGGAATTTGAAAAATTCTGCTCTAGGTGACGGAAGGAAGAAAGGAGTTTGGCGTCTGGTGGAGTATGGAATAATTACAGTATTAAGGGCACATTCCAAGATTACTGGGGTGTGACAGCTCTTACCTTGGTCAGATAGTTCGACCCGCAGTCAGTAGTCTATATCTCTACGGAGGCGTGGATGTCAATTCTTGGAGCGTGCAGATCTGAAGAAGCAAGCTCAACTCCACTCAGCAGCTCACCCCAGACGTGATTGTTGGCAAAGACGGTGGCAATCATGGTGATGACCATCATGAGATGCCAATCATAAAGGAGACGTTGACATGAGCAAACAGGTGATATCCTGGAGTTCCCTGTGATACCATTCGGCAAGAATTGATTCAAAGGCTCATTTTATGCCGTAATCTCATCCAACTTCACGGCCAGGATCTCGCCATTTTACAAGGAAGTCACCATCGACGTGAAGAGAGGGGTTCGGCAAGGCGACATTATCTCGCCTAAACTATTCAGCGCCGCTCTAGAGCATCATGCGTTGGAATGGAAAGGAATGGGAGTGAAGGTCGATGGCCGTCATCTACACCACCTCCGCTTCGCTGACGACATTGTGCTAATAACACCGACAATCCAGCAAGCGGAACGGATGCTAGCCGACTTTGACTGCGAGTGTGAAAAGATCGGTCTGCATCTGAACCTGACGAAGACGATGTTCATGAGAAGCGGATTGGTACCTGATGCCCCATTCACGCTCAACGGAACGAACATCACCGAATGCTTCAGCTACGTGTACCTAGATCGAGAAGTCAATATGATGAGCGACTTAGAACCAGAGCTGAGCAGGAGGAAAAGAGCGGCCTGGGGAGCCTACAAGACCATCGAGGGAGTAGTGAAGAAGGCGGAGAACATCTGGCTCCGAGCCCATCTCTTCGATTACGCTGTCCTTCCTGCCCTAACATACGCCTCAGAGACTTGGACTCTACGTGAGCAGGAGAAACATGCGGTCGGCGTCATTCAACGCGTCATCGAAAGGACGATGCTCGGAGTATCCCGATACACGCAAGTGCAGAGGGGAATCCGGAGTTCCGAATTCCGTCGTCGATCAAAGATCAGGGACGCCGTCGTATTTTCCAAGGAATAGAAGATTAGATGGGCCGGACACGTCATGCGATATCGCGATAACCGTTGGACCAGAGCGGTTACTGACTGGATTCCTCGGGACGTCAAACGAACACCCGGACGACCGCCGGCCCGATGGTCAGACTTCTTCACGAAAGCTCTACGCGAAAGGAACGAGACGCTACGTGTCCCTGGAGCTAGAAACGTCCACTGGACTGCTTTGGCTCGCGACAGGGATGAAGGAGACGTTGCTGGCGCCCGCTCGAGGCTCTCGATGAACAACGGGACGACAGGTGATACAGGTGAATCTCGTCCAAGGTCAGATGTCCGGAAGCCTTATTTTTGCCATTTTCGGAAACTTCTTTCGGATCCTTATTTGTGTGCGTATTCTTCAGCATCTCTAATTTCATAGTTTAGCGCTTCAACGTACTCAAGGTAATCCTGTAATGTGCCTTTGAAGGCCCGATGTTACGGTAGAGGCGGTAGGACACTGTACCTCGTATAATGCGGTATGACAGTACCTCGTATAAACTCATTCGCACATGATAACGTTCAAACGAACAGCGATGGGCGGAAAGACACCACAGAATTGTGGCTCCGGAAAATTACTTCAAAGGGACAGGCAGGCCGTACCCAGGTTGTCCCCAGGAGGAGCGATGGCTCACGAAAGGCACTACCTTCACCTCTGAAAGAAGGACACAGTGGCAATGTTAATGGCATTTTTGAAAAAAGGCATGTTTGTTGCCATGATTTTTCGAAAGCCATAATTTTGTAAAATTTTTCCACCCATCGCTGTTCGTTTGAACGCAATATCATATTTGTACATCAAGGAATAAATTACAAGAAAAGAGAAGAACTCCATCAGCAACAGATCCTCTCGTATGAGGAATGCATTTGACTTCCATCATTTAGGTTAGGGAGGCATCTGAACACAAGTTTTTTCAAAATAATCATTTGTGTGGCTGAATAATCAGTGCTACTACTTTACCAGTTCGTCCCTGGAATATTTCATTTCATATTAGATATCAGCTTTGTGTTAGTTCTGCTTCGTGTTTCGTGCATTCTGCCACATAATGTCAACAACAATAATAAATGATAATGATAGCTTCCATAGGTATGGAAGTAACCTAGGCCTAACTAAGAATTTATTTTTGATGCAATTAAACAGTCCCCAATCCGAATGGTTCTTTTTGTTAGTATTATTCATTAACAAATTATTGATCAACTTCAGAAAATTCGAAATACTGAAAGTATGGTAGAAAATCTTCAAAAATCACTGTGCTGGACTTCTTTGTAGAAATATTTCTTCCGATTCTGCCTCGTTTTTAAAAGATCCATTTGCAAATTTTTTGAAAATTTTGCCATGTCATCGTTGCTTTCTACAATCCGGAATTTTGAACATTTACTTGAATATCACAGTTTTTTCCCACTACATTTTCAACTGAGAGATGAACAATCCAATGGGCTGAGTAGCGCAGAAAGTTTGGATGCTTTTCATCGACCACATTCTACAAATTAGGTAATAGCGTAACCAATTTGGTTATTGTACAATCAGAAAATGCATCGATATTCTCAAGCGGAAAGAAATGAAAAGATGTGCTTTGGTATGAGGTTAATTGCACCCCGCTGTTCCGCCTTCTTCACATCTTCCAGTGAATGCACACCAGTCAGTACCAGGCAACTTGTGAAACCGTTCTCATTTGCGAATTGGATGTCCGTTTCAAGCCGATCACCGAACATTACGGTTTTCGCTGGGTCAATGTGTCCTTTTGATTTGAGGTAGTCGGCCATTGGCTTGTGTGGCTTCCCAAAAACTTTCGGGATACGACCAGAAATCGCCTGGATGATTCTTGACGGATGACCTGAACGAGGAAGCTCAGCGCCTGGTCCCAAATAAGGAAGTGCGTAGTCTTCATCTGTCACCAAAAATTCGACTTCACTTCGCTTCAAGTAGTCGACTGCTTTCATGATTTTCGTGTAGCTGAGATATGGTTCCATGCTGGACACAACCGCCTTCGGATTTACCGAAAAATTCTGTGTTGAGCTTTTTTCGGGAGTTAATGGACCAGTCCCGAAGCAACGGACGTTACCTATACTTTCCAACGTATTTTTGACATTCTCGTTACCCAAAAGATACACTGGCTGCCGGGCATAGTCCGGTCGATCACGAAAATAAGCGCCCATGACGAGACCAGGATTTATCACATTTTCTTTTGTGATACCATGAAATCCCATTCTTGCTATTCTGGACAAATACTCATCCATTGATCTGTTCGGATTATTACTCACGATGAACACGCGTTTTTCCGCATCTCGCAGGGTAGAAATGAAATCAACGGCACCAGGAATTGGTTCGTTCTCTTCCCATAGTGTACCATCAGCATCTAGGAGAAACGTTTCAAATTTGAGCACTTCATCTCGTGAGATCGCTGTGGGAGGCATCAATTCTGAACAAGTCCAGTTCATGGCAGCGAAATGGAAAAAAGAATCACAAATCGAACTATGAGCAACGACAAGTAACAGAGGGCTAATATGCATCAGTAATGAGCACGGAACATTTTCAAATCTTCAGAGATGACTACAGCGTCAACTAATGGATTTCAATTCCCGTAACGTTTCGGAAATAGACTTTTACGAAGCTTTACAATCACCGCACACAACAACTATTTTTCCTCATCTTCCCACACTCCGGGATCTGTATACAGGGTACGGTGTGATGTTGGATAGAATACAGGGGGTGCCAAAAAAATAATTTTGCCCACGGCTCACATCTGCCAATTATACAAAACATAGGGAAACGAAAAAGATAAAAGTATTGGGGCAAAATATTCCCGACATGTTCCTCTAAAAGCAGGAACAAGCCGTGGCTACCCACGTTCACCTTTATAAAAATATGAAGCTTTTATTCGGCGCAGTCGGGCTCCGGAGTACCTACAGTATCAAGGTCCCCTTAAAGACACCGGTAGTGGTAAATTTGGCAAATTGGGGGATTACGAAAGTAGAGGTGCTCAGCAATCTAACAGTAGAGAAAGAACGACATAAAACGACGAAAAAACCGAGAAATAAGATCCCAAAAATCCCTTTTCTCTCTGTCGTCCTCTGCGTCTCTAGCCGAAGTAGACTGAAGACAAGCCAGAGTCTGAACCAGCCGGCCGCTATTGTTGTCTCGCCCCTCCACGGCGACTTTCCCAGCCGCATAACCGCATAACGACATGCCGTGCTGCGGGGCCGTCATAAGACCCCAAGCCGCGTTTTTTAAATGCGATTTTCGCCACATATGACCTCTTCTGAAGTAGAAAATTCGTTTCCAGAAAACATGTACTCCCAGATCTCAATTTTCCCTTACCCCTAATGGTGCCTTTAAAACAGTGGAGCCGGGTTCCATGGTAGGTCTTTTGTGGGAAGCTTCCCAAGGATTGGCCCTTCGGATCGTGGAAGTCACAGAGCCCTTGCTGCTTGGACAAGGCTGCTATGATCCGAAGTAACATTTTTCATGCCTCAAATCTGCCCCCTGAGGGGTTTCAGTGGTAATGGCACGTTTTGGCTTTTGGAAACGAAGGGCGCTGGGAACCCGGGAAAAACCGGAATCTTGAAGAACACCACCCAGTATGAATCCTAGGTACCCAGAGTGAACGGGCCCCAGCAAGGTTGTGAACGAGGGCGACGAAATTTCGGATTTTGCCCGGTTGAGGTGACACATCTTGTTCACTCTTTCCTCGCTCTCGTTCCTGCTCGTGCAGAAGGCTGCCACGGAGTATAGTGATAGAGTGAGGTCTGCTCTTGAAACTGGGGATGAAATTACCTCAACAGAATTTGCTGTAGTTCGACTAAAATGGGGTTGAAAGTGGAGGAGACAAAATTACTTTTTTTGGCACCCTTTGTAGATAAATGGGTATGGTTAACGGACCACTGGAAGGAATCTTCCACGGTGAGATGAATTCACCTGTTATCCATATATTTATGTCGTATTTGCCCAATGTGGGCCGCATGCAAAGTTTCACGCGAAAAATCTAAATCCGGCCAAGATACAGCACTACAAAGTCTTCGGCGAGTGGGCGGGGCTTCCGAGCAAGTGCCACCTTGTCTTCCGCAGCGGTCGGAGTCGCATCGTAGGAACAGAAAGTTACGTCAACAGTCCCACTCTTCGTTCCCAACCGCAGCGGACGACGGGATGAGAACGGGGCTTTTACTCGGAGGCCCCGCCCACCCAGCCAAGAATTCGGGGAACTGTATCTTAGCCGAATACTCACTTTTTCGCGTGAAGCTTTGCATGCGGCCCTCATCGGGCAGACACAACATAAACATATGGGTGACAGAAAAAATACATTTTTCCATGGACGATTCCCTTAAACTCCTTGATCCGCATCTTTGTCTAGCTGGCGAGAACGCAGGCGAACGAAGAACAACGAATTGTAATCCCCTATGTTTTGGGAGTTGGCTGTCTCGGCCTCTGAGATCGTGGGATGTGGGACACGTCGTAAATGTCCGCGATGATATCCCTAGGTAATTAGAGGGCTCTCAGTGCCAAGCCCTACCGTGACCCGTCTCCTATAAATGGGAAGTTGGGAGCCTCCCCGTCAAGTTCCTCTACTGTTACCCTCGCCAACTCCTCGTTTATTCCCTTTGTATTCTATTTTTTTTGTGTATCACATATAAATATTATAACCGTAGCTTCTCAGTTCCATTGTATAAGCTCTCAATCAATCATAAACTGATTGAACCGGATCATTATACCACTAGACAACCCCTTTTCTCGGACTCGAGAAAGATTACATGTGTAATCCCCTATGTTTTGGGAGTTGGCTGTCTCGGCCTCTGAGATCGTGGGATGTGGGACACGTCGTAAATGTCCGCGATGATATCCCTAGGTAATTAGAGGGCTCTCAGTGCCAAGCCCTACCGTGACCCGTCTCCTATAAATGGGAAGTTGGGAGCCTCCCCGTCAAGTTCCTCTACTGTTACCCTCGCCAACTCCTCGTTTATTCCCTTTGTATTCTATTTTTTTTGTGTATCACATATAAATATTATAACCGTAGCTTCTCAGTTCCATTGTATAAGCTCTCAATCAATCATAAACTGATTGAACCGGATCATTATACCACTAGACAACCCCTTTTCTCGGACTCGAGAAAGATTACAGAATGATTTAGTCCAAACCTAAATAAGGGGCGAGGACACCTGATGGTTGAACACTTGGAGAGGGCGCGGGTGAGAGCAGAAAACTGAAAGACTTTACGCGCGGATCTGAAACCGGGTTCAGCTCGGGATCCTTAAGTTCATCGGTATGCGCTCCATCACTGGGAATCCTGATACCATCCTATCTTCGCCGCCAGTGCCGCTGTGTAGGAGGCCGTAAACTCGTTTGCAAATAGAAGAAAAATGAAATTTGAAACACAGCCTAGTCTAACTGGTTATTGAGCCCCTTCCTAGTATGGCACCTATTGCTGACCTCCTACGAACATCCCACACAAACAGGGAGCAGATATGTATGGCCTTTCCCACTCACAGGGGACACCTCTTTCGAGGAGTTTTCAATCTGAGCAAACGTCTTACGGTCACCCGAAGACATACACAGATACTCTCGGCGATGCCACTGATCACCATCGTCTTGAAAGTTACCGAGCATTAGTGGTCTTCCCGGATTCCTACCAATCACAATCACACTTGAAATCAGAGGATTACTCAGAACGAACATACCGCTAGCGGATAACTCGACCTGAGTGAAACTTGCTAACAGCGATGGAATAATGACGCAAAAAAAGCTTGTGATTATGGTATACGATAGGATAAGGAAGAACTCGCGGTAGTGTAACCAACGTTGACATGAGCTGAAGGATAAAGTCACCGAATGACACCATGAAGCGATACAAATTTATAACAAATTTATAATAAAAACTCATTTTCGCGATGTTTCTCCTACGAGACGAGATGCAGAGAGGCCTTATCTCGGCGTTTGTGGACTTTCTCCGGATTTTTGAATTAGAGTTTTCCTTAGCACCACTTAGTTCATAATTTAGAGCGTTAACCCACGTAAGATCGCGAATGGCTGGTTCCCGTGGTCGCCACCAACGAAGTCAGTGAACGAGCCGGATGACGATCGGGAAAGAGCGAATCGAATGGAAATTGTCTTGGGGCCCGCACAACCAATGAAGACGGGCCGTCTAACAATGGAAGGACCTCAGGTCGAAGTGGCCACTCGGAATGGGATACACATGGTCCGGCGTATTTTTGGACCCTGATCTTGAATCTGTATTTGAAATTTGCAGAACGATTCTCTGAGCGGAGGTTATGGAGGTTTTTTTTTTTTGAAAAAACAGTACTATTAGGTTGTCCGAAAAGTAATGAGACAAATGTCGTAGTGCAGTGATTCGTCGGTAACTTTATTACAAATCAATATCATTTACTATAATATTCGCCATTGTGTTCCTTCACATACTGCCATCTTTGCGGCAGAGATCTGATTCCATTAGCAAAGAACTCCGGAGGCTTCGACTTCAAGAAGTTGTTGACAGCTAATTCGACGTCCTCCCGATTGGTGAATTTTTTTCCAGCAAAAGAGGATTGAAGAGAATGAAATATGTGGAAGTCTAATGGAGCGAGATCTGGTGAGTACGGTGGATGGAGTACAAATTCGATCTCCAGCTCTCTCAGCTTACTCTGAGTCCTTTTCGACGTGTGTGGCCTGGCGTTATCCATGAGGAGTAGGATTTTGCCTCTCCCACGACGGCGACTACGCAGAATTTCAGCTACTCTTTCCAGCTTAGTACAAAATCTTTCAGAGTCGACCATAGAACCAGTTGGAACCAGTTCCCAAAACACCGGGCCTTCAATATCCCACTAGAATGAGAGCAACTCCTTCTTGTCATGATCGGGATGTTTCGGCTGTGGTTTCGGCAATTCATCGAAGTCGACCCAATGTTTTCGGCGCACCGTGTTATCGTAGACACTATACTTCTCATCCATGGTAACGATGGAGTCGATCCAGGAAAGCGTGCGATGACGGCTGAGCAGAGAAGTGCACACTTCAACACGCTTCTTCTTGTCGTGAGGGCTGAGAGCGTGCGGAAGAACCCGAGGCAACTTTGCCACTTTACCTGACGCACGAAGAACATCGTGTACCGTGGATTTAGTAGCAGCCGAGGAGGTGGCAAGCTCGCGCACTGTAACGTTAGGTCGTTCCTCACAAGTATGAGCTGCTTCTTTCGCGTCAGTGGACGTCCTGAACGACTACAGTTTTCGAGACATTTCCCTCCTTTGTCGAACTTGCCGTACCATCCGAAGCACGTCGCTCGAGAAGGTGCTTGATCCTTCATTTCTTCCAACAAAAGCCGATGGGTCTCATCCGCGGATTTACCTGAACGATAGTGTAGAAGGAGAGCTGCCCGATACAGCTTTTTTTTCTCATCCATCTTTAGCACGTTTGTGAAAGATGAAAACAGTATGGACCATATGCCCTTGGTGGCATATATGTACTGGACTTGGAACACTAAATTCCAGAATTTTGTCCTCTCACGACTTCGACGTCCAAAAATACTTAATGTTGAATCTCACCACTGCATTTGTCTCATTACTTTTCGGACAACCTAATATTATATGGTAGGTTTGGAAGCCCATAGCAGGCGTGCCAGACGTTCTGGCGCAAAACCAGGGCGATTTTCGTGTTCAGGGAGTCAAATTACTTCAAGGGACAAGTTTTTAGCCAATTCGAGAATTTGACCAAATTCGGAAAATTCATGGGCTATTTGGGTGGCAGCACACTGAACAAAGGAAAAGTCGTTGACCCTTGCCTAGGATATGCTCCTATTTGACGCTTGTTTCGTACATTTAGGCGATGGGCAAGTGTAAAAGGTATGTGTAGGCTATCTTGTTCAGGTTGCAGGGCTTTCTGTGAAAGAAAATTCAAAAACTACACTTTATCCCCTGGCCAACTCCAATTTTCCGAAATTGGACCAAAAACTGGATTTGGTTGAAAATTTGCACAGAGGGGTAATTCGACCCCGTGTGCGTGAATATAATAATCTTCTTACGCAACAACGCCTAATTCGTGTGGTACGGGGATCTCTTCGACTCGGTATCCTTCCCTTGTGAGTAATGTTAGTCGTAAGTGGCAGAGTAAATGATCGGTGCGATAGGTTCCAGTACAAGGAAACGTCCAGAAGTGAAAGAAAAGCACTTACTGACTATGAAATACAAAATGCAAAAGAACCCGCACCGGAGGGGAGCAAACCCATGGCCCTGTCCTGCGGATCCTGAACCCTACCAATGGGCCACCAAGGCCGTTGCTAGCTTCGCAACGGCCGTGCTGATCACATAGCGCCTCGCCAATGAGATCCAACGTGTAGCCACTCATTCAAAAAAAAACCTCCATAACTCCGCTCAGAAAATCGTTCTGCAAATTCCGAATACAGATTCGAGAACAGCGTCCGAAAATACGTCGGACCATATGTATCCCACTCTGAATGGCCACTTCGACCTGGGGTCTATCCCTTGTAAGTATTTAAGTAAGCAAGTAAAAATACTAACGAATCATCATCATAAAGGGAGTTGAAATAATATGTATAATATAAATAATGCAAAATAAATAAATAGTACAAAATAATAATATAATATAATATGTATAAAGAACAAGTGATAGCAGATTGTGCCGGCTTCGCTGAGAGGTAGATAGGCTATGGTAAACTGGTACTTATTGGAACAGACAAAGAGTCTATGCATGGCCCCTGACGACAACAAAGATGGGTGCTATCGCAATAGTAGGGGATGGTGTGCATCCCACTATGGGTATTATTTCTACCTAAGCCTTAAATGAGAAAAGACCATTTTCACACCTCGGACGCTCAGGCAAAGGTATAGTACGCCTAGATGTGCAGATTGACCCTTCGAAAATCCCTTCAAAATGCTTAGATGTGCTACTTTTCATAAGATGCTCCCCCCTCACTGCGGTAGCACCCAAAGATGTACATATGTACGGTAAGCACAAAGAAAACTCACAGGAATCTTTTAAAAAATTAATTTCTGGACAGCCAAGGTACTAGCACACCACCGCGAATTCGCTCGTTCTAACAAGTTTTCACAGGATGTATTAGCAAAACTGGACTGCTACATTGCGAGGTAAAGAGTATCTAACACGTAAAATCCTTGACGATATGTCTAAAGTACCGGCACTGCCATCCAACAGCCCGGCGACAATACCTCAGATACCTATTGATCGATGCCCCTACTATGGAAGGTGGTGATTTGAAGACGGAGTATGGGTGCTCAGCAGTGTAGCAGTAAAGAAAGAAATAAAACAGCGAAAATATGAGAAGTAGGACTGCGAAAACTCCCCTTGCCTTTCACGTTCCTCCGCATCACTAGATGTGTGGGCAGATGCAGGTAGAGGAGGGTCCAAATCAGCCGGGTGCGACTATTGTCTCCGCTTGGGCAGCTCCTCCGGCGGATGAACAGCAGGGTTACTCGCAGTGCTGGGGGATCACGATAAGACCCCAAGCCGCGCTTTTTCAGTGCGAGTTTCGCCACACATCACCTCTTCTGAAGTGAAATGTTTGTTTTCAGAAAACTTGTATTCCCAGTTCTCACTTTCTCTTAAGCCCTCACGGTGCCTTTAAGGCGCGAGCAAGAAATATTCAGTGGTGCCAAAAAAGAGGATGTTTTTCTACTTTCCCCTTCAACCCTATATTATTCGAACTTCAGCAGATTCTGACGAGGTATACCCGTCCCCAAATTCAGAAAGCACCTCACACTATCAATAAACTCAGTAACAGCCGTTTGCACGAGCAGGTTCGGGAGCTTCTTCCGATCGAGCATGTGTCACCTCAACTCGGCAAATTCCGAGTTCTCTTCGCCATCGCTCACAACCTTGCTTGGATCCCTTCACTCGGTACCCGAGGGGATTCATATTTGGTGGCGTTTTTGAGCATTCCATTTTCTCCTGGTTCAAAATGCTCTCGCTAGCAGAGGGTGCCATTACTACTGAAACCTCTTCAGAGTCGGGTTTGAGGCATGAAAAATGACACGTTGGATCATAGCAACATCATTGGAGCAGCAAAAGCTCTGTCACTTCCAAGAATCGGCGTATTATTCCTTGGAAAGCTTCCTAAGAGGGATCCACCACGGAAGCTGGCTCCACTGTCCGAGGCGCACCCTGATGGCGTAGCTGCTCCGAAGCCCGACTTTGCCGACGAAGGCTCCATATTTTCATGACGGTGAAAGTGGTGACCCTCAGATTGCCACTGCTTCTGGAGGAACATTTCAGAAATACTTTGCCCTGAAACCTTTATCTTCTTAATTACCCACTGTTGTATACTTGGCCGATGCAAGCCGCGAGTCAAGTTACTCTTTTTTGGCATCCCCTGTAGTTGTCGTTAGCACTTGAGTTGACAATCCAGCTTTTTTACGCAAATTGCAGTGATCTGATTCAGAAGAACAGGAGAACTGTGGGATGAAGAGTCAGCCATCTGCACTGGCCGCGTTTCCTCTCAACGCTGCGTTTTTGATTGATAAGACCGCCCTAAACTCAGGCCGAACTGAAGCACAGCGAAATGCTCATCTCTTCACTGAAGAGTTCCATAAGCTAACAAGAACAATTTTTAGAAGTTTTGTTGATAAAACACTGTATATACCCATTCAGTGCCTTATGCGGATTCTCCGATCCTACAAAACACAAATTCTCCGCTTTGCCAAAATTGTGGTTCGTCTCTAATGCTGCGTTCATACTCAACGTTTTGAGATTTTTGGCAAATCGGCCGAACGGTTTATCCGCGATTTGGATATTCCGGCTACGCCACGTATCACCACACGGTCCACCTGCATCCGGCAAATATCAAAAGCCGCGGATACGCCGATCCGCCAAAAATACCAATTCGCGGATACGCTTATTTTCTCGATTGATATGTATCTTACCCTTATCATGGAATTGCCACCGAAAATCCTAGATTGCGGATGCACTCATTTTCTCCATGATACGTATCTTTTTTGACGCTAAAAATCTCGAAGTGTTAGCTACGAACGCAATTCAGCACTCATCCAAGGAACGAAATAGGCGACGGATTTTTTCAAGGATTCGCAGATTCCTTCGATCAATGAGTGAGTAATCCGTCCCACAAAACCGACTCTACAATGAATATGAAAATGTTCAGTAAAAAGATACCTTTCCTTTGAAAAAGGCAATAGTCATGTAGGCGCTCCACGAACCGGATGATTTTTCCGAGCCACAAATTTTGGCCGCAGTTACACCATGCTAAGCTGAAACTGCGGACTCCTATTTGCAAGCATAAATAAGGCATGCAAGACGGTCGTAGAATGTTCCGCCATCTACTCAGGCTTTCTATTTCCTAATTTTCCCTTCGGTGCAGTATTGCATGCGGTGACTAAATGACAAAATAAACGCCTTGGACTTGTCGATATAAGCTAAACCACGCACTGAGCGCCGGGTTTTTCTTCGGCAACACGCGGGGTCAGACACCAGACAGGTCAGAGTACGCGACGCCAAAGCTCCCTCTCTGAAAAGGCTCAGGCAAATCCGAGAGACCCAGGCGGCGAAGGATGACATAGACGCAGGGTTACGCAATCACGGCCGGCGAACAGTGCGTGCATCAGCTGCGATCGGACTTGTCACGTATACGCAAAGTCGTGGGGTCTAATACTCACTCGAATTGCAAACGGACTGCAAGTTGTTAGCACCTTGAGCGAATTGCACACGTGTACATCCCTTTACCCTTCGCGGATTCTGGTTCTTCAATACCGTTCCCTCATCGCATGAAGAACTGCGTCTACGCCAAGACAAAAAGTAATCGGTGTACTGGCCATGCTAGGCCCATATTTACGAACCGTTGTCTGCTTACTCTTTTTAAAATCATTATGTGATCATTTCCTGATCAATGACTACCTTTCCCTTGAGCTAAATATTGAAATATCGCGAAAAATTGGGAGCAGTCGCCGGAAGCCCGTGTAATGTCCGCCTGTGCAACCGCTATCACAAATTTTATTAAAGGTCTTTCCTCGAGCGGCTGAACTCTCTTCACCGCGCATGCTCTCTCACATGCGCTGCTCGACTGTCACTGGCATATTAGCAAGGACGCAGAGCTCTTGTAACAAATGCCGTGAATTTAGGAGCTCTTGAGTTTTTGTTGCTCGATGCTTTTTTAATTATTAACTCACCTCATTACCACAGTAATTCTTACTGTAAACCGAGTTGAACAATGCGGCTGATCACATGAGATTCTACAGGAGATGTAGGGTTGTTCCGCCATGTCATACACCTCTTTCCGGCCGTTGACTTCTTTCCAAGTGCATCTGCAATGATGAAACCTTTCGCAAAAGCAAACCGTGTTTACGTCGAAGAGCTACAAGGTCCTCGTGGAACTCTTCCTCTGCTACCCCTTTTTTCCTTCCCCTTTTTCGAATGATGTTTGACTTGTGACTGTGACTATATCAATTCATGCTTGAATTAGAGTCATGTGAACCTTTTCAAATCATTGATGGCGTTCGTAGCTAATTTATGTGTTTTGATGCCTCACTGCTTTTTTGCAATCAGTTCAGATGTTGCGTGTTACCTCTTTTGTCCCGCGATTGGCCTCAAGAACTTTCTCCGTATCGGCGTCGAGGTCAGCCGAGCAGCCAACGAAGAAAGAGGTGGGGTTTTTTTGAAAATGCTTTTTCATGGCAGATTGCCATCGCAACTGCGGAAGAAAAGAGACTTTCGTCGAGACTTTTTTTTTGCAAAATGCGGTTAAAGGTTGCGAGTGACAGCTGTCGAAGTCATGCCACTTTCTTTTTGGAGTTGGATAGTGGTTTCCAACCAGTGTGCCATTATACAGTGCCACCAGAAGTTAAAGTAAATTCTGAGATTCCGGATAAGTACACGTCTTTGCGAAAGGGCCTGAACTGCCGCATGACACCCGTGGTAAGTTGGGAATCCGAATTCACCTTCGCTGATGGAACTCTGCAAATCCTTTCTGACCTGTTGGAGTAGTAGTATTCAGATAGTATCGTTTTGTTTATGGTGCTTATAAACGACTATCCCTGCTCCAATGTTTCACTTTTTAGGTCGAAGCGTTATTCGCAGAGAACCCTACTCAAGAGCGACGAGGAAATGCGTACAGGTCAGACTTGTGCTGTATCGCCTGTTCTGCTACGGCTTCATACTGTATTGCTTTCCATGGTTTTATTTCAGCCTGAACAGAGTTGAGATAATTGGAGGAGTTGCTAATGATCCCGTATACAAGACAGCTAAGAATGATCGCCCATATGCTATACTTAATGTTATCACGAATTCCAGGCAGCGTTTAGCCAATGGAGAATTTAGAGAGCAGGTAACCTTTTTAGCCTTCTATTTAGTAGTTGCATTCATTATATCAAGTTTGTTTCTATCGCAAACAGATGCCTGTTATGTATCTAGAGGGGATGACGTGTGAAATAATGTGAGAGCCATCAAGCAATCATTTTGAAGAGGTTTGATTCTAGCCCTATTTCGAAGCAATAAATCACTTTCTCTGAGAGGTAATGCGGGCACAACTCAGTGAATTAATTTGTGAATCATATGTAATTTGATATCTCTTATAAACATACACTCGTTGGCGCTAGATATGACCTCAGTCTTAGTATGAATATGGATGATCGGTCGTGAATTCCCTATTATGACTATGTTTCGTGTCCGACTTGTTGCGTCCTGGCTCGCAAATGTTTGCAGCTAGCATTTTTAGCTATTTCTTATTATATTCCTATTTTGTTTTTTATGTGAAATTATTTTCCAGAGTGAACGACACACTGTCACCGCATTCGGAAGGACTGCTGAGTTTGTTGCAAACAATATTAAAAGAGGTAAGAGGTTTGGATTTTGTATTGCAGATATTTTTCACGATCTAGTGTTCAGCCTAAAATCTTCACCATTAAGGTTGGAATCGTTGAAATGCGTCTATCAAATTCTGCTATTTGCTATGTAAACCCATATACTGGTTCAATTTGATTTTCAGGTCAGCGTGTTCTTGTAAATGCTCGGTTGCACTATACTGGAGGACAACTCGACGAACAGGGTATTCGTAGTCCTCGTCAGACGCACCTCCATGCTGAGACTGTGCAACCGTTGGCTCGCGGCGGTGGCGGTAATACTGGTGGCACAAGCGATAGCTCTTAATTTTTTCTCTTTCGTGACATACTGTTGTTTTACCGATTAGTTTTTGTGTTTTTTCTGTGTTGTTTGCACTAGGATAGGCTGTTTATCTGTATCACCGTTTACTCTTTTGCGACGTTCCGACTGTACTGCTTTCCTTGGGAGCATCAGCCAATATTAGTGAAGCAAAGTTATTATTAATCTCACTTGTTAGCTCTTTTGTCTTTGTTGTTCTCATCGTTTCGTTTAGTACGTTACGTTGCTGTTATTTTTCGAGAGAAAATCGATTTATGGAGAAAATGAAAGGTTGCGCTTTGAACTTTATGTCATCTATGACTGTGGGGTCTCCGCTCGATTATGCTTATCGCTGATTCACTGCTTCTGACTTCTTATCGATTCAATTTTATTATTGCTGACTGGGTACGAGTCGAAGCTTGGAGTGCGTTACTTCGCTGGCTTTTTTTAGTGGATAGGCAGTCTGGGACACGATTAGTGTTTTAGTTCCATTCATATCAATAACCGTTAATTTAACCGTTTCCGTTATTAGCTGTTTTAGGTATGAATCGAGCGGGGGCTTCTCTTCTTACATGTGTTCCTCGACAAGTGCCTTTCATACGACAAAACCAACCGAAGTGAGCAATTTACGTGAATTTTTCTCGAACAGATTTTGGTCATTAATCGTTTTGACAACATGCATGTAAACTATCGTCGTTTTTTCGTTCTCGATTTTTCCTAACCAAATAAATTTGACAGTTGAAGAGCTTTTTTGTGCTCAGTGCTGGTTCCGATTTCCAATGAATGCCATTCTTTTGACTAACATTTTCTCTTATCTTACCATGGTCACATCGATTCAGACTCGCCATTACTTGAGCCAAATGTCTCCACCAACGATCTCTCGAAAGGAAATATTGAAATTTGAAACGTTTCTCTTTGATGCTGACGGCGTTTTGTGGACGGGTGATATTCCAGTGCCGGGTGCCATAGATTTCATTTCAACTCTGTTGAGCGCAGGCAAGCGCGTCTTCATCATCAGTAACAATTCGACGAAAACAATGGAACAGTATATGACTAAAATTAATAAGATCGGTTTCGCAGGTGTCGCCAAAGAAAATGTTATAAACCCTGCGGTCGTGATGGCTGCATATTTCCGCGATCGAGCGGATTACGCTGGCCAGCCAGTTTATCTTTTGGGTACGGAGAACCTGAAGAAAACGCTGGAAACTATAGGCAACGTGCGTTGTTTTGGTACTGGACCGGACTATCTCAGCGATCACACTGATCATGATTTTATCCATGAAATGGACCTGTCCGTGATACCGAAGGCGGTTGTTTGCAGTTATGACTCACATCTCAGTTATCCAAAGATCATGAAAGCGGCCAATTTTTTGAAGCGGAGCGAGGTCGAGTTCTTGGTTACTAATGAAGACTACACATTCCCTGGACCGAATCCAGACATTGTGATTCCAGGATCAGGATGCACATCGGCTGCTATTCGTGCTGTAAGCGGTCGCATCCCGACTGTTTTTGGAAAACCTCACAAACCGATAGCTGATTTCTTAACCAATAGTCAACACATTGATCCGAAAACTACCGTGATGTTTGGTGATCGGCTGGACACAGACATTCAGTTTGCAAATGAAAATGGCTTTACGAGTTGTCTTATGCTGACCGGTGTACATTCACTGGAAGACGTGAAAAAGGCAGAACAACGCGGTGATAAGCACCTAGTCCCAACGTACACTTTCTCTTTTCTTTCCTCCTAGAGCTTCATATACTATGTGGTGATGATGTGATTGTTTATTATTTGGATGATGTTGTTGTTATTGTTATTATGTTTATGATGGAATAGTGATAGCCTTAGGATTTAATTTATGACATTGAATGTCAATAGGCGTTTTCTAGATGCTAGGAATTGTTTGATGTGTTCCATGCACTTGTTTCATAAATGCCATTGTAGCGTAGCAATAGGTTGTTGAAAATAAAAACGAAAAAATTAAGATTTTCCACCACATCTGCAACATGGAAAGACCAAGACGGTAAGGTTGCAAAGGCTGAAGAAACAACACCGAAACCTCCTCAACAACAAGGCTGGATTAGTAAACTATTGGTAAGTGCGAAATACCTCTATTTTTCCTTCCTTCCTCGTTTTTGCGGCGATGCACTATCATAACATTTCAGTCTGGGCAACAATTAGACCCTACTGGATGGCAGAAGCAGAGTCATTCTAGTCTTCTAAGCACTTCAGAGCACATCTATGAATTTGCTAGTGAGCGTTATGTCGTTTTTCCTTTTCAAAGGTGAATTTTAGGCTATTCCTGAAGGCTATTGAATCTTCTATTCTAGCTCACAATTTCCGTCCTGGTGAGAAACAACAGTATCTTGATGCCTTTGGAAACTACAAGGAAGAACTCGAAGGGAAGGTGCGATTTTCGATGCTTTGGGAAGTGCGCCACTCGTGGCTTTTGAACTTTTAAAAAAAAAATAACTTTCAGCTTCCGACTCTCGAGTTAGTAGGATCATGGACCGTGTCTTATGGTAGGACGAAGGATCAAGCTGTTCATTTATGGCGACACAATAAAGGATACAAGGATGTCGACAGGTATATTACACTTTTTAGGGAGGATAACCATCCACTCACATGCCCTGTTTGGCTTAGTTTCCTCATTATAAAGGTTTTTACACAGTCAGCACCTAGCGTGAAACTCGTAGTGCCACCTTCATGCAGCTTGCGGTGTCCTGTTATAGTTCAAAGGAAGTTGCTCTATGGGTAAATTTGTTGCTGGTATACCGCTTGAATATGATACCTGATGTTGCGTTTTGCTCGCCCGGTAAATTGTGTTATGCGAGTGATCATCACATTCTATGTCTGACCTCACTCATTTATGACAAGATCTGCTTCGTCATAAATGAAAGTGTTAAATGATTTCGGTGCGAAGATACGCATGTGTGTCCAGTCACACGTATCTCTGTGCTGGAATGCCATTATGTGCTGATCTCAACATTTCTGTTCCTCTGTGACTATCAGCATGCTTTTTATTATAGGGATGACTGTACCGATGAACTCTCTTCTCGTATAGGTGAAGACAGTATATAGCTCTACCCGTCGCCGTGACCTATTATGTAATTCACAGATTTAGATTAATTCAGAGCTGCCTCGTTGCTTGGCAGCAGCTGCTCGCCCACTTGTAAAGTATAGATAGGTAAAGATTGTCGTTGTCGGTACGTGGCTAGGTCACGATCACTGAACAGTTTTTCTGGTTTGATTGTGATGTCTGTCCTCGGTGGTAGTTCGCAATCGCTTTTAATCGATATCTGCGTAAGCCTTTAGCACGAGCCATGTGATATCCATGAGTCATCTATTCCTGTTGCGCTCATTCAAACAGGTAGTTAAAGTCACAGTAAATATTCATACCTATTGTGAATCGTTAGAACATGTTAAATCCATCTTTTGATTTCTAATTAGATATTTTACTAGTTAATCAGTTATTTTATACATATCGTCAATAATGTATAGATATTTAATCGATTACGTACCAAACTTGGAGGAGGGGATATGCATCCCCGTGTAAGCCTAGGGGAGGGAGCTCCGGAGTGGGTGAGTTTTTTTTTGTGTTGTAAAGCTTTCAGTATTTTTTGTTGTGATGCACACTCATCGGAACTCCTTCTAAACTTCTGAGGATGAGCGAAAATTCTCGTCCACCAAACCTTCCTCTATGCCACCCCCTTAGTACTTGGGCGCCTTCTTTTCTAACACCACGTGATGTCGGTTAGTTGATCAGTATTGATTGGTTGTGCAGATTGACTGGTGCAGAAAGCCTTGGCTTAAATTCTTTGAGTAATGATCAATAAGAGTTGCTACAGCAATGAGCCGCCAACATATCTCCGATCACTTCTATTTGCTCATGTTGCATTTGGATATTGGAAAATATGTAGCAGAGTTGCAATAGCTTTGATGAATCACTGCTGTATGGTTCCTTTGCTCATTGACTAGATACTGTGAAGTGATCACGCATACTTTTGCATGCTTCTTCTGATGTGCTACCTACTCGGGAACGTGCTCTAATTTTATTTTACTATTAATTCCTCTATCTCTTGCGTATTTGTTCGTTTGGCTGCTGTCGTTGCCTTGTATTTTCTTTCTTTTTTGAATTTGACCTGATTGTGTTATTATCAATTCCCCGCGCTCCAGCTTCTGTTAAAATAAGAAATATAGTGATGCTTAGTTTTACAATATATAGAGCTAAACGCCAATGAAAAATGAGAAAATAAAACATTAAAAAACGTGTTAATTGGGCACCAACCTAGTCTGAGGAATCAGTCTGACCACAAACAGTCGTTTTAGAATGGGCTCATGCTGGTGGTTACCATGAAAAATTTGCTGTTGCAAAGCAGTGCCAGCATACTATGTCGCTTTCTCTTTTGAGGGACGTATTTAAACTGCCTAGGTTGTAACTGGTACTACGTTTTACCATAGAGAAATAAAACCAGACTGACCATAAAAATGGCGGAAAAACATATGTATATGGTTTCAGTTCTATTCAACTACACTCCTCTGACTCCGCTGTTTCTGCTGCAGATGCAGAAGTCGCAAAACTCTGTGGTCGTCGTAAGAACATCATCGTGAAGTCATTCAGCTATTGGCGTGAACCCGAGCAACGACCTCCCTCCCATATTTATGAGTTGCGCAGTTATGTTCTTACTGTGAGTTTTTCTCAGCACAATGATTTCTTTTTTTGTTTGGTTTTGATGTTCAGATTTTAGTTGAAATTTGTGTTTTGCTTGAGTTCAACTTAGATAGGTCGAGAATTTGCGAAATTCTTCTTAATCTATAATAAATACACTTATGACTTCAGCCCGGTTCGATGATGGAGTGGGCTAGTGCCTGGGCGCAAGGTATATCCTACAGACGTGACGCAAATCAAGACGTTGGCGGCTTTTTTGCTCAGGTGCGCTCATTGTGTGTTTCGCATTTTCGCTCGTTCACTAGCATCCTAGGAATTTCCGAGATCTTAGGGAAACGGTGAAATGTAGGTGAGATTTTCAGATTGGCCAGTTGTACATAGTCTATCATATATGGGCATACTCCTCCATGAGTGCACGTCACGAAACGCGCCATGCTACATGGGCGAAACCTGGCTGGGACGCTACGGTCGCTTATACTGGTAATTTATTTCCATTATTTTAAATTATGTGCGTGCCCTCGTATTTTGATAGTAGCTGGTGCTTGTTCGTTCACGCTGATTAAGAAAAGTAGTTATAGTTTGGAAGAGAGCAAGTGCTAGAAATGTAGCAGTATGTTATGTTGAATGTTTTCGGATACTTCAAATTCCAAAGGGAGCGAAGAGAATGATGTGTAATCAACTAGAAATGAGCGATTCGGGGCGAGGGACGTGATTAGCGGACGACGAACTAGGATGATATTGATCGTTCAACTATGGAGAGCTAGTTTGTTTCGGGAGGATTAGCCAAGTGCAGTTTTTTGTCATGAAGAATAAAGGAATTTGGGGTTTCACTTGCGTTAGGCGAGTGAGAAGTCTATTTTCCGCTCACTTTATAAGTTTCCAATCTATAAGGTTTGACTTTATTAATTTTCCATTTTGTACGCTTTTTCTTTTTTAACAAGAATTGATTATTTATTTTTATTTTGGGAGAATGTGTTTTTCAATCGTCAAATCGGCCAAAATAAAATCGACGTTTTCGTACTTTCGTTGTGAGTTGCCGCATGTGTATTTTTCGGTTTACTTGCAAATTTGTTACAATTCACCCTGTGGCTTAGGACGCGGTGACCGTCTTGCTCATACGTTTCGCGTGGCAGTATGTCCTAGATATACGACAAAAACCTTCATGTTGAATGGTTTCTTATTCTTAGTTCGCTGTAGTGATTAATGTTACAAAATTAATTTGGGAGCTATATTAAAAATGAGAAGAGGCGGGGGGACTGTGGATGCACATATTCCCTGGAAACTGACAGCTGGCAGTAGCGAACGAATTTCGCTGGAAGTTTCCCTAAACCGTTTATTCGGGTCCCTCATAATGAACCTGGCATCTTTTTTGGCACCAGAGTCGTCTTTACCGAACATCATTTTTGTCCATCCAGAGTAAACTGTAGTAATGTCAAAGAACAAATTTGTGATCAGGGATTGAATTGTTTTTTGTCACAGTTGTCAGCGAATGGAGAAATCGGGTGCCGTTTTTACTCTGATCACGCTGGCGCCATAAAGTGAGCGCTAAATGCATTGACTTCCATACATGAGTCCACAACTGTCCACTATAGGAAAAAATAAATACACAGATAATTAAAGATTGTAATTAGGATCGTAAACTGCCTTCGCGTATGAAACCTAATTTCATTGATTTGCTGGGATCATAATAATTAAGTGGTCCGCTGGTTTAGTTATCCCTTGTAAGAAGTGTTTTTGAATGAAAAGTAGAATAATAACTGGTGGCTATGATCTCAGTTGAATAGGGTAACGAAGCTATTTGCGATCGGCGGGTCGTCGTATAAACCGTAGCGCATGCAAATGTGAATAGAAAAAGTTTTGGAGTGCACTGCCAGTGTAAATATTGGACAGTATCATGTACATGCCACAGACATAAGCTGTTTCAGTCCCACTCATCAAGGTTATGCAATCTAAAGTTCTGGCTCCAACAAAATACTCGCAACTGCAATAAGGTGGTTAGTTCATCAACGAGTGACGAGTTGATACTCTTGACTCCTTCTGTTCATGTACTCTGTTGTATGAAGCTTGGTTGGTAATTATCAGAAAGTACCGCAATCAAACAGTAGCATTCGATGAAGTACTGAAAGTACCATAATACTCATAGTACTGTATAATAAGTGCCAATGTTTTAACTATACATAGACGCGTATGTTTTATGTTGTAGATCTGAGGTGAATAAATGTATATACTCCTTTCTTAAATTCTTTTGTGCCTGTTGAGGTCAAGGATATCTTCCCCATCCTCACACGTTATCTCTCGTAAATCGCTTTTCTTTTTTTGTTTTTATGATTCCCAATTGGCTATCTCCGACTCTGCGCTCGGATCGCAGTCAATATTACTTGTTGTGTTTGAGAAGACTTTATCTATTCTGGTTTGTTTTAAATGTCTATGTAGCAGCAAGCTCGATTTATTCCTCGTGTGGTCCTCAACCTTTCGGTGATAGCCATGAACTGTTTCCTCTGGATTATATGAAATGATTCTTATCTGATCGAGTTTTCTTTATCTCAGAATTCGTCAGGTTTTTTTTTTTTGATTCCTTGATACTGCTCGACACCTTTCTCAGCCGTTGCTCTTACCAATCTCCAATCCACAGATTATTGAGGAGCTCATTTAGTTTTCGTCTAAACATCAATGGCTAACCCGTTCGATGATGACTACAAGAGCAGCAGTGCGACAAGCAACAGTTGGTTTTCGCCTTTTTTGCCTAAGTTTTGTATTAACTCGGTTCACTATGCTATTTTCAGATAAACTGAAGAGTTACACAACAAATTCGAATAACATTGAAGATGAAGCAGACTTTTATGAACGTGAAATTGAAAAGTATATGCAACAGTCACTTGACAGCACGGAAAGGTCGAGACGTCATCTTGAGAACTCGGAGAAAATCGGTGCCCAAACTGCTCAGGTACATCTGCCCTCATCTACGGTTACAGAAAACTTGCTGACTCTGCTGTTTCTCATTGGTGGGTTTCAGGACTTGTTGGAGCAGAGGGAGAAGCTGGAGAGAACGGAACGTAATCTCGACGAAATACATAGGACTACCCAGGTTGGTTTAGTCTGTTTTTCTTGTTCTTGTTTTGTTTTATTTAGATTTTTTTTGTTTCTTCAGATCACTCAACGTAACTTGAATAGTTTGAAGTCGGTGTTTGGAGGTTTCTTCAAGAATAAATTCAGTCGTAAACCGCAAGAAGGTCCTATAGAGGTAAGAGGTGACTGATGTCAGTTTTGATGGTTTTGGTTGCGAAATCAGGTGATATGCGTGAAACGTACATATCCATGTATACATTGTAAATCATGTGCATAAATGCATGGCGTAGGGGTGTTTGCTGTGCACCTGTGTAATCACTTATAACGAGATAAAAAGTACATGTTTACAGCAAATGCCACAATCGAAGTCTGCTTCTCGACTGTCAGAAACCGTTGGTGAAATCGGTGGTACCGGTGGCTCAACAGCGTCATTTTCTGGGTCGGGATCCACAGGAGTACCTCAGACCACATTGAGCGAAGCTAGCAGAAATGCCATCAAAGGAACTCGATGGGAAGTCATGGATAATCAAATAGACGAGAATTTGGGTAAGACAGTATACTTGAATTTGTGGTAAACGAGAAGGTATTAGACACACTTTAATTTTCTCGAGCAGTGTAACCTGGAACTTAGTGACCTCTTTAAATAATGAGGAAATAATGAGGATAAGCATGTTTTTGGCATTGAAATGGCGAATTTCAAAGAAATGATGAGTTGCGAAACATGCGTCAGACAGCACGCTTTGGGGTGTCATGGTGACGTCGATTGGATACATTTCGATGATACGGCTTCCGATAGCCGAGTAGCTGTGAGAGCAAGATAGCGTATACAGCTGGGTTGCTTACAATACTTTTCAGTAATGTATGTCGTAAGGCTCGGTAGGCTTGACCTCTTGCAGCTAATTTGCCAGTGGGGCCCATGGGGCGTACCGGCGATCCTTAACGACCTCTCGCGGACCTGATTATCTTCGACTGGTGACCCCAAGTCTGGATCCCGACTATTTTTCTCCCTTTCCGGTTTTTTTGTCTCCTCTCATTTTGCACAATGGGGAACACGTTTGTCAACTGTGGGGTGGGTGTATTAATTAGTTGCAAGGGGCCAAGCCTAATATACACTCTCCGACGGGTGTATGTCGTTTAGCCCGGCCCCTTGCAGCTAATTTGCCAGTGGGGCCATGGGCCGTTGCTGCCAGCCTAACGCCGACTATTCGACGCATCTTCAGCGACGGATAACTCGTCCACATCACCGAAACACTGGCGAATAGCGTGGATTCTGGCAATTTTTAACTCTTTCGGCTTTTTTTCGTCTCCACTTCATTTTCAACAATGGGGAACACTGCTTCTTTGCTCCGGGGTAGTTGTATTACAATATTTAGGAGTTGTGATACGAGCTTCCTCTCAATAATTTGCTGTGCTTATTTTATAAGGTCCTTTATGTGGTGATTACCAGTCACGCCAATCTGAGGGTTCAGTGCTGTGGACGAGTTGCCCGACGCAGACGATGTGCCGAGTGGTCGGTGTTGGGGTGGCAACTACGGCCCATGTGCCCCATTAGCAAACTAGCTGCAAGGAGCCGCGCCAAACGACCGTCTTCCTTCTTCGACGCCTCTTTTGCCGGACAACTCGTACACATAACCGAACTCCCAAAATTTCGTGATTCTAATCAGCATGTAATGGACTTTGTGGGAAAACAGTGCAAATTTGTAAAAAAGTAACTTGAATCACACTCCAAAGTGATTGTAATACACCAACACGGAATAAAGAAGGCATGTTTTCTAGTGTTGGAAATCGAGGAGGCGAAAAAACGGGAAAGGGAGAGAAAGTGACCTAGATTCACGTTTAGTTCACCGGTGGAATTTGCAGTGTTTTTAAGAAGTTCTCTAACGTGGTAATTGTCGCTTGCGAAAATTTGAGGGTTCGTTGATGTGTAAGAGTTGTCCGCTACTACGGCGCATGGGCAGCTACGTTCCATAAGCTCTATCTACAAGTTAGCTGCTAGGAGCTGCGCCTAACACCGCCTCCCCCACTTCAGTAAAGCAGATGGCGCAAAAGCACGTCCTCCTTTGTGACAAGAGTACTATTTTTTGAGTTTTTGACCGTTTCATTCCATTCTGTCTCTGCGGTTGCACTTCTTCGCACCTCTTTGTTTCTACCTGCCTGTACCTCCAAAGACATCGGGAGAGGTAAGGAGAAAGTGGGAATTCTGGATACGTGTTCTCTGGAACAATCCATCACTTCCTTCTCCACCTTCCAAAGGTGATCTGTGGCACTGTGGCGGAACTCGCAATGAAAAAGCGAGGCTTAGGGAAAACGATTCCGCAGCACAGTGAGTCGTTCTGCCTTTCATCCACCGAGAGAGTTGCCGGCGAGGGCGGGACATAGCTCGCGACCGGCTGATTTAGAGATTTAGTAGAGGCGAAACGAACCACTAAACAATTTGAATATACTAATTTTTTCTAATACTTCCTGGCTTGTTTCTCATTAGCATCTCTACCAGGGCACTCACAGGTATTGAGGGAAATAGCTGCTTCAGTACGACCCCTTCTACGGAGCTTCCGAGCAAGTGCCCACCCTGTCGTCCGCAGCAGTCGGAGACGTATTTCTGGCAGCAGAAAATCACGTAAATAGCTCCTATCTCCGTTCCCAACCGCGGCGGATGACGGTACGGAGCTTTCACTCGGAGGCCCCGCCCACCCGGCCAAGACTTTGTTGTGCTGTGCGTTGTGCTGTGCTGTATCTCAGCCGAATACTCACATTTTCGCGTGAAACTTTGCATGCGGCTCCTGTTAGGCAAGCCCAACATATACTCATGAGAACCAAATAACACATTATGTGGGCGATTCCTTTAGGCAAAAAGCTATCTATTTCACACTTTCTCATACGGATTTGTTTTGAAATACCCTTTCCTTCTTATCTTATCTGATAATTTCGTTTTACAGATGCCATGTCAAGGAATCTCCGTAATCTCCAGCGCTTGGGTCAGGACCTAGGCAAAGAGGTGGATGAACAGAATCAGCTACTCGATCGAATCCAGGTGAAGGCGGACCGCAACGATGCTATCGTCCGCGTACAGGACAAGCAGGTGAGAAGAGAGGAATAGTAGCTGTTTTTGTTCTGAATAGTTAGTTTCTCTCTTGCTAACCTTATTACTTGTTTATAGATGCAAAAAATTTTGGGATCTGAAACAAAGAATGAGGAGTCTACATCAATGACACCCAGGTCAGTTCTTATCTCATTTGTTCAAAAATATATCTTCTTTGAATTTTTCGAGAAAATCGGTGTCACTGTCTACTTTGATTGCAAGTATGGTTGCTAGTGCGAGAACTTGAACAGCTCCATCGTAAAATTTTCTTGTACACCTAAACTACAACTTCACATGAATCGGAATGCAACCAGCAGCGGTATTAGATTGGGAGAAAGAAGAAAGCTACTGAGTTTGTGAGTGAAATACCCGTGGGCTGCATTTTGCGCTTGGATGTTCCCATAAGCAGCCCGATTCTAAAATTACGAGTCGAATTCTCGAGGGACAGTAACGGAGCCTTCACTATCACACACCACCTGATTTGCCGGGTTAGCATGGGTATTGGAAGTTGGTCGGCGCAGACCCTGATGTTAGAGCATGGAGAGCTTGCTAAATGTGGCCTACAAATTCTAAGAGCTGGATACTGGAATATTTCTTACCATCCTCGTTATCCTTTTGATTTCTTTGATTGAACTGTGTCACATGTTAATTGTGTGCATTGTTACACACATTTCCTCAAGCCGTGACCCTACACTATGTACCCATCTTGAAATTTGATGCTGTTGGAGAGGTGATTTTAATGCGGGAATCATCTTTCTTGCTGAAAGCATGTCTGCTCGGGGTAGCTCGAGGCTTTGGTACGGGTATGGCACTGATTCAGCCAAAAATATCATCTGGCACCCTTGAAGCCACCTTTAATGGCGTTCTCAAAATAAGTAATCGGCAACGAGAATTCAGAGATTAAGCGCTGCTTCCCACAGGACTTGTTCGAATCTTGTTCTTGTACTCTCGAGGAGCTGCAAAGCAGGTCAGGTGTAAAGAAGTTGACAAGGGTATGGAAAGGTTCTGCTTTGAGCACATCTTTGCAAATTGTTCTGCATCACGTAGCTTTCTTTTGATAAGCAAGGATTCGCTTTATTTGAATTCATATGTTAATAGAAATCAGTTCAATCAATTCCATTTTATATTAATAACTCGTAAAAAAAAGAGCACGGCCATCAACATGTGCTTTCAATATAATGGAGAGGCACAGTCGTTCCATATTGGTATCGATGGAGAAGTCAGATTATCCTCTTTTATTCTTTCGTGAGAATAGGTTATTAGGAGTAACTTTTGATCCAGTGAGGTTTCAAGGTTCTCGTGTTGTTCAGAAGCTTGAAATTCTTACGACAGTCAGAGCGATAGCTCACATTCTCTGCTGGTGCGGGGTGTAGGTTGGGACACACGGTTTGACCTGGGTCTGCGACCATATGAGGGCCTGTGGCTTTTGCCCTGTGACGTAAATTATTCAGACAATTTGTTCATTTAAATCCTATTCTCCCTCCGCACAATGCTATACGCGATTTTCAAAATATCTTTAGAAACGGCAGTTATAGAGAAGTTTAAAGGATGTGCATGGTCACCGCGTGACCCAATGGCCCTACTGACCGTGTGTCCCAACCGTGGTTGCGTTGGTGTAGACAGTATAATCAAAAATGTTTATTTCCACGTTGGTTCTCATCAGTAAATGGAAGGGTGATCGCGCCAAATGCAAAGTGATACTTTCAGCATCGACAGCTCCACGAAAATGTCGTTGGCTATGAAAGCTGCCAGCCTTTTCCGTTGAATAGCTGCCTTACTACATTATGTGGTCGTTTTGGCAATTGGCAAAGTCTCACATTTCATCTTACACATGAATCATGCTTCGTTCATCATTCTGTTATCCATTTCAAGTGATGCGAAAGATCCTCTGTGATAACCTATTCTAAAACTTCGCTTCTTCATTTTTTGAGTTGAAAGTCTTATGTAAACTACTTTTCACGATTATGTATCCAGATTTGTTCATATGCAGTATTTTATTTGCTACTTAACCTGGGAGGAGAGATTTTCTATGTGAATAAGATGTATTAACGGTGAATTACTGGAGGAAATGGAATCTGTTGGCTGTTTTCATATTGAAGTTCGCATAATAATAATACATACTATCTGTAACTGAAAACGTCATAGCGAACGTTGAGTTCTTCGTGGGCCGTGCATTTCGGCGGCAGTTCTCTGTAGGACGACGCTGGGGACCACCCGACCACATGCCCACTTTTTAATTAAAAGAGAAACATTGGTGATTGAAAGGAATCCGCAAGACAATCTAAGTTCTAAAAATGTTAAAGTGTTGAAAAATTTAAGAGGAGGCCATAAAGGTTTTCGAGATATTTGGGTCTCTCAGTTATCTGTCGGCAGCTAATTGTTCTCTGTGATGCCAGCCCCTCCGTATTTATTCCAGGAGTTATAAGAACCAGTCACGTTTTACAACATCTAGGACTGTCACTGATCGGTATGGCGTTAATTGATCGCGTTGAAAGCCACAGTCATACCCAGCATTTTGCACTCTTTGGCCTCTTTCATACTTTGCGGTGTCGGCGGCAGGGCGTGGCTGTGTGTCCCTCAGTCTCCGCCTGTACCCGCTTGTCTCGTTTCCTGCGTCGTCTCTGCACCTCCCCAGTGTCACTCTGCCTCGCTGCCTGTGAAAGCAGCCACGCCGTACCTGCGCCAAGTATGAACGCGGCCATACTTGCAGCTCGGGTGATGTTTATGTATGACGACCCGACGATGTGCGATGTGTGCCATTAGAACAATCGCTTGGCGTGGAACGCGATGCTTGAAAATTAGAAAAGTCGTACACCGTGGGGTTGTGAAGTTATTGCTGTGCGCCACTCTGGAGTAAGGCGTGGGGAAGAAAGTCGATACAGTACCTAAAACTACATTCGACGACTCTAGCTTGTACGCACCGCGTCGCATGCCGCGCATCGCGACAAAGATTTTTGGCCTTATGGGCGCACGCCGATTGTGCAGAGGTGCAGATGCTTGTCGTAAATAAGTTGTCCAAAGCCACGTTACGGAATGAAAGATCTCAAGATGGAACGAACAGATGAATGTGCTCATCGATAGACGACCACACTGGAGCAGACGCAGTTGCACGGGTTAACAAGGTATGGGGCCGCTTCTAGTACCGGTACGGTGTAATTCATTTGGCAGCTTCCATACTTTGCGCACCGGCGCCGTCACGCGCGTGCCTGCGTCACGCGCGTGCCTGCGTCACGCGCGTGACGCAGGCACGCGCGTGACGGCGTCGGTGCGCAAAGTATGGAAGCGGCCTTACGTCCTTCGCAAGATTTAAGTCGAAGGCATCGTTGATAGCTTGCGCCAAATTGCAGAATCCAGAAATGGAATTATATACATATCCATTGTTTCAATAATTACTCTGGATTTTATAATGATATCTAGTGACGTTGTATTTGACATGAAAAGCAACTCATTAGAACACGTTGGCTTCAAAGCATGCTCATTTGGGTTGCGCTCTCACTTCAGCTGGCATCAGACGTTGCCTTTGCTGCTGTCGGCATTAATCGCGTTGATGCCACTAAGCGGTAGCTGAGGTTTTTAGCGCTAAAAACTCAGCTGTCACAAAAATCGCAAGTAAACGGGTGAAAGTAATTCGACTATTCTGTGGCACTTACTGAAAGGCACAAAAGTTGCAATGTCATTAATGCCATTCCTGTTCTATTGATCACCAGTACAATGATTAAAATGAATTTTCAATGTATTTTAATGTATTTTTTTCAACTTCCTTGTAGTATTTTTGGCGCATTTCTGGAGCCACGTTTCGGCGTTCTCTCATTTTCATTTCCTTCTTGAACAGAACCAAATTTCTGAAGTTTTTGAACCTTACGCTATGGATTTGTTCACACTTCACCCTATACTTATTCATGCCTAAATCATTTTTTCTGGGTTTGTTTTTGAGCATGAATAAACTGGTGGAATGCTCCTGTCACGATCGCCGTCGGGTATCATTGTACAGTCACACGTTTGTAGATGGATATGCATATAGTACATATACCACATTGATAATCGCCATATATCTGCATCTGAAGGATTTTGTGTATTGCCATAGCGAGTTTCACAAATAGATCGTTGATGTATGTGCACTTTTGCGTGACATTTGTTTTTCTAGTTTCAGAGCGTGAATTTCTGAGATGAAAAATGCCAACCGGCTTCTGTATGTTCCCTGCTACTTGTAATTTTAACACGTCGACGACCGTGTGAAAGAACGTCGTGTCATAGCACTTTTACAAAGCTTTTCAAACTTTTGATCATTTTTAAAATTGTCTATTCCTCGTATTCATACATTTTTATTAAAAACGTAGCCCATGGGAAAATGTTCCCATGGACTACGTTTTTAATAAAAAACTGGTAATAAAGCGACTGTGCTAGTTTGAACACATGAGTGAATAAATGATACTGACGCAAGGAAGCTGAGTTTGGGCAAAAGCTTCGGTGTCGGACGGGACTCGAACCCGCACTTCATCCTTTTTGGGAAGGATGAAGTGCGGGTTCGAGTCCCGTCCGACACCGAAGCTTTTGCCTATAACTCAGCTTCCTTGTAGTAACTTTCGCATCGCGAGCTGCGGCGATAAACAGCAGTTATCAAAAATCAAAATATCAAAATCGAAATTGACGCACTTTTTAGGCTTAAATGGAAAACATTCGATGCAAAAATGGAGGTGGCATTGTGCTGGCACAAAATTGAAGCAGTCTCAAGTCTACTTTATTTTGCTACTACTATTTTACATTTAGGGCGGAGGTGGTGTAGTGACAGGTGGCGCGCACCCCACTCTCATGGTGCGTGGATCAAATCCCGCATCAACGCCCGCCCAGGCCAACCAAGCCTTCCATCCCTCCGGGGTCGGTAAATTGGTACCAGACTCGTTTGGGAGGATAAAAGCACTGACTTGTACATCGGCTGGCCACTGCAAGTCATTGTATAGGCCACATCACATTCACCAGCCATCACGATTCTGAATGGAACTAGAATGTGCGGCGCATCCCACAGAAGGGATTGATCAACGCCAAAAACTTTATCCTTTATCATTTTATTTTACATTTACTATTTTACTCCACTTTATTTTACATCGGTATTATTAAATTTACCAGCTTTCCCAACTCCAAAAATCCCCAGTTGGGATGAAACAACCTATGATAGCTGTCTGTAGTTAAATAGCAATCACGGAACTTGTATCAGGTGTATGGAGGTGTCTGCATAAATGACGCTCATGAGCGTGGAAAAAAACCTGTGATCTTACTCGCCGCACAAGTGTAAATGGCACGGTCTTCAATATGTTAAAGGGGAAAGGGTGGGGGCCGACTAGTCGAATTTTCGCTGAGCCGCCCGCGGCGAGTGCGAGTTGTTTGTAGTTTTACAAGCTGTAGTAAGATTGAAGTGTAGGCGAACAAGCTGTGGTAAGATTAGTTAACAAGGCCACATTACATTTACCTTGTGAACAATTTCCAGTCCGCTCACATGTGTGTAAAGATTAGATACACATCGGCCACCGATCTTACGATTATTCGTTCACAGAATCGCTAAGGTAGTGTTCAGAGTTCGCAATTCAGGCGATCAGGCGGAGAAGAAAAGATACTTATCGATTGGGCGATTCAGAAATGTCACATCTCAATCGGAACGTACTTTTCCGTTCCACCATTTTCCTTGAACGGGTAGTATGAACGCCTCTCACTCCCACATCTGAGTTCTGCCGTATCGTGTAGCTCCGTATCAATGCAACTTAACATTTCTTAATTTTCTTCTCCTTTCTAACCTCTCTTTCCTTTTTTCTCTAATTTGAGCGATATCATTCTTTATATGACGGCCGTACACTTCTGCCTCAATGTGATACTATCCTTGCTGTTTGAATGGCTTTTAATAGTATAAATGCATTGGGTTGTTGCAAAGGGAATGCAGGATTTTGACCTTTTTGTATTTAACGCAGTTTTATGCCAATAAAGAGTTGCACTAATGTGGAGTTTGTATGTCATTCGGAAGCTCATTTCATGTCCTTCCAGATATATCTGTCAAGAATTTGTTACGCTGTTCTTTCTGCCAATAATTCGGATTTTAATTGCGGATGCCAAAACGCGATTTCCGCATAATTTTCTTCTGTGTGTTCATACTAGGGCATAATGCAGCTCAGACCGATCGGAACATCAACGAAGTTTAGGCGCGGGAAGCGTCAACGAATCCACGGTGCAGCGCTCTGGCAATACCAGCCTGAGGGCCAAGCCCCATGTTAGCCCTCCTTCGACGATTGACACGACCACATGAAGGGGCTAGAGGAAGCCGATCCACGCACAACTGCTCGTGCGCTCGCAGAAGAGCTCGACGTGATCCCACAACATTCGTTCGCCATTTGTTGCAAACTGGAAAGTTGAAAGTGCTCGATAAATGGGTGCTCCACGAATTGAACGAGAATCAGAAAAATCTTCGTTCCGAGGTGTCTTCTGCTTTTCATCTACGCAAGAAGAACGACCCATTTCTCGACCGGATTGTGACGTGTGATGAAAGTCTCATTCATTTTAGCTTTCTGCAACCGGGCGACAGGATTACGGCAGAGAAGTACTGTCAACAAATCGAAGAAATGCATCAGAAGCTGTAACGTATGTGTCCGAAATCGCTCATTATGGAGAGACCCATCCTCCTCCACAACTACAGCCGCACGTCGCACAACCGACCTTCAAATTGAATGATTCAGGCTACGAGACTCTATCCCATCCACTATACTCACAAGACCACCTCTTGCCCACCGACTACCACTTTTTTGAGCATCTTCACATAATCCTCCTGTAGAAATGCTTCAGAAACTAGGATGAAGTCAAAAAGCCTTCGCTGACTTTATCGTCAGCCCCGGGATTCTACACGCGGGATTCATAAGCCTGTTTGGCGTTGGCATAACTGTGTAGATTCTAATGGTTTTTATTTCGATCAGTGAAGTTTACTCTGAGCTAAGTTATGTTCGTTTAAACTTAGGGTTCGAGAGCCTGCATTTCTTTTGCAGCAACCTGATATTTTTGCTGTTTTGGTTCTTCATAATTTTGTATATTTTAGGAATGCCCTTCAAATGCCCCTCTGCCCTTCATCTAAATCATGGTTAATAATCCTACAATACTCATCACGTGAACTGAAAGACCATAATCCTTCATCGCTCATAAACGAGAAATTTTGTTCTTCAACTTTTTTGAATCTTTTCGTCCCATCCTTATCTCAGGTAATCTTCAATTTTCAGTTTTTTTCGAACAACTACTCACAGGGTAAAATACGCTCTTTATTCTCTCGAAAAATCATCGGATGAATGGGGCAAAGGCAGATAAGCTGAGCAATCCAATTGTTCTGAGTACAATAAGTAGAATGAATGGAAAAGCAAGACATGAACACACAGTGGGGGTAGGAACTTATTTTTCTGGCACATAGAGACGTATTTTGGTATATATAGAAAAAAGTGAATGAAGACAATATGGAAGAGCGTTTCTAGCACGCTATGAAACTGAACGTGTTGACAAATGGCTGGTAAACACTAAACTGTGTAAATGTGTAGCAAATGAATAACGGAAAAGTCAAATCACCGTTTGGAAGCAAAACAGAGGTCTATTCTCATGGTTGATTGGCCGCACGCGAATCTATGCATAGGTGCCGTATTTAGCGCCTACGATCCAGTTCCTGCTCACGTTTGTAACTGTACTCTTGAGTCGCCTCACTAAAAATCAATATGATGAAATAAATGCTGTCAGACTCCTCTCACTTGAATTTGAAAAATTGTTGCGTTTCAAAAAACATGGCTGAGAAAAAAAGAGATTAGTATTTGCTTTTGTCCTGATCACTAGCTTTTTCATCTTGGCTCAATACAGTCCATTTCACAGCGCTAGATAGTGTGTGGCCTGTATGGCGGGTTGAGAGAGTTTGCCACATTCTCGCCCGAGTCCGTAGGCCACGCCCTATCAAGCGCTCCGAAATGGACTGTATAGGAAAGGGGAGTGTGGCGATTGTGACGCAACATCGTGTATTGTGTGCCATTGCACCAAGGTGTCGTGATACCATACATAGTACGCTGTGATGACTTGATTTCTGCAGCAAAGGTTTCCATGTGCGAAAAAAAGGTTCTTACATGAGGAATGCTCCGAAGCTTCTTTTCCCTGACATACATTACCTTCTTAGCGATTTTCCAATCACATATATGGATATTATTTTTTGTGGATGCTTTATATAGTAAAAGAATATGTTTCGGTAGTATTAGACGTGTCGCAATACCCGATGTTGCGTCACACTGCGCGCGCTCCCCTTTTCCCATATTCCCTCGTTCGTTCCTTTTTAGAAGCCTAAAGATGGAAGCAAACACCTCGGTGATATTACTGATGCAACCCTGTCATGTAAACTTGGTCCATATTACTCTACTGTTGCTTATGGAGTTCAAACTAGATTTTTAGACTTGAAATGGTTTACACTGATTTATGTAATGTACTGATTTCAGCTGAAGAATACTTGCTCTTCAGTCCTTCCTCTCCGTATTTCCGTGATTCAATAGCTTTCGTAGCGAAGGTCTCAACTATTGACCGCATTTACTTACTTGTAATCTACAGGAAGACCGTCTTTGCCAACGCGTCTACCGGCGTTAGCACGATTATCCCTGTGGAATGTTTCGTATCCGCCAGGAATCGCTTCTGTTCGGTGATCCATTTCATGCCTGAAATGATGATGAAATGCGATGAGTACAGTGGTTGTACCAGAGGTCGACGTACATATTTCCATTTGGAAGAGGCATCAGTAGCGAATCGCGAAACTCGGCCTCAAGGCGGGACATGTCGTCGTCGTGACCATAGCTGAACAGATTTGGTGAGTCGCACATATTTTAATAAGTTTTTCGTTGCGAAAAATCATTGTTTCTTATTGTTGATCGGGAGTGTATTGATGATGGTTAATCATTTATTGGTAAATTTCAACTAAATTATGTACCGAACGAGCTTGTGAGGTGTTGATTATCATTTATCCTGTATCTGTGCTCAATCGTGAATGTGTGAGTGTAGTTTAGTGCAGAATTCATGTCAGAGTAAGGTCCAAATTCTCTCATCGTAGAACCACGGCTTGGCCTCGAGACAGAAGCATTGAAAACAAGAATCATGTCAGAGTAACTCTACTTGAGTTCCAAGCACCACCTCAACCCCAGTCTCTCTCTCCTGTATTCCTCCCACCATGACGGCTTCGGATTTTGCACGTTTTCGAAGTCTGAACGTTTTTAGGCCGCATTCATACTTTGCGCCGACAGGGTGTGGCTGTGTTCACAGTGAGCGAGGGATAGTAGCACGGAGGAGGTGCAGAGATGACGCAGGCAACAAGATAGCATGGCACAGGAGGAGGCGCAGAGACACACAGCAACGCCCCGCCGCCGGCGTCACAAAGTATGAACGCGGCCTTACTATGCTCACCGTCTAACTTCTCTGCCGAATCCAGCTCGTCCCATGTCGTCCCAGTCTGCATAGCTGCGACTCTTGCTCACAGGTCGATAATCACGATCCGAACTATAATTTGGAAATAAAGATGATAAGACGGTGAAATCAGTGTTCGGAAACGCAGAAGAAATTTTTACCGTCTCGGTAATGAAGGTGGGAATTCTATGAATGGCGACATTTGCTGACTGCCGCGTCGATATGACGATGAAGAATGGTCACCTCCACCGTATACATCACCTAGAAATTCTTTTAATTTGATTTGTGTTGGTCATAACGATGTGCCAAGGCTATATACGATAAGATGAGAAGAGTTCCCAAAGAGACAAATAAAGGAATAGACCCACGAGTAGAATAGCTCTTGTGCATGCTACGTCCTCCGGCTCCGTTTTGTGCCCAGTGCGATTCGCGTACCTCACCATTTGGTATATATTTAAGTTCACCGCGGCGTAGCGAATCGCTTAGTGAACCATAGCGAGCGTGTGCGATTCCTCGACCAAACTGTTCATCCTCGTATCGCTGAAATATGGCTCATATTTAAATTTCTTTTGTTCCATTTTAAAATTTATTTTTCTATTTATGGAATTTACTAGATTGTATTGGACGTCGTTAGAGATAGTACGATTGCTTACTGTATGTGATATGTGACAAATACAGCCTGACTCCGCGTTTTAGAAATTTCATAATTTTGGATACAACGTGTTAGCATGCGAGGGGTGTATATCATTAGGACAGAAATGTCGCATGGCCGTGTTCGGCACGCGACGCTTCTGTCCTAACGATATACACCCGCAGAGTATGTAACCTCATATCAGGATTTCGCACCGCGTCGTGTTGCAAGCGAAGCGATGCGGACGAGCTGAAGGCGCCGTGCTGTTGGGTCCCAAAGCGATAACAAGTCAACTGTGTATAGCGCTCCTAGCATAACCGTGAAATGGGTGTATATCGTTAGGCTGCGGTCGTACTCTGCGATGCCGACGGCAGGGCGTAACTGCATATCTCTGCGTCTCCGCCTATACCACTCTGCCTGTTGCCTGTGTTATCTCTGCACCTCCCCCGTGCCACTCTCCCTCGTTGCCTGTGACCGCAGCCACGCCTTGCCGGCGGTGAGTATGACCGCGGCCCATTGCGGCTAATCTGCTTATGGGGCGCATGAGTCATAGCTGCCACACGAACGTCGGCCACCAGACGCATCTTCTGCGACGCTCGACTCGTCCACATCATCGAACCTTCCGATTTTCGTAATTAATAGTTACCACGTAATAGACTTTGTTAAGCAAATACTGCAAATTACCAAGTAGATTATATCACAACTCCGAAATAATGGCAATACAACCTTCCACACTCCATCCGAAGTAATTAAGCAATGTTTTCTGTTGTTCAAAATGTAAGGGGACGAAAAAGAGGAAAACAGGGAATCCACGCTTAGTTCACCAGTTAGAGAGAATCAGGTTCACAAAAAGTCGTTCGTTGTGAATCGACGGACATCGACCAATTACGAAAATTCGAAGCATCAGTAAGGACGCGATCATACTTCGCGCATTGACGCCGGTGTCTGCGTCAATATGTCCGTCAAATTGACACAGGTCTCGGCGTCAACCTGGAAACGCGCTTCGTTTGCAAAATGCTCGACCCAACCACACTACAGTATGGCGATCGTGGCGAGGGTCCAGTCGTTCGAATTTGAATATGGCATGGTATGGCACTATGCCAAGAGTTGAATATGACACCTGCGTCATTTGGCGCCACGATCACCATACTGTAGCGTGGTTGGGTCGAACGTTTTGCAAACGGAGCGCGTTTCCAGATTGACGCCGAGATCTGCGTCAGTTTGGCGTAGACACAGACGTCAATTGACGCAGACACCGACGTCGCTGCGCAAAGTATGACCGCGGCCTAATGTGGACGAGTCGTTCGTCTCGGAAGAGGTGATCGACATCAGCGTGGCAGCCACGGGCCATGTGCTCTATCGACCAAGTAGCTGCAAGGGGCCTCGCCTAACGACCGTCCTCCCCGTGCAATCGCTGTCATACCCGACTATAGCGGCGCGCATAGCTCGCTTACACCGCGTCGCAGCTCATCATGGTGCGAAATCCTGGCACAAGGGAACACACCTTGTACGACAAAGTATGAGTATCACTTACGTTGCCGGTGTGATCTCGTTCTCTTCTCGTTGTGCTCTGTCTATAGTAGGTCTCATTTGATGGAAGATACCCGTTGACAGCACCTCCACGTTGAAGCGAATTGCTGCGCATTCCTTAATGGGTTTTTTTCAAAATATGATTTGGGTACCTTGGAAATAGTAGTCGTAATAAAGGATTAGGGGCACATTGCAGGAATACTAGTTCGAAACGTCGTAAAAGCAGTGTCATTTCGAATGTAGCAGTGATTCGGTTCTAGCTTCTTAGGGTTTTTTCAGCAGAAGAAAAATCCATGCAACTCCAACTTTAAAAGCAGCGTAAGCTTCCATGATACTGAAAAGTGGTGGTTTTTCTATGCGGTGTAACGAGGTTCGAAGGTGTTAGTGAAGCATGCAACCCACACGGACCCACACAAACACGACGAAAAAGCGTTAATCACACAGAACATACGGTAGTGTTCACGACGAGCTTCATCAGCTGCTTCGTAAGCCTCGCGTACGACTTTGTCCAGTTCATCACTGGTCATTGAACGTTTCGATTCTTGATAGACGATGCGTTGAGGAGGTGGAACAGAATAGATGCGACGCTCTAGAAACGCTCCGCTGCCGATTAGTCACCACCACTCACACAGCGGGTGTAGGTTGGGACACACGGATCTAGGCCGTAGCCGTGCGGCAGCCTGTAGCCTTTGCCCTGTGACATGAATAATTCAGACAATTTGTTCATGTAAATCGTGTCCTCCTTGCAAGTCTGCTCCGTTGTATAGACAAATTGTCTGAATTATTCATGTCACAGGGCAGAGGCCACAGGCTGTCACAGGGTCACGGCCTAGATTCGTGTGTCCCAACCGTCACCCCTCACACAGCTATACATCCCTTCACCAGAAGACGAAACAAAAAGAAAGAACCACATTTGCAACGAACCGCTAGAAAAATTGACCTTTTCGGGTCCTCATACCGCATTCATACTTCGCATTAAACATACGTATGTTTCTGGCAAAACTTAGGTGTCGCATATAAGTAGTCATTCAATTATCAGTCAGGCTCTCTTATCCTCCTACTTACCTACTGTTTTGATTTGCTGATTATATTGACCATGAAGCTTGCTGCTGATCACAGAGCTTACGTCGCAGTTAGCCTGCGGTACCTATGGGTATGCGTCAGGATACCGCAACAACGTCGATCACCAGGGCACACGAATTAGGTCATCGCGCTCCGCAGGTTCGCTGCTGGTCCCGTTGTGAATAAGCCTGGACCCGCTGTAATTGGGTCAAGTCAAACCGGGTGTGTGCAGCAGATATGACAGCGAATCGCGTGGTCGCCCGCGGGCGCGGCGGGTGCAAGTACCACTGGCAGGGCATGGCAGCCTTCAAGCGAGGCAGTGTGGCATGAGTGGAAGCGCAGACGTGACGCAGTCACGCTCGGCCGGCTCCCAAGGGCAATCGATACGGCGAGTCGTACTGGCGGCGCCACGAGTGAAACGCCGCGAAGCGATTCCTGTCATATCTGCGCACACCCAGTCAAACCAATTAGAGGTAATAGTGACGTAGTTGAACAGCTGACGCACACCTGGTGCCTGCACTTCCTGAGAGCCGCTTGTCCTTTGTGGAGTATGTAGTAGTATAGCGAATGCGCAATGTAAAATTAGGGTTCACTATAGCAGAAAAATCGTTGAGTATGTTGAGTGATTTATTCCTTTCCAGCCTCTCGACTGTCCGACAATTTACATACAGAAGGCGCTGTTACGGTTTCGAGGGACATTACGCGGGCATTGGACCTCAACGTTTTCCATTCGTCTGCACTAGTTGAATGGGGTAACCGCTGGCAGTCGACATTGACTGACAATGGTTCCTGACTTCCACACAGAAAGCAGGAACGGTGCTGTGATCTGAGTTAGGGCACGTTCATAAATTGCGCACCGACGCCGGCACCGGCGGCGACGGCGTCGGTGCGCAAAGTATGAACGCGGCCTTGCCGTGCGACTTCGCATTGGCACCTTCCGTCCTACACGCGACTTGAAGGTGGTGCACGTGGCGAAGAAATCAGGAACGCTAAACGTGGCATCATCATCATTTTACTAGTTCTTTTATGTAATCACTAGAGATCGATTTTGCTAGCGGTTCCGTTTTTCACAAAAGTCCACACAATATTTAAACAGAAGACTAAATGCAATGTACAGTGCTATGCGAAGGAGCCGGTGGGCACGGCTCCGTGAAGTGTTTTCTGCGTGTTATCGCCTTCTCAAAAGAACTTCTCCAGGTGGCTACACATCTCAGATATTTCACTTATGCTGCTTCCGGAGCAGCGCAACAAGAGCTATCCGCAAAACACACTGTGCGGCCAGAGTCGCTTGAGAGGGCGATGTTTTGGAAACCATCAAAAATAGCCATGCGCACAAGTGAACAATTTTCTAACCGGAGCTATAGCCGTTCTCCCATCCGTGAGAACCATGATGTCGTGAAGACGAATGATGTCTGGAACGACGATCACGACGTTCTTTACGTTGAACACGTCGCTCCACCTCTTCTGTACGGCGTGTCTCTTCGAAACGCTGCACCGTCTCTGTGACAGATGGCTGGAAAGTATCAGTTCAGAAAATCTCGGAAATGGGAGCACAGATGTCTCCGCCACTTGTGAGAACGGATGGAAATAGTGGAAATTACCTTAGCACTGACGTTACTCTGCGTACGATGATACTGTCTCTGTTCGATCAGCTGATTATCAGCTGATGGATGCAGCATCTGATCTCTGGTTTCGAGTTCTCGTCGCTTCATAATGCTCCTCGGTTTATCATCCTATAAAAGATACATGGACATGGTGCAATGCTGGTGATCCTAGAGGAAGAGGAAAGCGTTAATGAGCTCATCCTTCTTGGTTAGTAGATCACATCAAACGGGCCTTCACTCGTATAAAGGTGCGATCCGTTGCATGCAACATCGGCATCGAAGCGAATCGTTCCACTTTTCGATCGTAGCTGCTCTCCTGTAGTTCCCGTAAAGATTGTTGTCCAGAATCATCAGCTACAGATGTGGACTGTCGAGCCAAATGTGCCCTAGCTTTATCCCCCTGAAAGCGAAGCGCCAAAAGCATGAGCGTGATGTTATATGCGGTTATGCAGAAAGAGATAGTACATCAGTAGTAGCAATGTAGTTTGTTAACAGATCTAATCCTATACTAGTGGTTGGTTAGAAAAGGAAATCGAGCGAGCCGACCTTGAGGATATCGTCTCTGGCACCATTCACAGATACAACGGATCGTGGTGAAAAGGATTGTGTTGAGAATTGCCAAGTTGCTGTTGAAACATCCTGCAAAGGTGTGTTAGTAGAGATCAGGGAACCACACACATTCCGTGCGGAGGGACTGGCTTTCAGCAGGAGAACTGACAAATGGTGGCAGTCTCTGTAGAAAGTCAGCCAAGAACGTAGCTAAGGGTTAGGTCACTCGCACGCTAACTAGGCCGCAAAGCAACAGCTTGGAATACCGTGACATATCCAGAACGGTCATGTTCACGTGTCGTCGATGTTTCGAGCGAGTTTCGCGATTCGAGCATATCGCGAACGTGATCCTGAAACGAATGTCATGAGGGGATGCAGTGTGCTTACAGTCTTCGAAGCTTCAAGAAAAGCTGATCCCGTCAACGGATTGGCCAGTGTGTGATGAACCCCGGTAGGCGACAATGTAACTAAGTTGAGTTCGAGCTCGCAACCCCGGTTGCAGGTTGATTAGCCTTAGTTTCGAAGCGTTGGACAATGTACATAAACAAATCGAGGTTACTGGAGGAGAAGGGGGGGGGGGGGGGAGGGGGAAGGGAGGGGGGCGGTCGTCAAAAGCATAGGCCGCGCCATTTTCTGCTCGCTTGCACTCTTTCAAGGTTATGGTATATTTAATTATAGCTAAGGCTGCGTTCATACCTTGCGACGGCAGGTCGTGACTGCGCTTACAGGTGGCGAGGCAGAGTGCCATGAGGGAGGTGCAAAGACTACGCAGGCAACGAGAAAGGGTGGTACGGGCGGAGACGCAGAGACACGCAGCGACGTCGTGCGGCCGGCACCGCAAAGTATGAACACGGCCTAATGTGGCTAGAGCGAATAAGTTATTCTTTTATGAGTATATTATGGAAAAGCAACCCAAATGAAGTAATCAACCAATTTTGCATAGTTGCGTAGTCATAGAGCTTTAGGCTTTACACTTTAACAGGATGGAAAACATGGATCTCCTAGATAAACACAGTTTCTTTGCAAGATTTTAGCTCGATTTGGCTTGCGCTATACCCCCTGTGCTCTCACTTCCAGCCGCTCACGGTGGTGTCCCCTCTCCCAACTTCAGTAGCTCCAGTAGCACTAGGAGCAACAAGTTTCAATTCTCACACTAAGCTTTTAAATTGTTAAGGCAATGTCTGCACTGATTGGTTCTAAACGCTGAGTGGTTGCCGCCAATCCACCCGGGACACCGCCAATTCTCTTCCCTTCATACTGCTAAAATGAAAAGTTCCTACTAGCAAAACTTTGAGCCACTCACTTTGAATGCCTGAGGGACTGGTTCGGGTCCCTCTTTGACGATTTCCGAGTCGATGAGTTTGTAGCCAGCACGATGCTCTCGCGATCGTTCCAGCAACCGTTCACTCTTCCGTGCCAACTCATCCAAATCTTCGTTCTAGAGTGCGATTGAAAGCGAAGCGACTGACTACTTGTCAATGAACACACACACGCACTCTTCACATGATCCAGAACAGAGACGTGCGGTTCTCGGCACGAAAAGAACGTTCCTGCATTAGTCGCTTTTCGTTCTCTTTGGAAGAGGTGTGTATCACTTAGGCTGCGAGCGGGACGCTAGATGTACCATCTGGAAGTCGACGAAGGCAACCGCCATAGAGGGGATGCTGTCCCCATAGTTCAGTCCTCGACAAAATAGAAGCGCTACTTTGAGAGATGGGTACATGAGCTTTCAAATTAGGTGGATTTTATCGTGGACGTCTAGCCGTCCCGCGGTCGAAGCTTCGCACCTTTACGGTAAGGGTTGCAGTTGTGTCATTAGAATTTGGATCGTAAAGGGATGGCCGGAATAGTACCTTATCGAAAACTAAGAGGAACGAGTTGTTCAGCACATGCTTAGGCGCGGTGGACAGCCAAACGACACCCGGGAGTAAATAGCCTGGCCCAATGACCCGCATAGCAAGCGCGCCTATCGGACAGTTTCTTGACGCCTACACATCTTGAGTTACATCATCCTCATCCTGGGAGTCTAGGAACGCGTCACTAGTTTATGCGTGATGCCGTTATCGTCAAAGTGTCCGATCCGGTTGTCGCGTCATCCCACAGATTCCGTATGAGATCGCGCCACGCACCTATCGCCATGCACTGGCAGCGCGCGGCGTCGCACAAAATTTGCGGCACGTAGCGCGCAAACTGTTTGTGCGGCAATGGGTTTTTACGACTTTTTGAATTAGCCGCGCGCGGACGATCGCAACGCACCATTCTGGCTTAAAGCTACACACCATGTCCATGCATATTGAGGGCGTCGTAGTTTCATTCTTGAATAACCCATTACTCCGACCCGTGAAGAACCCTTAATTTATTTGTCAAGCCATTTTAAAAATTTCCGGCTACCCGCACGTCTCTTTTCCAGAAGTTAGATCACTTTGTAGACGTCACAACACACACACATATATATGACACCGACTACTATTCGAGCGCATACCTTCGGCGGTTGAGTAGCAGCCTGAAAATAGTATTGATTACAACCATATACATTTAATGTGAGTCACATAGCACAGTGAACACATGTAACTAGCATAAAAGACCTCTGACCCCTGAAAAACCTGAAAACGTTTGCGAATTTCAAGAAGCTATCACCTGCGATGTGCGATGACGGAGCGAGAGTGGAAAGCAACATACGTAGTCCATACATGGCAGTGAAAGCAATAGAACATTTAATTTCAGGCTGTATCAATCCACACACACACATACACAAAACGAGCGCACACACCCACTTACAGACATAAACAACATCAATCAATAATCTATAACAATCATTAGCAGAACACATATGACATATAACTGAATCTACTAGTGAAAAGACAATGCGCGATAATCTATAACATATGATGACATGGATGATTAACAAAGAAAAATTCAAAGCAGCACCAAAATGTATGTACGAATAGGGTCGCTCGAGGTCGAGGTTAGACTCAGGAGATTTCAACAGGTTTATGGCGTATTATGTGCTGCGGCCTTTTTAAAGATATTGTGAGCCGGGACTTAATTTTCGATCACGAATAGGTTGAAAACTGTTATGATGGGGGTCTAAACGTTGAGTGGACTCGGTCATATTTCGTATCATCCTTTTTGTATGGCCTGGTGCCGGAGAAATAGCTCTCGGATCAGGCGCTGGATCTCCGAGCTGAAAAATGTGAAATAGTCATAGAAATAGTGAAACTACAAGTATTGAAATTGCTTCACTGGCAGTATTGATTAAACTGTTCAAATATGGAGTGCCTATTATTCAAGAAAACCGAGTCAAGCTCAAGAAATGTTCGTTGGGAGGTGTAGTATTTTGGTCGTAAGGAGAACGTGATGATCAGTTTAGGGGCATGTGTCGGTGGGTCTAGCTAGGTCACAGCCCCACGCGATTTCGTCAATGTGGGTTCCTAATGCCTTGCTGGTTCCATAGCCGTGCGCTAGTAGGCGTCTTCGGTGTTTTGATCTGGCTGGATAGTCCTTACGCACACCCGGCTTATTAATGTTAATGAAACGAGTACCCCCCCCCCCCCCCCACCTCCCCTTCTTCTTCGCAAATTTCACCATACGGTAGTTGAAGAAAAGTGGGTGGGGGATGGGGTCACCAGCAGGGAAACATGATTGATACAATGCTTGACCCGTTCGGGTGCAAGACTGCTCTTGCGCAATTTGCGTTCTTGAAAATGTGGGCTGGCGATATACTGTAATCGAAGATGCTTTGCCTTGACCACATTGTTGCATTTGTTGCTTTATTGCCTTATAGGATCTCTTGCTGCTTCTTCCGGTATGAGTATGAGCCGCATTGCGACCGCACGTGTCTTGCATGAACTCAAATGCAAGATACAGTCCATTTTGGAGCGCCTGATAGGGCGTGGCCTAGACTTGGGTGAGAGTGTATCAAACTCTCTCACTCCGCCATATACTCTCACTCTTGCCAAGCACTTACACTTTCGCTACTCACCCACGTACGGTCCGAAATGGAGTATCGGACGCTCCGAAATGGAGTATAACTAGGCGCAAAAAAAGATTAAGATCTGGGAAGGCACAAAATATTGGCGATTCTCTGTCTGAACCTTGGAAAAAACAGTGCCTTCTGCCCACTAATGGTCTGGTCTTCACTTTCAGTTTTTTGCGAGCGTTCTTCAGTCAAGGAGCTAGTTCGTACGCGTGGGAGCAAGTCCGTCATCTTTGATGTAAGCCTTCAATAGTTTTAACTTACCCGGTATCCAGGAGGGAGAGGACGAGGCTGATGTGCCCGGGCCCTTTCGTAAGACGATGGAGAAGGACCTGGAGCTGTCACCTGCCCCATCTTTGTGCGAACGCGAATCGCTGTAGGAGTGTTGGCTCGTGACGATGGGGACATGGCAACGGTAGACGGTGAACGGCTTTGCGGCACTGATGAACTTGCATGTTCCTGGTGCTGTCGGCGCTAAATTGATTATATTATTGTCATATCAACTTTCATTAATGGACTAGATGAGTGAAGTTTCTCACATAGAAAAACTTCCCATTTTTATTTGAGTATTTTTGTACAAATTCTTTTTATATTAGTATCACTCTGCTTTTGTGACCACACTCAAGCTGCTCTAGGTATGAGTGAACCAGACTGTGGGCTCATAATGAGAAAGGAACCTGTTGGTGTTGACGAGAGCCTGCGTCCATACGTCTAGAACTGGGAGCTCTTTCAGACTGATGAGCGGATGCTGGTGAGCTGGACACATCGTGGACAGAGCCATAGGGAAGAGACTGAAAGCTGCGTTTAAAAATACGCAGCAACAAGGATACAAGCAAGGCAGAGGATTAGGGATTACTGTTCCCTTTTTGGGATTTCGACACGGTAGTTAGAAAAAATAACGAGATTCAAGATATTAATGTAAACTGCAAAGTAGTTTCTGGAATAATAGAAGCTCTCACGGTGGCCGTCGCTGGTAGGAAAGACACTTTTGATTTTCTTCTAACGCATGTACAGGGAGTGCCAAAAAAAAAACAAGTAATTTTGATACTTTTAATTTTTGATAACTGCTGTTTATCGCCGCAGCTCGCGATGCGAAAGTTACTACAAGGATGCTGAGTTATGGGCAAAAGCTTCGGTGGCGGACGGGACTCGAACCCGCACTTCATCCTTTCCGGGGATATGTGCTAATCCATTACACTACCGACACCACCTTCACCCTAACTCAGCTTTCTGAATGGTATATTTACCATAGCTTATCAGCACTCACACGTATAACGTGTTGAGCCGGTTGGCCAATATCGGCATCGAACCGTGAAGCTGAAAGCTTTAGTAATGATTTTGATACTTTTAATTTTTGATAACTGCTGTTTATCGCCGCAGCTCGCGATGCGAAAGTTACTACAAGGATGCTGAGTTATGGGCAAAAGCTTCGGTGGCGGACGGGACTCGAACCCGCACTTCATCCTTTCCGGGGATATGTGCTAATCCATTACACTACCGACACCACCTTCACCCTAACTCAGCTTTCTGAATGGTATATTTACCATAGCTTATCAGCACTCACACGTATAACGTGTTGAGCCGGTTGGCCAATATCGGCATCGAACCGTGAAGCTGAAAGCTTTAGTAATGATTTTGATACTTTTAATTTTTGATAACTGCTGTTTATCGCCGCAGCTCGCGATGCGAATATCAACACGTTATACGTGTGAGTGCTGATAAGCTATGGTAAATATACCATTCAGAAAGCTGAGTTAGGGTGAAGGTGGTGTCGGTAGTGTAATGGATTAGCACATATCCCCGGAAAGGATGAAGTGCGGGTTCGAGTCCCGTCCGCCACCGAAGCTTTTGCCCATAACTCAGCATCCTTGTAGTAACAAGTAATTTTGTCTCCTTCTCTTTCAACCCCATTTTAGTCGAACTACAGCAAATTCTGTTGAGGTAATTCCATCCCCAGATTCAAGAGCAGACCTCACTCCGTCACTATACTCCGTGGCAGCCTTCTGCACGAGCAGGAACGAGTGCGAGGAAAGAGTGAACAAGATGTGTCACCTCAACTGGGCAAAATCCGAAATTTCGTCGCCCTTGTTCACAACCTTGCTGAGGTCCGTTCACTCTGGATACCTAAGGGGGTTCATATTGGGTGATGTTCTTTACGCTCCCGTTTTTTTTCCGGGTTCTCAGCGCCCTTCGTTTCCAAGAGCCAAAACGTGCCCTTACCACTGAAACCCCTCCGGAGGCGGATTTGAGGCATGAAAATGATACTTTGGATCATAGCAGCCTTGTCCAAGCAGCAGGGGCTCTGTGACTTCCATGAACCGAAGGGCCAATCCTCAGAAAGCTTCCCACAGGAGACCTACCACGGAGCCTGGCTTCACCGTTTTACGCGAACCTTGATACTGTAGGTACTCCGAAACCCGACTGCACCGAATGAAAGCTCCATATTTTTATAAAGGTGAACGTAAGGAGATACAGCTTGTTTCTGCTCTTAGAGGAACATTTCGGGAATATTTTGCCCTAATACTTTTATCTTTTTCGTTTCCCTATGTTTTGTATAATTGGCAGATGTGAGCCGTGGGCCAAATTACTTTTTTCGGCACCGCCTGTAGTCTATAATCGTGGGTGGTTGTTTCAGCGTGCAGCATATATTGAGAGTAGGCGAAGAAATGTCGATGCGACCTTGTAAGCAAAGCTACCTCGCAGGTTTTCGTTGTGGGTTCATTAACAACCGCTAGCAGTCGCAGTCTGCTTCCGGGAATTCGTCTCACACTCAGCTATTGTGTACGGGTGTGTAGCCTTATGTCGAATTTTCGCACGGCCGCGAGTGGCACGGCGGAGTTCTTGCGTACTACACTCCCTTTCATGCCAGAATTAATTATTCCTTGATAGGATTGTTATCATGTAATGTTAATGGTTCTTTTACTTCTTATTTTACTACCAGTTGAGCTATCGCACACTACTGCGCGAATAACACGTTGATAATGATCAGCCGATAACGAAGTCCATATCGTATGACTTAACTTTGTAATAATCGCAGTACTGATCGCTTCTCAGTACTGTGATTATTACAAAGTTGCGTGGAATGATTACTGCCAGCTATCGATGCTTGTCGTTTTTCAAAACATGCACCACTATTTGGAATTTCACATAGTCGAGCGGTCGATACCCCCTATGTTGCTGGTTCCGCATTAGAAAATGATTCGCATGCTTTGCTACCATAAATCTCAATCCTATCTTAATAATCCATGTAGATCGCAGTATCAAAAGACATGCACCATTATTTGGAACATTAGACAGTTTAGCGGTCGATACATCGGTATCCGATATCACACGCAAACAAAATATATTATCCAGTTGCACTGAGGCTTTTACTTTAGCGGTCGCATAGTAGTAGTAAATAGTGTACCGGATATTATCCCATCCACTTCCTCACACCAACCTCTGTAAGCCGCTATCAGTAAGTCACCATTACTTCCCGTACCCCGCAATACCTGTGAATGTGGACATTCCACTGCCGGTCGGAAAAGCGAATCGGACTTGGTGACATTTGCTTTCCGACGCTGCTTATCGAATCTTATCAAATTCGGATCACCCACCATCAATGTTCCCGTTACACCCTGCTAAACACCTATGAACGTCAGCGCCCTAGGGTCAACGCGAAAGGCGAAACGAATCTGACGACATTCGCCTTCTCATGCTCCTAATCGAATCTTATCAACAGTTATCAATGCGGGTCACCCACTATCAATGTCCCCGTCTTACCCCGCAAAACACCTATGAGTATGAACGCTCCGCGACCAATGCGAAAAGGGAAACGCATTCGACGACTCTAGCCTTTTTACGCTCCTTATCGAATCTTATCAACAGTTATCAAGCTGGATCACCCACCATTAATGTCCCCGTCTTACCCCGCACAAAACCTGTGAGAATGAACGCTCCGGGACCAATGCGAAAAGGGAAACGGATTTGACGACTCTAGCCTTTTTACGCTACTTATCGAATCTTATCAGGCGATATCAATGCAAGTCACCCACCATTAATGTCCCCGTCTTACCCCGCACAAATCCTGTGAGTATGAACGCTCCGGGACCAATGCGAAAAGGGAAACGGATTTGACGATTCTAGCCTTTTTACGCTACTTATCGAATCTTATCAGGCGATATCAATGCAAGTCACCCACCATTAATGTCCCCGTCCCACCTCGCACAACACCTATGAGTATGATGGCTCCGGGGCCAATGTGAAAGGCGAAACGGATTTGGTGACATTTGCCTTCCGAGGCTTCTTATCAGCCCTTATCAGCTGCTATCACTTTCGGTCCACCACCGCTGGGGTTCCCTTGGCACCCCCTATATAACTTGTAAAATTCAGCGTCCCAGCTTTGCTGCGACGCGAGATATGAATTTCGTGACAGACGGACAAACACACACACACACACACACAAACACACACACAGACATACTAAGCGAATTATATATAGTAGGATTTTGTCTTTTTAGAGTACAAAAGTTGTTGTTTTCAGATGGATAAGACGAACAGCTATTCCTCTAAAGGACTTCCATGGTACCAGCCCCATCCTGAGCGCGATTTCAACCGACCGCGGCTCGCAAAGCTAAAATTCGACATAAGGCTGCACACCCATGTGTACACATGCAAATGTGTCTGGCTGAATGGCGCACATGAAGCCTCTCGGGGCATTCTTGGCGTCTCATGACTCATGGAGGTGTCACTCGAAGGAGTTCAGGTATGAGAAATTTGTTGCGTCATTGCACTACGAAAGACAGGAGCATCACGTCAGGTGGGGCGTCGCACAGGATGTGCGGCGTAACGCACGCTACTTCATTCCGCGGAAAAAGAGGCTACTTCCCTACTCAGTGGGGTGTGTGACATCAGGACAGAAAATCCGCGTGGCCACGTTTAACGCACGACGAGATGGTGCGAGATAGGGGATCGTAACAGTTGAGTGCTAAGCGATTACGCTTAGAATGAGCCGTACAGCAACGACATCGCTTCAGGACCCATCCACAGCTCGCACCATCGTGTTATACGCGGGACGCCGCAAAGCGAGTTTTCTGTCTGAGTGGCGCACACTCGAATAACTGTTCTCTCGCGACGCGTTCTGAGCTAAAGTTAGACTTGCCGCCAATACGTGCTACCTGGCTGTGAGCTGTTATGACCGTTCGGTGTGCGACGCGATGGTGCGAGTTATGCGGGCCGTATTGGATGGATCCTGAAACGATGACAGTGACTGTGACCTACGCCTCGTTCTGGGTGTGATCGCTTCAGGACTCAATCAATACGACGTTCGTAGCTCGCACCATCACGCCGCGCACTAAATGCGGCCACGCGAATTTCTGTCCTGATGGCATATATCCGTGCTATCCAGACGCTCAACCATGCATCCATCATCAAGCCCCTGGGCCAATTTTTTATTTTCCGAGGGAATTGATCGGGGCTTTCTGAAGGAAGCGCATAGGCTTTGTGTGCGGGAAACATGTTCGGAATAGAACTGTTAGGGGATGTCATTCTAACGTCAACGTCCCACTGAACAGTTCTGGAAAACAGGGATTTAAGATCCCGAGACATGGTGCTCCTTCGATGGATCAGATGAATACAATGATTTGAACAATGCTAGAGAAGCACTCACGCTATCGACGCTGTATGAACGTTGAGCGTTTTCATGCCGTCGTTGGAGGGTTTGAACCGATCCTTGAAAATTCGAAAGTCGTCGTTTAACGTCGATATTCGTAGGTACATCTTTACCGACGATCGTTGATGAGTGCGGAGGCAATTCATAAATTTTTTCCCAGTCATGTATGCCTTAAAATTCATTCTGTCAGATTCACTGGGATCGGAGCAGTAGTTTTCTAATCATTCCGAGTCGAGTAAGGTATCTTACCTGGCTCGGATCGTTCTCCAACACTTCGTCGACCGTTTGCATTCTGAGGTGGTGTATCTCGATAACCTGGAACGCAAGATGATAGCTGAATGGTTCACTTTTGATGAAAGTTCGCATAACGTGCCTCCGAGCTTGTGATAATTTCGCTGGTGGATCACTTCAATTTGCTCTTGCCCTCCATCGTCCACTGGAGCTAAAAGGCCTTGAGCTGATGCTGGTCGACGTTTTACAACCTGAACATATGCATGAGTTGTCCTGCTTACGTCACATTTCGCGTTAACCTTGTATGGTTATCGCTACCAAGGATAAAATAGAGGGCCTAATTGGCCTGCCAGTGAGAAATCGAAGAATACCCTCGAACTCTTACAATTAGACTCTACATAGTTTCTTCTTTTTTCCCTTACGTGAATTATTGAGGCACTCCGCTAGACATTCAGGCAAAAGAGGTGTGGAAAGCACAGTAAAGGGGGGGGGGGGGGGAGGGGATGAGAGACAGATGTGCAAAGATCACCACACCCAAAGGTGGACGGTGAGTGACGTGGGTGGTGGGGGGTGTAGGTTGGGACACACGAATCTAGGCCGTTACCCTGTAACAGCCTGTGGCCTTTGACCTAAGCACTGAATAATTCAGACAATTTGTTCATGTAAATCGTGTCCTCCTTGCAAGTCTGTTCCGTTGTATAGTCAAATTGACTGAACTATTCATGTCACAGAGCAAAGGCCACAGGCTGTCACAGGGTCACGGCCTAGATTCGTGTGTCCCAACCGTCACCCGGGTGGTGGGCATGGACGCATTTCAGTTTCTAAGCGCCTGAACAATTCTCAAACGCACAAGTAGAAGCAAGGGAAAACTGAGATCTGGGAGTACATGTTCTCTGAAAAGGAATCTTCTATATCAGAAGAAGTCATATCGGCGAAAATCGCATTGAAAAAAACACGGACTAGGGTCTTATGAGCATTGAAAAAACACGGACTGAGGTCTTATGACGGTCCCGCAGCACGCCATGTCGTTCTGCGGTCTTGCGGCCGGGCTAGTCGCCGGGGAGGGGCGGGAAAACGATCGCGGCCGGCTGATCCAGCCTCTGGCCTTTCTGCAGTCAACCCCGGCTGGTGACGCAGAGAGACACGAGAGAGAAGTGGGATTTTTCGGGTTTCTATTCCTCGGTTCTTTCTCTCAGTTTTATGCCGTTCTTTCTCTACTTTTATATTGCTGACCACGTTCATGATCCCCCAATTTGCCAGATTTACCCTCCCGGTGTCTTTAAGCATGCATTGAGGAGCCCTCAAGACGGCCGTGTTTTTTTTTTGCGGAAAAAGCGGGCTCGTAGCTCCTCTTGATGCCAGTACTACGATTATCGATATTTTTTTCGAGATACAACTTCAGTGTACCAGCACTATCTTTCATAGAAGGGAGTCGTCAGCTCCGGTTTGGGATGGGGTCGTATTTTTCAGAAATCTCCTCAACGGAAATGGTTACCTAGGTGGGAACCGCTGTACGGGCAGCATCGCTCCACTAAGTTAATCGCGGAATCTTCCGCTACAGAATAAGGACACACCTTCACAGCGTTCGGAGCATGTGGGTAAAAACCGCCGCTGGGCGTTTGTCGTGTCTTCCGAAATGCCGGCTTCGGCCGATGACTTCCATCCGGTGATGGCTACAATCATAAATTGTGCGCATGACTAAATGAACCAGAATTTTCAACATCTACCTGGATGACGTATTTTGTTTGACGCTTAGCCGCCTCGTCGAGAGGTCCAGTACCATGGCCTCTTCGTGGTGATAAAGGAGGACTGTTAGTCGGTGTGAAATTCTTCCGTTCCTTTCTATAGCCAGGATCGGTCACCACTGGAGCCCAATGGTATTCAACGTTGTCAACAGACCTTAGTGCTCCTGAAGTCACGAGTCAATAACATTTTTCTGCTCGAATCTCTGAGAATTAGGTGGGGGGCTCTCATTTCAGCTGAACATTTCAACGAAAGGGTTTGGATAGCAAACAGTATTACCTGTTGGGTAATCGATTTCTGGCACCTGAACGTCGACAGAAGCAGGTCGAGGAACCGTTGGCCATATATACGGTTTCTCTGGTGGCGGTTGCCATCGTCGCCCTGTTCGGATGATCTCTGGTGGTTCTTCGGGTTTCTCCACAAAAGCTGCTCGACGCTGGAAAAGAATTGGAATTGTCTAGTGGACAAGGATTCATTGATCGAATTGCAATAATTCAAAGGCTAGCCCACCTTGAGGATATCAACATCGTAGTGCTCTTTCTCCAGTAACATCTCGCTGTTCAGTATTTCATTTTTAGCTACCTGAAAAACATCATTTCACAGAGACACGTGTTTTTTGTTTCCCTTTACTCAAACGCTCAAAGGGTTGCGCCCACAATCATCACCAAGGACTTAGTCAACTGAGTAAACGAACGACGTTGCGCTTGCTTTAGCCCACCCACGTGGTCCGATATTAGCGTGTGTTTTGAGAAATGGGTTCGCGGAGCCACTTTAACATGAAGTTAAATGAAGATCTGCAGCGCGACCCGCCTTTAGTGATCAAGGTTACTGTTGCGTAGCCATGACTAACCAAAGGGCTGCGTTGAGTTTTCTGCACCTATATTCCGAAAAACCTTGCTCGTCGCATCGAGTGACATGAATAACAATTATCGATTACAATTGTAACATTATTATTGTTACAGACAGTAATAACATTGAAGGAATCATCCACGGAAAAATGAGTTTTTTTGTTGCCCATATATTGATGTAGTATTGACTTGATAGAGGCCGCATTCGAAGTTCCATGCGAAAAAGTGAGAATTCGGCTGCAATACAGCTCACCAAATTCTCGGCCGAGTGGGCGGGGCCGATAAATGCCCCTCCCCGTCGTCCGCAGCGGTTGGAAACGGAGATTGGGACTGTTTACATAACTTTCTATTCCTACAATGCGTCTCCGACCGCGGCGGACGACAGCGTGAGCACCTGCTCGGAGGCCCCGCCCACCCGGCCGAGTCTCTGTGGTGCTGTATCTGAGCGGAATTCACAGTTTTTCGCGTGAAACTTTGCATGCGGCCCACATTAGGCAAACACAACATAGATATATAGGTAACAGAAGAACTCATTCTTCCGTAGAAGATTCCTTTAAGATCCGATTCACTGACCTCCCGTGGTTTCTCGACGACGTACGTTCTCCTCCAGGTATTATGAGGAACGGCCTCACCATGATCGGATCCTTCAGAAAGCGCCGAAATAGGCCTCGTCTCGTAAACCCGCATTCGATGTGGATCTGGTCCAAAATCCTTAAATTCAATTCTTGTTATTTGATTGAGGCACCCACTATGCACCCCATCATGCAAGTGTAAACATTCCACACTATTTTAAGTGAACCACGTTGCTGAACCTTTCAAAATGCGATGACTCAGTGAGCACGTTGGATTGTGATATCGTGATATCGAATTTCGAGATGACTACGAAAATTCTGGAAAAAACTGACCGGCGACTGATAATCTGGGGCTGGAGAGTGCGGAATAGCGTAGTGACCACCATAATTGTTGTGATCACCGACATCGATGAATGGAACTGGTGAAACGACACCGTGACGTTGTTCATACAGACGTTGCTGTTGAATTTGCATTGCGCGCATCTGAACAATCATGATCCAAAATCGAGTGGTTAATGAGCTTTTCACTTCGCTAGCCATTTACAACGCATTCAACAATTTGTCAGAGCACGTAAGATCACTATTTATTTGTTTATTTATTTGATTGCTTATTTATTTATTCATGTGTCAAAAATAAGATGCCGAAAATTATGTAACCAGTTTCATTTATTCTATTTTATCTTTACTCTTTATTTGTTTTTGGGTGTTTCATTCGCTCTGAGGGGACAGGGTTTTGAATGATGAAAAAAAGAGAAAAAGGGAGGAAGAAAGGCGAACAAAGGAAAATGGACGGGTTTTAAGGCAGGTTTTTATCGTTCTAGCTCAATCTAGTACCACTTCATACACACTCAGAAAATTAAGTTCAGAAACTAAAAGTGGATTCTCACTGATTTCAAGAGTTTTCTTTTCCTCGTAAAACGTGTAGCAGCTAACGATCCAGTTTATGAGGCAAATGGTGCACAGACCTGTTTCGTCATTGCCACCATTTTCTCCTCGTCGTGCCGTCGCATAGCTTCTTCCTCCATTTGTTTTTGACGACGATATTCAGCTATTCGATCGGGATCTGAAGATAGATCTTCTGAAAGGTGTCTGAGATGCATGCGCCTATTGTGCTTCAATACCCCTCGATTATTTTGAGAACGGAATCGAACAACTGAATCAATGAAAAAAATAGAACGAGAAATCGAATAGAAAAATTTACCAGTGATTTTTCTGGACATGACCGAGTGAGATCGAGGTGTTTTCTTTTCGTTTAATGGCGGCCAAATAACAATGGTTGGATCCTGAAAATGTACTGATTAGTTTGTTTCATGTGTCTTCTTCTTAATCAAGCCCCTAGCCAGCCGGACTTATAGGGGCGCTCATAATGTTCTGAGAAGGCGCAAAGTTCGAAGGTTCGTTGTTAACAGCTTCTTTGAAAGTGGTAGGCGAACTCCTGTCAATAGGAATGGGGTGTGTACCCTTATCTCAGGATGCCGCACTGCGGCATGGCGCAAGCGAAGCAATGCGGACGAGCTAAAGGCGTCATGTTGTTGGGTCCCGAAGCGATTAGAAGTCAACTGCGTATCGCATCCCTAGCACGTTGCAATCGTTCTGAGACCCAACCACCGCGACGCGCATAGCTCGCACACAGTGTGTCGCACGTCGCTCGTCGTCGTGCGGCATCCTGATGTAAGGGTACACACCCATAGGAATGCAGTGATCAGGAGAGTCTTTCCGCTTCCTTTGGAAAAACAACGCCCTTATCGCTAATCTCTATCCATAAAACAACCTTGTATGTTCGTATATTCACCTTGAGATTGCTGAGTTCAGCCTCAGATGCAGATATGGTTCTTGTGTCCGCAAACGACATCCCACTATCGTTCCTTTCCCTGGAATAGTCCCTATGATTCGGGCCTCCGTTGCTGAGTTGTCCTTCATTCGTTCTGGAATTACGATTAAGATCTTTTGCTTAAATGGCTCCGATCAAGAAGGAAGTCCTACCTTGGAGGGTTAACTTCCTCGAGTTTGAAAAAAGGTCCATTAAATGAAGTGGTTGGTGGTTTAGGAGTTATGGCACGTCCTCTTCGATGTCTTTCAAGGTTCTCTTGCATTATACGATATCGCTCTTCCTCGGGGAGATCGTTAAAGTTTGTTGGCTTTGATCGAGATTGATAGGCGGCTCCATCTCCATATGTCTAGAGGAGTAGATCATCAAGTGAGCTACAGAGTCCCCTCAAGATCTATTAAGAATGGAGAGCATACCTGAGAGGCAGAGGTTTCAGGTCTGTCACTGGAACGAGCCAAAGGATCGGATTGCATCATATAGCCGCTCTGATGGCTACTGAAATGAGTTGTGCTGAGGGACATGAGCCCTCCAAATAATCGTGGTGAGAGAATAACTGATTGGACTTTAAAGGAATCATTCATGAAAAAATCAGTTTTTCTGTGACCCATATATTTATGTTGTATCTGCCTAACGCGGGCCGCCTGCAATGTTTCACGCGGAAAAATCTGAATCCGGCTAAGATACAGCACCACAAAGCCTCGGCCAGGTGGGCGGGGCCTCCGAGCAAGTGCGTCGCTGCGGTCGGACACGCATTGTAGAAACAGGAAGGTCAATAAACAGTCCTACTCTCCGTTCCCAACTGCGGCGGACAACGGTACGAAGCTTTTACTAGTAGGCCCCGCCTACCCGGCCAAGAATGGCGGGAACTGTATCCTAGCCGAATATTCACCTTTTCATGTGATACTCTGCATGCGGCCCTTACTAGGCAGATACAACATTAATATATGAGTAACGAAGAAACTCATTTTCCCGTGGACGCCTCCTTTAAGCAGGTGAAATGGAAGTATCCGTTCAAAATATTCAGCTCATCGTATAATAATATTTCAATGCTCACCTGTAGTAACCCTGTTTGATGATCGATCGTGGTTCTTTCGTCGGAGGTGGGCTCATCAGCCGCTCTGGATAATCGTCACCTTCTGAAGCTCTAGAGGGCTCCTAGAATATGTGCTGATTCAAAGCGGCCCTTTCAAACTCCAGAAATTAGCTTAATCGATCTCAAGGCATAAAAACACTTACTCGAGGCTTCAAATGTTGACTTGGTTGTTGCACAGGTGATCCCGTTGACACATTCACTGCGATGAGTGAAGGACGTTTCTGAAGATAAGAGTTCTAGTAGTAGCGGTCGATTTGTAGTCGATCTTTGTCAATTGGATTTCTGTCGGATTTTTTGTCGACTGTCGATTGTTACAGTGCATAATTGGAGGTGTGCATGTGGCCTTGAGAGCTCGAGCAAAGGTCAGACCGCCCCATACTGATTACGTTTCGAGAGGCGGAGTTGCCTAGTGGGCGTGTTTCTCCATAGGGCTTTTTTGCATTCCCATTGCATTGTCACAGGGGTTGATTAAAAATTTTCAAAATGCATATGGTCGTCGATCGGTTAGTTCATTCGTATGGCATGCAAATGAGTAACTTGACTGTAAAAGCTAATTATATGTATTACCGGTTGCATGGTCCTAGTCTCATCAAATTTTCAGATTTTCTTGGGTGAGCTGTCTACTACTATGTTTTGTATGGGCTAGCAAAACTGTAGGTATATCGATTGGTTCTCACAAATCGTTGTATAAGTAAACAAAGTAACCGAATGCTACTGCGCTCTCTATAAAAATCAAGTGTTCACAGATCCCTGAAGAATTGATCGTATAGTTCGTCGATTTCTTTTCCGCTATGAACCCGTAGTAGAAGTGTTACCCTTACGTGACTTGAATACTTTATCATATGCTATGTATGTTCATAGTCAGATCCGTTTCCACTACACCAAGCATCTCCAATAAGCTTTAAAATACTTGAGCTTGAAGGCACCGTTAGGAAGGTAAGGAGAAAATAAGAATTGGGAAAGTTTATGCTCTGCTAACGACCTTTGTGATCCGAAAGGAAGCTCGCATAGTAAAGTATGCTTTCGGATCTTTCTAGCGGCCTCGCTGTTATGCGATTCACGTTGCTTCGCTTCTGCCAGGCAACTTGTTGCTAGGGCGGGGCAATGGTCCGGCATAGACCCCCGCTGTCTGCAGCTTCCTTTCAGCAGCTAGTGTTGCAGAGAACGAATGGGAAGGAGAAGAAGTTTCTCGTTCGTTTTTTTGGAATTTTCACCGTTTTAAACCGTTCCTTTTCTACTGTTGCACTATTGATCACCTCGACATTTACACATTTAGCAGTTATTCCTAAAATATGCCGAAATTCCCCCCCCCCCGCATGGTGTCTAGCTCACGGTAATATCGCATTCTCTTTGGTGTCCATTGATGAAACCTGAGGTTTCAAATGGTTATACAGTAAGAAAAGGAGGGAAAATTGGTAAAACTGAAACTTGTGACCTCATCGCCATCTTAGAGCATTTGCTAATGCAAAGGCGCTTGACAAGAGATAAGTGAAAAAGGGCTTGAAATAGGCAAATACGGGGAGAGACGAACGGTCTTCTGACCACGTCCGATTAGTTTGAAAATTCAGATTTGAGCGGCCTAAGCGCCCTAGTGACGAATAGTGAGCTTTACTCAAATATTTAATAGCGAGGTGTACCGTTGATGAAAGCTTCGAGCTCAAGAGACGGGAAAAACGTAACCATGATGACCAAAAAAAGTGGAATAACAGGTATTGGGAGTGAGAACTCATCAAAATGGTGAGTTTCAGGTACCAAACAGTGGACATTGGATATTAATCAACAAAAAGACAAGTACTGTAGATTCTATAAACTAACATAAACACTATAACTAATGAAAGTGGTACAAGGCACAGTACCTGTGATCGTTCGGAATTCGTACGTGGCACAGGTTCCTCCGAATGTGCCGTTTGGGAGTAAGTAGGACCAGGCGGTGGAGGTGGCGGCGGTGCTGGTGGTGGCTCGAAGCGACGTGCTCGAGATTGATCGCTTGCCTCCGGTCGATTCAACGTGCTTTCAGATGTAGTTCGATGTGATCGAGAAAGACGGCGTTCCTACAACGAAAACCTTAGCAAACAGTATTTTTGATACGGTAGAGATCTGTGATATTTAAGAAGGATTCAGATGGTTTGCCGCTGTATAGTATGTAGCTGACTTTATAATAAGGCGGAGTGGATTGAATGTTGTGTATTCTCGTAACTATAGAATACAATATCTATGTTCTTGAATATGTCTGGTACTCCAATAGTTGCGGAAGGCACTGCAAAAGCAATGAAACGAAAAAGATGGATCAAGATTTGGGTCGACGTATTCTTCCCACATTTCACTCGATAAGCTACGTCGTTTGCCGGGCAAAACGACGTGGCTTACCGTTAAAATGCTCTCGGCTCTGGATGAAAAGCAGTCGCAGCCATACAGAAAACTGTATAAAACGTTGAAACAACAACAGAAAATTAGCTTGAGGACCTCATCATCTTCAGGAATGTGTGGTAACGACGGAGTCCCAGACGCGGCTAAAGGAGTGATTCGTCTAGTCGGTCCACGTCCGTTGGTCGAGGCACGGACCCTCTCCAGATAGGCCTGACGAAGACGTCGAACGGAATATGGCGGCTCGTCGTCATCCTTGCCGCCGTCGTCATCCCTCATTGGAAACGATGGCCGCCGTGCTGTTGCTGAACACTCATCGATGACCGGCCAGTCAATGTGAAAACGCTGTGTCTGAGAAGCATACGTACGAACGACATTCAAGTAAAACAGATCGATAGAATGTGGCCGTAGCGATTGACAAGCGAAATACAAACAATGGACCAGATTGAGGTGGTTCGAGAGCATCGGTGGAGAAAAGCAGACAAGTCTGCTTTCATGAACACAGAGCCAATGTGAGAAGCGCGGGCGCTCTTGTTGCTTACGATAGAAGAGTGCAACGGGTGGTCCCGCAGCGTTGCTTGGCCCGTAAGCGCGACAGGATTAGTGCGCTAATACGATAAATGAGCAAAATGTCGACGGTAAAGAGTTCGTCGTCGAGGCTCGAGCCCTCGTCGGATGGTGATGGTGGAACGAGGAGCGTGGGCGAAAATGAAAACAAACAGTGGGGGTGAGCACTCCGCGCAAGCTCGGAGCTGATAAGCCACTAAGGGTTCGATAGTTCGTGCCGACACTCAAGTACGGCAAGAGTCAGTACAAGGGAACAACCAAAGCAGTACCGGACGCGCCACGCGCGAAGTGTTCAACACACTCAGCGCGAGCCGAAGGCGGAGCCGACCTTTCGGAATGAAATTTTGTACTTTCGAGTGAACCAACAGTCGTCTGCTTTCCACGGCTATCTGTCTGAAGACTGGTGGACAGGATAGAAGAAACAATCAGCGTTCTGAGGATTTTCCTACATCGTCCTTGAGCAGGTTCCTTATCGAAGCTAGTATCGAAGCGGACCTATTTCATCCAAAGCTCTGTATCCAGGGAAATATTAAAGAACTGTTATACGATAACGGCTGAAGAAAGTGCAAAATCGGCTTGAGGTAGCAGCTATCTCGGCGGTCGAGTTCTTGAAAGTCGTCGAGCAGCATGTGTTTGCATGCGTGACCTCGCACAGCGCTTGTTTGACTGAGGGTGGTGGTCGTCGTCAGAGTCGTTGATCGACCGATCACACCGCTGAAACAAATACGGAGAAACACAACTTTCATCGAAGATAGTATCCGGTTGATCGCTTTTAAAACTGCCCCTATTGCATCACAACAATTGCAAAAACTGTTGGTATCATGTGTGCAAGTTCGGTTATGACGTTGTTTGGAAGAAATTTTTCAAATGACTGGCATGTCAGTAACGTATATAAACAACGCAATACTATTCATTTACATTTAGGAACTATGAAATACTCCTCTGCCGGCGTACAGGAGGGATGTGTGCTCCTGGCTGAACCTAGGGCATAAAAATTTCTTGAGAAGTGAATCTTTTTCCAGTGCAAAAAGCTTCTCCTGCACAAGAAATTCGTTTTACGCACCCCTGGAGCTGTTCTCCCGCACTGGCACATCTGTCATGTCAAGGCGTCTGAATGTTCATCATGCAACAAGATGCCCTTTTCCGAGAAGTGTAGCAGTGGAAACTTTTGATTTCTGGAGAAACTTCAATTTATGAAAGTTTTTAAGCTCAAAGAATTATAATCAACGGGAATTCAGTCTAAAAGCTACCACGCAGCAGTGTTTATTAAGAAAAAAAAGCTAAAATGTATCGAAGACACTGGGTATGGAAGCACTGGTCATTACTCGTCCAATAGCAATGAAAATTACATATGTCAGTCGTTCACTGAGTCATCATTTTAAAGTCTTTTTGAACCTTGCTGTTTTCTTTTTTCCTGCTTTGTGTCAATAATGGAAAAACGAATGAGTGAATGTGGGACCAGTTGCGGATCTTCTGTTGCCCAAGGAAAGGTGGGAACTGACAGACAACCCTCTCTCTGGCGCTTTGAGGAAGCTGCGGTTATCAAATATGTATATCCTCCATGACGTTTTTAGAAAGTTGTGGTTATCAATTACATCATATGAAATGTATCAATATATCAAGCATATAGAGACCAAGGTAGCGTTGGTGCCACGGTGTCGAAGTAGCAGGTGTCTGAGCGTCTTCTACTCATGCGGCGGTGTTATCGCCATGAGGGAGGGAAGGGGAGGGAATTTTGTAAAATGTTGCACATCTAAGCATGCATACTCAGGCTTGAAATTTCGCCCAAACCTTAGTAGAGGAAAGAAAGAGTTCCCTTCTTCTTCTAGGCTTGAGTAATAAAAATGTCTATAGTGAGATGTCCCTCTCATTGGAATAGCACCACAGTGGCTCCCTAGCTGCGTATAAAAACCTTTTGCCTAGCGGTCCTTTTTACTGATATGTGGTATTCGCCAAGGTGTAAAAGCCTAAAAATATCGCAAAAGTGAGTAAAGTTGAGGGATCAAAGAAAGGTTCATCCACTTAGGACTAGTTTGCCTTCCAAAATAGTCTGTGTAGTAAGTAAAATGTATTAAAATCATTAAGAGTTAGCGATTTCACTGACAAGCCCTTTCACGGCTTGGTTTAGAACATCTCCGCATGCTGACGTTTTGATTTCAGAGAATGGGTTCTTGGTTGAACGGTACGAGGGTCCTATTAGGTTGGACGGGAAGTTCTGGGACACTTTTTGTTTTTTCCTGTAGAAACCTGTAAAGCTTCGGGAGCATTTGGTAGTGGGGGGTATATGAAGCGTCTGAAAAGGGCTTCTGAATAGCACATTCATATTCTCTACGGCTTCAACTAGCAGTGAATTTACGGCAATTTCGCGAAAGGTGCGAAATTCACGAACACCGCCTCGGTTCCTCAGCATGCGAGGCCACTAACAAAATTAACCAGTCGATGGACCCAGGTACTGTCTCTCATATGGCGGCAGCCCGATGGCTCGATCGGCTCAAATTGGAACAGGAAAATATTCAAAAAATTGCATTGAGAAAAAAACTTTTTTTTTTTTGAAAATTTTCAAAAAAATAGGAAACTGTTACCATCCAACACGACAGCCACTGCCGATCTCTACTGCAGGCAATTGGACACCGGAGCGCCAAAACTTACCGGAAAAATGGACCAAGACCTCTTCCTCCACGATAACGCTCACCCACATGTGGCAAAGTTGGCGTGTCAAAGGATCCAGGACCTCGGCTGGACGACGCTTCCCCACCCACCATATTCCCCGGACATGTCCCCAACTGACTACCACCTATTCCGGTCGTTGAGCCACTTCCTTGACGGGCGACAGTTCAAAGATGACGACGATCTCAAGAGCGGGCTCCAGAACTTCTTTGACCAGAAGTCTCCCGAATTCTACCGGAAGGGTATCTACGATCTTCCTGAGCGTTGGCAGTACATTGTAGATCACGATGGTGCATACTTTGGTGACTGAAGTTACATGTGAGTAAAATTAAAATAAATTGAATTTTTCTCACAAGGTGTCCCAGAACTTCCCGTCCAACCTAATAGATAAGCGCTACAAAGTGACCCAAAAGGAAAGCTATCCCTAAAAAACTTGGCGTTTCGATTTATGGGTAAAAGTAGAAGGCTTTCTTGGATTTGTTAACACAACTTCATGTGGGGATACCTTGAACCAGGGAGGTTTGTTGTAAGTAAGAAAATACCAGGTGAGACGTTGATTTAGCACAAATTTAACTAGAATCGGCTAGTCAATAAATATTTGGAGCCTACTATGGGCTCATCGGTATTTGCGTTGGCATTCAGTAAATACTACTTTTTAATTTCTCCGCTATATTGGAAATTTTTGCGATCTGGTCGACCTATCCTAATAGCGTGCAGTAGCAGGATATGCAGTCCCTGATGAACCATGGGAGCTCAATACATTTTTATCATCGAGCATTGACCAACTTCTGGAGTGAGTGTGTGCCATGTATTTCAATTTGACATCAGTTAAGGCACCGGGAGGGATGAGGGAAAACTGTGCACTGTGAATACATGTTCTCTGAAAACAAGCCTCCTACTTCAGAAAACGTGATGTGTGGAAAAACTCGCACTGAAAAAGCGCGGCTTGGAATCTTATCACGACCCCTCAGTACGGCTTGTCGTTCCGCCGTCCTGCAGCCAGGTCAGTTGCCACCGAAAGCGGAACAAGTTCGCGACCAGCAGTGCAGTTTGCCTCTCTGCCTGTCTCTAGTCTAGCCCCGGATAGTGATGCAGAGGAGCGCGAGAGAGAAGGGGGTTTCCGGGTTACTATTTCTCGGCTTTTTCGCCGTTTTATTTCGTTCTTTTTCTACTGTTACACTGCAGAACACCCTTATTTTTTCCACAATTCTACCGAATTCACCCCTTCCGGTGTCTCTAAAGTGTATAGACACTGGGGAACTATTCTGCCATTACAACCCCAGATACCCCGAAATGGTCAAGAAAAAATTTTCGCCGAAACTTTGTCTAGGGGGGTTATTTGGGGTGCTGATCACGAATATGCCATCGGTTTTCAGCGCAGGCGCCGTTTTCAGCGCCTTTCAAGGCTGCGCCAGTCATGTTCATTTTTGCTACAGTGCTTAAATAGCTAGAGAGCGTCATCTTTCCGCTGTCGTCTTTCATTTGATACTATCGTACAGTCATCAATGCACACACAAGTGTATATTTTCGCCTAAGCCTTAAAGGGGAAGGGAAGGTTCCCTTCATTCTAAAGGCTTAGGCAAAACTTGCGGAAACAGTGTGGTGCCCCTACCATATCAGCTCTCTAATGAAACTAAACGACACTAGCGCCGAAAACGGATGTCATACCCGTGATCAGCACCCCAAATAACCCCCCTGGACAAAGTTTCAGCGATTTCGGTGAAAACGAGTTGCTGCACCAACATGGTGCAATTGCACCGATTTGGCGCGAACGCCAAAAACGGATGCCATATTCGTGATCAGCACCCCAAATAACCCCCCTAGGCAAAGTTTCGGCGAAAATTATTTTTTTGATCAACTCGGGGTATTTGGGGTTGTAATAGCCGAATAGTTCCGACACTGGCCATATCATTTCATATGTAAAATTCTACTATGATAGCGTGGCTAACGCCTCTCTTACGCCTCCGTGTAATTAATGTAAACGCACTAGGACATTGAAATGATTCGTGATTGTACAGCAGTAAACGTTTTCTTTCCCATACTGCTCTTAATCTCCTACTTATTCCACGTAACTTTTTGACTTGTCTATTTTTCGTTATTTTAGTCACTTGCTCTTCCAGAAATTCCCGAACGCTTTAAAAAGAAGTTTTGGATTACCATGAGGATGCTTTCCCGCTTTTTTCCCGGTCAAAATTCCTACGGTAAACATTCGGTTCGACTGTTAGAAATGCTGGGCTTGAATTAGGGGTGAGAAAATAGGGAAATAGGGGTTTATGACTTCAAACAATTATTTCCGTGATTTCAGAATTACGAAGCGATCGAGAATAATAGCGTTTGTGGAACAGAAAGAACTTTCAGATACCTTTGACAGCAAATCCATTTGAAAGCTTTTCATTTACTTATTTGTATCTGTTATTACTTACTAACTGTCATCATTAACTTGTTTACACGCACGAATGCGCCAAAAACAGATATAATTAGAAGGAGAGTATTTTTAGAGTGAAGAAGACAGCAAATGTAGCTAGCGCCGGACACAGCACTTCTCAGATAGGGGCACCGGGCGTGGAACTCATCATGCCACTGCCCCCGGTTTCATCTACTCAGAATCCTTGAGTGGTGTTGCATGTTTATTGTAAAACTGCAAAAGGTGCATGCGTATAATACCCCTTACCCCCTGGTTCTGTGAACCTCATACGTTCGTATCACTGAAAGTCTTTAGCAAAGTTGTGTTCGCGGCGCATCCCGGCGTATGGTTAAGTGTCAATCACCTCTTTTTCCAGCTCTCAAGTAAATGAGATTTTTGTAGTATAGTTGAAGTAATATTCAGTAACAGAAAGTGATAAAATTACCACAAATTGAGTAAGGTGAAATTCCTTCAGAAACTGTCGATGGAGGGCGTCACTGTATCGAGGAGAGTATCTGATTATCTGAAATAATTAAAATATATTCTAAAAAGACGACACTACCCTCACTACTACATCACTATCAAAGAGTAGTATTGGAGAAGTATTTATGAAGAGCTCCTAAGGTAACAAAAAATTTATTATTCGATAAAATTTTAGTTTATTCGAAGACTGAGGTACATCTGGCAGGAAACAGTAAGGGCCAAAATAAGAATTGAATATTATGTGGATCATGTGGGAACGTGGTTAATGTGAGAGTGGGCGGTCGAAGAATAGCACGAAAGATGCGCTGCCATGAGTAAACTGAGAGGCAAAGTAGCAAATAGATGGAAGAACTCTCAGCTTCAGAGAGCGAACAACGTTTGCAGTGTGAGAGAGTGAATGAGAGCGAGTTTCAGAATCTAACAAAAATCTTGGGTTACGCTGATCTTTGAGAGTTGTTTCATTCATAAATAGTTCCGCACCAGTGATGGTAGGATTCATTTTGTCACAATTGATTTATTGTTTTGGGCTTAATAACTTGATTTTTAGCAGCATCAGTGCGAAATAGAGTCGCGTGTGAAGCCGAACGTTTGGCCCATAAATTGGCAACCTTGTAAAAACATTCGTGTAACACACTCTGCGCGAAATCAGCAGTTATTAAAAAGATCGAAGGTACGTTCCGCACCGATTCATAAGAGGTCATGGTATCCGCAATTGGGAGCAGAAGTTCTTAATGGCTAGCAAGTGAAGGAAAAGGTAAGAATCCAAATTTTTGGTCCTCATAGCTAATTTTGGTTTGCACGATTCCTTTAGTTTATGACGAGTTTAATTAATGAAAAATTGATTTTCCTATCTAAATTAAAGACAGTGTTTGGGATGATGTGGGTGACAGGGAATCCGGAATTGAGTCATTTAGTGAAAAACTACGGGTCTGAGAGGCCTTTGCATGGCGAAATCCCCCGCGGAAGGCGCCCTCCTGAGCTGTGGCGGAGGCGGGCGGCCTCGTCAGGGCAAGCCGCCTTGGTTTTGGGCAGCCCGCCTCCAGGCAACGTGATTAGTGGTTGATCACGGTGAGATTGGTCAAGGAGATCGGCAGGATTGAAAGTATCGTAGCGCGCTTTCTCACTTTTAGCTTGAAACTGACCACATGAAAATAGATGCTGTCGCATTTCCGAACATCCCTTCATGTTTACGTCTTGGTAATGCCGATGGAAAACCTATGCGGACTACCCGCCTCTTGACGGAAGGTCATCCGCGCCTAGAACCAACGGTGGGAAGGGGTCCTATTTCTCGGGTTTTTGGCCATTTCCATCCGTTTTTTCTCCACTGTCCTGTTACTAAGCATCTCGGCTTTCATATTTACTACTTCTTCTACTTTTCGTCCGAATTTTCTCTAAGCTGCATAAGTCTTCCCCCAGCGTACCCTCCCATTCCCTACTTCACGCTCTGAGCTTTTGCCTTAGCTGAGTTATACACAGTAATGTCTGATTGCATGCCGTGCTATTCTGCACGCTGTCCGAGGTAAAGCCACCAAGAGTCAAATTACATATGTCATATTACGTCGGCAGTACTAACCCTGCGGTAACGTTTCAATCTCCTGTGCGTAGTCTCGACGTTCAGCTGTTCGGCTGATGCCCATCGACGTCTAGAGTCCTCAAGTTCATAACCTTCACTTGGCAGTGGAGGTCGCTGAAAATTTCATGGCATGATAATCATTACAGCGGTACATTTCGTAACAAGTTCCATCTTCTCTCTTCGTAGAACCTCGGCATTGATATAAGTTCGATCTTCTTCTGTTACGCCAACGAGGTTTTTAGGTGGAACATTTAGTTATGGCCTAACGTTTCGACCAGATCGTCTTCCTCAAAGGCCTAAACGTGGCTCAAGATTTAGGATTCTATCCACTACACCACCAAACGCCTTATCCCTCTAGCGGTTCTGACGAAACTCAAGGAAACCGCCGGAGGAACCCCGTACGAAAGAACATAACTCACCCACGTCCACTCTCGCGGTGGTGGACTGGGTGAGTTATATTCTTTCGTACGGGGTTCCTCCGGCGGTTTCCGTGAGTTTCGTCAGAACCGCTGGAGGGATAAGGCGTTTGGTGGTGTAGTGGATAGAATCCTAAATCTTGAGCCACGTTTAGGCCTTTGAGGAAGAAGATCTGGTCGAAACGTTAGGCCATAAATAAATGTTTCACCTAAAAACCTCGTTGGCGTAACAGAAGAAGATCAATCATTACAGCTTTTGATGGGAAGTGTGCCATCAAAACGAAAGATTCGCGCGGGCGCATGTACCACGCGACGCGATGAGGCGAACTAGGGGCGCATTTTTTATTGCGTCCTGAGGCGATTGCGCCCTAGATAAAGCGTTAGACATTGTAATCGCTTCAAGATCCAATTAATGCAGTGCCCCTACTTCGCACTCATCGCGCTGCGCGCCGGACGCCGCTAGGGGCTCGGAATTCTCGACCTGATGGCACACACCCCTTTTGTATTGCGTGTTTAGCTTTCGTGGCCTTTGTCCTGACAACTTCGTGAATTGAACCTTTCGTCTCAGACAGGAAGTATGTACAAGTAAAGTATGATGCCCAACTTTTGTGATAGGCTGCAATTCTATGTGCTGCTCAGGACTCACCGAACTATCACGTGCAAATTCTTCAGGAGTTGGTCGTCTACGAAGATCCTGCATTGACTGAGCTCGTTTGATTTTCTAAATCCACAGCCAGATGAGTGGCTTGCGCATTACAGACGTGATTGCGGTAACTGAATCCGAGGCAAAAACTCACTCATGCTTGTGATGTTGCAGTGAAGTTGGTGTGGTGTGAAGCAGAGGGCGGATTGGCAAGAAGGAAATCTCCAGTGGGGTCAGAGGTCTTTTCAATAGGAACACATATAGGGAACAACGGACAATAAGCTGGGAGCGCCACACACAACAATAACAAACAGACGTATAGGCAGACAGAAGGACAAGCGAAACGCTGGACCACAACACTTTACCTACCTTCTGCAGGGTTTCGATGGACTGAAATATAACAAGTATTAATAAGGAGGGAACATTTTTGATGTTTTTTGCATGATTGCTCAGTTAAAGACGGAACGGCAGTCACAGTTGGGGGGCTTGATTATTCCACACTCCTCATTTATGGTTTCTTGAAGTCATTCTTTTCAAAGGGGATGCTACTTACGCCGGAAAATCGCTTCGCGGCGCCACCAGTACGTCTTGCCGAATCACTTACCCTTAGGAGCTCGGCAGAGCGTGGCTGCGTCACCTGTGCACTTCCACCCATGCCACCTGCCTCCTGCACCCACGCCACCCTGCCTCCTCCACCCATGCCACACTGCCTCGCTTGAAGGCTGCCATGCCCTGTCACTGGCACTCGCAACCGCCGCGCGGTCGCTGCGGGCGGCCACGCGATTTTCCGGCGTGAGTAGCCTCACTCTCCTCTAAAAGGCTATGCATTGACAAGGGTCCCACTGATCTGCCTTTGAAAATCGCTCAGCGTCTATACGTCCTTGAAGACTTCTTAATTAATTTTGTAGTCGGAAAAGCAAAATATCTTGATCGTGAAGGAAAATCGGAGATCCAAAGAGACGATGGGTGGCGCATTCGTAGTGAAAGGCGCGTTGCAAACTGTCAAAAGGACCTCAGGCTGGTCGACAGACACTTCGTGAACTGGATCCACCTCAAGCGATTGCATCATGTGCTACGTATGACCGCCACGCATCACAGATCCACTTTGCTCGATTGATACTTAACGAGCGCGCCGTAAAAAGGTGGCCGGTAAAGATCATGCCACAAGTTCTACTTCTGAGGGTTTCGTGGTTTTGCTTTCTTTTTCTTCCATTGCTTATTAGCCTTATTTTGATCCTTTACAGCAATGCAAGCTATTGTATTAGATGTCTTGGAAGCTCGCCACTCTAACCCTTTTTCAACCTCAACTGAGCAATGATGCATACTTTGAGGAGAATACTGAACTCACCTTCCTGATGTGTTCTAACTCGCGGAGACTCTCGTCGTCACTTTTCTGTAATGTATCGAATAAGATTTTTTTTCGAAAAGTTCAACAACCATTCGGTAAAAAATAGAAAAAAAATGGAAGCTCAAAGTGCGCTTTTGGTTGCAAAGTGCTGCTGCTCAAATTTTACGAAGGCATGGCTGCTACCATGAACCATTGGTAGTTTGTCCCGTAGACGGTTTACCTTTGGCCCAGGCCATCCGGGTTTGTTCCAGGGTTTGTTAGCGTCGCTCTCCTTAGCTTTGAGGTAATCTCTGAGACGACTGGCTTCCATGTCACGATGCCGTTCCACACTTTCTGTCAAGTAATTGCTAGTGGTGATTGGGCGAGACTCCGTACTCTGAAAAGAACTTTTTGAACAGGTTATAGTTGCAGAATACTAAAATGTATGAAGTAGAAAAGATTGCTGTAGCGGAATTAGTTTGTAGAGACTACGGCGACAATTACTCGGAAATCTCTTTTTTCCCCTTTTTTTCTTAACTAAGGACCGAATTCACTATCCCCTTTTGATTTCTTTCTGAAAATTCCGAGATCTTCGAATTCAAAGTGTTTTGAAGTTCCAAACTTGTTACTGGGTTGGCAGCTCCCCCTCCCACGTATTACCCATAATTTGATTGAGCTCCATGGTCTGCGTGTCTGTCCAGGTGACCATAGTGCAGCTCAGCAGCCCTCGCCGACCTGGTGGAGACGGTGGACAGTCAGCATTTACTTCGTGATAGGACAGGGTTTCCTATTTGAAACCGAACTGTAGCGGGAAAGGAAATTGTGGGTATGCGTGAGGGTGTTATCCGGTGAGGGAGGGGACATCTTATTAAAGCGTTACGCATCTGAGCATCTTTGAGGGGTCAATCTGCATATTCAGGCGTATATTTTTGCCTGAGCCTCCGTGGGGTGAGGCAGGGGCTCTTATCCCCTTTTAGGCTCAGGTGAAAATGATATCCATGGTAGTTGCTCCCCCCCCCCCCCCTTGTAGCGATGGCACGGACGTGAATTTGAAATGGAGCTGGAGATGTACGTTAGTCTTGATTGCAGGGAATCTTCAGTGGGCGCGGTTGTGAAGTGACAGCTTTGACTTAGTATAATATATGGAGAAAACTAGTCATCATATTGACTATACCCAGTACTGTGCGTGATTTTCTAGCAGCTTTATGCTTCTTTTTATTTCGTGATGGCAACGACTTGATAGGAAGTCATTATACGGCACGAATCGATGATGAATAGCTGCTCATGAAGTCCTTTGTTTTCGAGCGCATTACGACCTCCTACATCGACGTTTCTCACGCTTTGTCGACTGAACCGTTGCCTACAGTTTTTATAGTTCTAGAAATTCAAAGGCATAGGGAGGGGTACTCTGGTGGACTGCCGAATATAAAATTAGAGGGGTCAAGTAGTGCCACAGCGAAGAAACAACGTAATGAGTAGAGTCAAATCACTGTAGAGCCAGGAACCCGAAAACGGAACCTCGGTCCCTTCAGCGGAGAAGTTTGTGTGACCCCCCCCCCCCTGCGTAATTGGACAGTTGGGCCAACGACCGAACCAAGCCATGGCCACTGCTCTGGCCACGACTCCATCACGGCAGCTGCACCACCGTAGGCCAATGGTAAGGCGCCAAGACGCGCCTTCCAGAGCGAATTCTGCTCCTCTATTTTGCCTCCTTGAACCCCCAGAAATTCGTTTACAGTAAGCATTTCCGCTGTCGTGACACTGAATGTTCCCTCCGAGTGCCTTCAGACTGAAACTGACTTTTGAGTACAAATACAATGTAAAAAAAGTTCCACCTTGAATCGTCTCTGTTCGAGTGGCTCAAGTTTGATGAGGCTGCGTTTGGAGTGTTGACTGGGAAAATCGCCGGCCATCTCTTTTTTCGCATCTGGCAACGTCATGGAGTGTAGCGGCATGTTGGCGCTTGAACGAACCTAAAAAGTATGTTTCACCCAAAGCATTCGTTAGTCTTTGAGATCTCTCACCTTCGGATCGATGACTGTGAGTTTGTAATCTTCGTGCCGCATGCTCACCTAAATGAGGAAGGTTAAGTGAGGTAAGGTGTCGTTGAACCCTGTTGACCCTGGAGTGCATAGAGGTCGACAGAGGGTTCAGGGAACATTTTTCCATGCTGCTGACCTGGCAACAGTTCGTATTCTCAGTAATGAAATGCAGATCAATGGGAGAACGAGGGGCGGCAGCTGGTGACCAGCATTCCTATTGATCCTCACTGCGATTGGCGGCGAATCCCGGACCTCCACGTGGTGCCGCTGGATAGGCAGTCTTCGGACTGCTGAACCAAACACGGGAACGCGACTAACTTTCCGGCAGGGCAGGCGACCCACCGGACGCAATCTAGCCAAAGCCATCTTCAAGAACCATGAACAGTCGCAATCATAATGCGCCCGAGTACCCGGCGCCCAATCGCTCCCTTACGTCGGCGAGGGAACCAGCGAGTAGGGCAGGGCGTGAGAAATCTCCGGTTGCAAGGCCGACTCAAAGACGAGGACCCAGGACCGTCAGAATATGCACACTGAATTGCCAAGGACTATCTCAAGCATGGAAGGAGGAACAACTATTTGATCAGCTCAACCGTGTTAAGTGGGACATACTCTGCGTGCAGGAAACGAAAAGGAGGAGCGAGAAGCGAACGAGGAGGATCGACGGCACGGAAGTGTTCATGGGAGCACGGGACGAACGGAGCGGCGTAGGGGGAGTGGGCTTTGCGGTAGCGGTGCACGTCGCACCCGCAGTACATGAAGTGAGATTTATTTCGCACAGACTTGCCCTCATCTCCCTCCAATTCGGCCGCTCTCGTGTGACAGTCATAAACACCTACGCGCCCACCAGCCAGGCGACAGAACAGGAGCGCGACGAGTTCTACTTCCAGCTACAAGATCTACTGCGCGAGACGAGGACCCGATTCACCATCATCTGCGGAGATCTTAATGCTAAACTCGGATCACGACGACCAGGCGAGTTCCGAGTTGGACCCCACGGATTCGGTGAGAGGAACGAAGCTGGCGATAGACTCGCCGACTTCATCGTCGGGAACCGGCTGTTGCGAACAGCTTCTTCAGGAAGGCGGAGCGGAGGAAGTGGACCTGGAGGTCCCCGAACTGCCAGCACAGAAACGAAATCGACCACTTTCTAGTAAGTACGCGGACCCTGGTCGCCGACGTCGACGTCGTCGCCCCATTCTCAGTTGGAAGCGACCATCGAATGCTGCGCGGACGTTTCGTCATACCACACCGCCCCTTCCGCTATCATGAAAGGAAGCCACCGAGTCTATTTAACCCGGAAGCAGCACATAGCTACATTGAAGACAACGTCGACACGAATTCGACGTACGAGGAGCTACTCAACACCCTGGCTGTGGCGGCCTCCATTGCCACAGTACCCGGAAAGAGCCACGAAGAACGGAGGCTCTCGAGGAGAACAAGGGAGCTGCTGCGAACACGTGCCGAGCTCGCGCTCGACACGAGACGCCACATGGAGTTTGTAATCATCTCCAGACAATGCCGAGCCAGCTATGAACACGACTTGAAGCAGTACCGCAACCGCATCCTGGAGGAAGCAGCATCAAACAGGCGGAGCATTAAGCTTGCCAAGAGGAGCCTGACGACCGAGCGAGTGATCATAGAGGCGCTGCGGACCGATGACGGCGTCGTGACCAACCGGCCTGGCATCGAGAAGGTTGCCGTTGACTTCTATACCAAGCTTTACGAAGATCGCCTGCAAGTACCGAAAAAGGACTACCGCCCCGGAAATGTGCCTGCAGTGCTCGCCTCCGAAGTGCGTCATGCGATCTCTCAGATGCAGCCAAACCGCGCACCAGGACTTGACCGGGTGACCGCCGAGCTGCTCAAGGCAGGAGGACCGAACCTACACAGGGCGCTGGCGAGGATCTTTTCGGAGCATCTTGACGGCAAACCTATCCCGGAGGACTGGAGAATAGCGAAGCTGATTTTGCTGCCGAAAAAGGGACCGCGGGAACTCCTGTCCAACTGGCGTCCCATCGCTCTACTCAGCTTACTCTACAAGACCTACTCCAAGGTCCTGCTGAATAGATTGAAGAAGAGATTGGAGGAGGAACAGCCACGAGAGCAAGCGGGATTCCGGAGCGGATACAGCTGTGCAGACCACATTCAAACGGTATCCCAACTTGTGGAGCGCTGCCGAGAGTACAAGCTGCCGCTCGTGCTCACCTTCATCGACTACGAAAAGGCGTTTGACCAACTTGACCACGGATTCCTGCTACGAGCTCTGGAGAAGCTGAACATCGAGGAGGGATACCTCGCCGCGTTATCCGACTGCTATAGCAACAACTGGCTGCTTCTCAAGCTATTCTCCAATGAATTGAAGATTCCAGTGCATCGCGGAGTCAAGCAGGGCGACACCGTATCTCCTATACTATTCACTGCCGCGCTCGAAATCATATTCCGACAACTAGACTGGGAACAGTACGGGGTCTCAATCGACGGTGAAAAGCTGACACACCTACGCTTTGCCGACGACATAGTACTGATCACAAGAACGATGGACGAGGCGGAGAAGATGTTGAATCAGTTAAACAAGGAGAGCGAGAAGGCGGGCCTGCGCATCAACATCAAGAAGACGCAATACATCCGAAACGAAACAGCAGCGGAGGCGGAACCACATGGAGCGATCAGGCTGAATGGTAAACCTATAGAGGAGGCGACCGAGTACATCTACCTTGGTAGGGCCATCATCGCCAAAAACACGCTGACTTTGGAGCTGACGAGACGGACGAGAGCCGGCTGGGCAGCGTACAATAACATCAAGGAGGCGCTCAGCACACTACGGGACCGCGAGATGAAGGCCACCCTCTTCAACACATGCGTACTCCCGGCACTGTGCTACGGATCGGAGACGTGGGCATACACTAGCACGACACTGAGCCGCATCAGAACCGCCCACCGCGCCATGGAGAGACACCTGCTTGGATACACCACTTACCGGCAGAGGAACGAAGGATTGAGCAGCGAGGACATGCGCAAGAGATCAGGACTGGCAGACCCGCTCGAGTACATGGCCCGAAGCAAGCACAAATGGGCCGGACATATTCAACGGAGAACCGACGGACGATGGACGCGAGCAGTCACCGACTGGAGACCGCGAGATGTCAAGAGGCCGATGGGCAGACCTCCGATACGCTGGGCAGACTCTATTCGACAAACCACAAGACTGTTCTACCATTTCAGACGCGACTCCAAACCATGGCCAACTGCAGCGAGAGACCGCGATCTGTGGCGGAAGATGGGCTCCGCGCTGACAAGCCGATAGGAGCATCCAAGTATCCAAGTAAGTATCCTCACTGCGATTTAGTTTTTTTAGATACTGTGCGTAAGCTGTCGTCTAGTTGAAACGATTTCACCCCCTGCTACAGTAACGTAGAGCGCTCCGCTCCGTCCCACCGTACGTCTGTCACGAAATTAGGTATTATATGAAAAACGACCTCTGGAGATGGGGACATGTTTGGGATAGGCAGGGCATGGTACAAGAAGTAAAGAGCACACATTGGCCATGTTAGGCTCCGCCCACGGTGGGCGTAGCGTGCAATGAATTGTTCCATTTTCAGACCAAAATTATTAGTTGGGTTCCACTATGACCCAAATGTGGGAAGAAAGATGAACTAAGGTCAGCCGTGAGTACCCATGAAAGAGGTCTGGGTACAGAGACGGAACGCACCCTGAATTGGGGTCCATACAGCAAAAATTCATAGCACGGTTCCGACGCAGCCTTGAGACCAGGAAAAAATCGGCAGAAATGACCAATGTACAAGTTAACTTAAACACACATGAAATGAGCGAAGACCCACCCACACTGGGCGAAGAGTGATGTTGTAATGGGTACTGAGTAAATTTGTGAAGAAAAGCACCTGAGGTGGTAATGGGTACCGAGTAAATTTATAGAAAAAAAACAATCGACCCACGGACGCTCATGATATTACGCGCCCAGTACTGTGCGCTAATCCAACTGGTAGTTGAATATGTTACGAAAGCAGTTTCACCAGTTCTCATTGTTCCATTTAATTCGGCAACTAACCTTGTAATCACCCTTCTCACTCGGGAGGTATCCGCTAGCTCCGATCTTGAGCTCGTGACTCTGAAATTGTAATATAGTCATGAATCAGGGAACATAGGACTCCGAAGAACACTGATACATATGCAGTACCGTGGTCGTAAGGTGACTATTTGGCAGAAGGCGACTCTAGAATTATTCTAGGAAATTGTGTTAGTAAGTCCCGAAGCAGCGTGACAGAAAAAGCGCTCGCCGTTGATCATTTCTTACTTATGTGTGCCACGCATTCGATTTCCATCCAAAATCGAGGGCATTTGAACTTCACTGACCTGTTTTTGGTGATTATCATATTTCTACCCTCCCAGTAAAACAGAGGAAGGTAAAAGAGAGGGTTGGCAAGGACGAAATAGATCTACGATAACTCGATAAGTGTATGGTAACGGAACCACTTCTTATTGCCCCCCTCTGACCTACGGATACAAGGGAACAGTACCAAGATTTTTTAAATGAAGATTTTCATTTCCTTTTTCAAGGAGTCCTAGTTGTTATATCAGTTCGGGAAGGGGTACTCATAAAATGTTGATTCCTAAAAGGAAATTGAAGCATTCATACATGTCGATGTGAAAATCTCTTTCGACTAGTCTCCTCACCTAATATACATTGAAATGAGGGATAACTGCTGCCATCCAACCTTCACTGGCTTATGTGCGACGGGTGAGGATACCTACGCCAGAAAATCGCTTCGCAGCGTCGCACTCGCGGCGCCATCAGTACGACTTACGAATCGATTGCCCTTTGGAGCCCGGCAGTCGTGGCCTCACCCGTGAGTGACAAACACAACTGTGTTTTCAATGACAATGTCAATGTTTGTAATTATGAAAGTCGCATTATGTTCAACAGCAAAAGGAGGCTCAAGAATGATTCCAAGAAATCCATAAACACTGTGCACCAAGAAATTCCCGAAAAACTGGATGGAGTATTTTCGGTCTTTTTCATTTCGTAATTTTTCCAACGTGTCTTTTCAGATCCTCGCATTGCTGTTGATTATTCAAAAGGCTCTAGAATGTAAAGGTAGCAAAAAGTATATGAATGCTTAAGAAACGTATAGATCAGATGGAAATGTAAAAAAAGAAATTTCCTTACAGGTTTTTCTGTTCCGAGTTTGTAACTTGGTGTGATCGTCTTTACGTGTCCGTCCAGTGCTTTACCTTCTTTCGTTGATGGATGATCTCCCTGAAAAGGCGTTTTTGTGACACGTCGTTCAAGATGAACCAGTTTGTGAGAGGTCTTGAAAAGGGCTTTTCTTCGCTAGGAAGCAGCTATGATCGACCAAAGTGACGGACTTCTCAGATAATACGATTTGGTCTCTAATTGATGGATAGAATCTCAGCGTTGATTAGTCATTTTCTGGGATTCACCACTACACACACGGCGTCAATTCTGAACCGTAGTCATACGGTTTTAGTGCGATTTTCAGGGGCAGTAGCTTCCGGAAAGCTGCCCACGCACGATCTCGCGCTTTATAATGAATGTAAGGAATGGAAGACTTAATTGATCCAAGGCGTTGGGTTAGCTCCAAAGACCATGTGCATGACAAAGGCGCCGTACTCCACCTTCGTCTTATATTTATTTATTTATTTATTTATTTATTACGTCACCTATGTTACATGCCATCTAACTATACAAAACACCAAGAATGGAACAATTTAACTCAAGAATAGGGGCTAATAGAAGGTAAATAAGCCAAACAGCCCACACTTTACCTATCAGTCAATTTAAACAGCATAGCCATAAATCGAACTCATATCGCACTTGCGTAGCACACCTACATAACTAGGCATATTAACAGCCATTAATGCGAAACTTCATGAAGTTGTCAGGACCATGTATTAGCTTTTGTTTAGTGTTTATCCCTGCTTTTTTCACTAAATGGATATGTCAATGTGCGAAAAACAAAGCTCTGTTTTTAAAGACAATGTCAATGTTTGTCATTGTGAAAGTTATGAGCACCAGTCACATGCTCGAGAAGAAAAACAGTTTGTGAAGTGGGCGCGTGCAGCTGGTCGGTAGCGTTTGTATTGCTTCTGCTTTCAAAAGAGAAGTCTTTTATTCATATCGTGGGGTGGATGTTCGTAAGAGATGGAATTCAACATTTTGGGTCACATTCACTTATTCGCCATTTAGTGGCAGTCAAATATCAGGGTCGTAGAATATGGCTAATCTGTGGTTTCTAGTAAGCACAAATGGTCTGTGTTAAGCTGTGAATGTCTTCAACTTTTGAGTCATTTCGAAAGTGATGCCACTTTTTCAAAACATATCTCCTATAAGGTCACAAGTTTGTGCAGCATGTTATAGATCATCCGAAAGAGATTCATTTGCTCTACGAAAGGTATGTACATTTTTTGGGTGGCATAGAATGGGACTGATTTTAGTGCTAGAAGTGGAAGGTCTAGTCGACAAAAATCGATAAAACCGACAAGTTATTGAATCCCTACATTTCACTTAGAGAAAATCAAGTGTCTCGTACTCAGCCCCAACCTGTTCTACGAGTTCCACCAATTGGTTGATCGAGTAGTCGTATCACTCCTACGAATTTCGTTTCCGCCACAACTCGTTGATTTTTGACAGTTTTTTCGAGTGAATGCAGCAAAATTCGCTTATCCAGTCCGTTGAAAGGGTGGTGAAACGTTAAGAAAAGGTGGTGAGTAGGGACGGGACACATTATTGACCGATGTCCTTATTTTCAATCAAAAGTACTTTTATCGGTTCAGATATCTAGGAGTTCACCTAGTGAATAAATCCAATCGCAGAGAACTGGTAATTCTGCTGCCCCTTTCTGCCTTATTACGATCTATTGGAAAGGGGTCGGACCACCGTTGCACATGTTCTATTTCTCTTAATTTTTCAGTAGCATACATATTTCGTGATTTTTCAGATGACTCAGACACCAGTTCGTAGAAAAGTCTGCTTTTCCTTATGAATACAAAATCTGAGGAGCTTCTCACAGGAAGAGCTGTTCTAGCCGTCATTTTATCTAAGAAACCCTTGATTAGTGGCTGCTGGTACTAGATGTCCCAAAAAGTGGACTGAGGAAATACGTTAGAGTTGCCTTGGAATATGACGGCTAGTTTTAGAAGGAATCGACTTGTCAAGACGTTGATTGTAGCAGAGTAGTTGTGCAAATTGAAGTGTGGAGAAAAACGTTCAAAATGATGCACTCTATGGTCACTTTTTGATGCTCTATCGTGGGCGTAGGCTACTACGAATTCCATGAACCAGTTCGTTACATAGCAGTGGGATCCCACCATGAAAACTGGTTGAGTATTTAGCTAAATTCGCCTCCGATGGACGGGCAAGGTCCGATCAACTTTCAACGACTACACTAAATATCACATCGAAAAAGCAGCTGCGAAAAATGTACGAGGTTGGGTGCAGAAGGTCCAGGTTAAAGTGTTCTTGGATGTATTTAAATAGGACTAGCACTTTTTTGTATTTCAAAAGAAATCCTAAAGGAGATATCGTTCTAGGAAGAGGAGGATTCTAAAAACGCTCCAATATTTTTTATATTCTAAGGAAACAAATTTTTGAATGAAATGATAAGATCCGCTTTTTAATTGTTGTGAAGTGTGTTGAATCTAATGGTTTCTGACTCAAGAAACAGTTGGGTTCGTGCGGAGTTATGATCTTCCAGATTGAGCCACGAAAAACGATGGAGTCTCTTTTGAGCCCTCTAATAACTGCTCAAATCAAATGGGTGCTATAATCATAAAGGTGATGCATGTTGGTTAGTTACGTGGCTCTACATGACTGACGTGTTAAAAACACCAGGAGGGGCGATTTGGCTTTTAGTATGGGCTCATGGTAGCGTGTAGTTTGCTAGCTGCACACACAACGCTTTGATTTTTACAAATAGACACTTTTCTCAATCTTTCGCTTATTTCCGCATTCATTGTTTCACTTGTTAAATGGCATCATGAACGAGATCAAATTCGCCCTACGTGACATCAAATGACAGTGGCGTCGGCCCGCTACTCGGCCACTGAAGTGTGCAATTTGCCTGAAGTGAAACGCACAAAAAAAGGCAATGGCGCCCCAAAATCGCGTTGTCCGCTATACATTATTTCTTCGAACTCGAATGTTCGTTCACAGAGAGAGTTGTTTCGAACACGCTTTCCTTTTTGCCCCCCCCCCCCACCCCGGTGCCTTTGATAACGTTCAGTGATGCCTATATTTATATGAGCGGTCCTGTGCTGCTGGGCAGTACTGTGCTACATTGAGCGAGCACAGTACAGTGCCCTCCCTCCCATAGCAAACCCTCTGAAAGTTTAAACTGTAGCTTTATTGACTCAAGTTCGGCGTATTATCATTTATTTATGCTAGTATGGCATATCAAGTAGAGGAAAGGAGGGAAAAGTTTCTGAACATAGATGAAGAAAGGTAATGAAAAGTTGGAATATCGTCAAAATGTATCGAATATAAGGCTAGAGTAAAGCTTGATCTGGTCCTGTTAGCTAGCGGTGGCGTACGTACGGCTGATACGATCGCGGCAATAGCCTGTGTGCGTATCCTGATTCGTACAAATGCAACAAGCTGTCCCGTAGTCGTCGCATTAGTGAAACATCCCTGGCCCGTCTGGGTCAACTCAAAAACGCCATCGCTGCGATGACGGCATTTGTGGAGGAAAAAAAATCATCGCTGATCCTGCCGATGCTGTGATTGGTCAGCAGTTCCGTCGTAATCGTAGTCAATGCATATGAAGCATGCTATTGAATAGACTGTACGTCACCATTAAAGAACCGGTTCAGTCGGCAACGAACCCACAAACGTCGGCAACAATGGCAACAGATTGTCCATGTGGAAATTCCCTTTGTATCGATGAAAAGGAATTCCCTCAGGAAGTTTCTCAGACTTTTTGAGTGTGAACCCTTATGTCACGATTTCGCACCGCGGCATGTCGCAAGCGAAGCGATGCGGACGAGATGAACACATCGTGTTTTATGGTCCCAAAGCGATCACAAGTCATCTGTGCCTAGCATTACCCTGTAATCGCTCCGAAACCCAATTCCAGCACCGCGCACAGCTCGCACACACCACGTCGCACGCCGTTCGTCGTGGTGCGAAATCCTGACATGAGGGTACACACTCGGATTTTTTTGGGATACCCCATGCTCTCCAAATATTTCTACGTAATACAGGGCATTTATTCTTACAATTCGGTATGGCACCTATCTATTGTCTCCGAGAAGATATAAAGGGAGCTCTTAGTAGGTCTGGGATCTATTGGCAGTCTATCAGGAAGGTTGCTTTTAGCATGGGGGACAGCAAAGTCACTCACCATCGCCCCACCTTCGTTTAATACATGGATCATACAAAAAATCCATGAAATCCATTAGTTTCATAAAAAATGGAATCAGAAGTGCGTATGTTACTCCCTGCGTGGTCCTTAGGACGCTGTTTCCTGAGACAAACCATGGTTTAGCCCGATGAGTGACCCAAAGGTCACGCGGCTGATGCTCGCACGACAAGGGCGCAAAGGGTCGTGATGGTGTCCGCCCACCGCAATGGTCCCCACCTCGAAATTGGCGTGATGGGCATATGGGTCATCATTCGCCGACTTTGCTGGAGGGGCACTCTTTGTTTACTTCATTTCATTCCGTCGCCAGGCGCACATGACATTCTTTTCAAGGTAAACTCATACGGCTCGCAACAATGCGGGTTTCATTGTATTCATTTTTGAAATGCCCTGACTCCCATCTTCCCTGAGAAGCCCCTAAGCTCCTCTGTTTTGTTCATTTTTTTAAACCGCAGTGACCAACATCTGTTGGGACGCGCCTCCACTGCATGAATCTGAAGCTTCACAGATGCCGTAAAAGATATTTCAAGGTGGAACTTGTGCCTTAAACTAGCGATCGGTTCTTATGAAAAGCTATCGAGACAGGTCTCAGTCAGACTGGTCATCGTTTCCTGTTCTTCGCAATAATCTGCAGTCGTATTAAGTCGGAGGGAAACCTGAAAGGCGGTGCGTGAGCCGCTAACCGCTTGTTATCGAGAATTTTAACAGCGAACGTTTCCAAGCGATTGCTAAATTGCCCGAACGCGCACGTGACTGGAAAAGAGCTTTTTTCGGACGTGCATGCGTTCGTGACGGCGAGCTGGGCGTCACTATCACATATATTGTTCCCGGTAGAAGAATTAAGATGATGGTCTGACTAGACGTATTTAGGTTTGAATCCTTGCGAGCTTTTGTCTCTGGGGTGTTTTTAGCTAGCGTGAAAAGTATAGGCCCCTCATGACTGAGCACTCACACAAAATACGCACTCATGTGGCAGTGGGGACATTCAGAGCACAGTGCATAATAACCTAAGTGTTAATGCAGAAAAAAAAGGCAAAACAAAAACGTCGAACCACTCAGCAAAAAAAACTATCACCCTTACACCGTTCAGATGTGAAGAGGCGATGATTGAACAAGAGGGATGAGAGATGCAAATGTGCACTCTCACCACATCAGAGGCAGGGCGGAGACTATCTCTGTGAGCTGCCTTCAGCGAAATACCATGCTAGCGTCCTATTCATGCACTTTAAAATGGCATAATTATATTGCTAATGATTCTAGGGACGGATTTCAGCGAATTTTGCCCTGAAAGCAGTCTAGTTCGAAGTCATTCTTGCAGTAATTGTACCTGACTAAATGAAAGCAGAAGTTCCAATTGGCACGTCAGAAAATAAACTAGTAATCACATCAAACATTCAGCTTAGGGGACTCCTCCCTATCCTCACTATATATAAAACGCTTCGTCTGTCTGTACCTCCGTCTCTCCGTCCATCTGCCACGAAATTAGGTAATATATGAAAAACGACCTCTGGAGATGGTTACAAGTGTGGTATGGGTAGGGCATGGCACAGGAAGTGAAGACCACACATGGAACTAGGTAAGCTCCGCCCACTGTAGGCGGGGCGTGCGTTGAAATACTCTGTATTCAAGGAAAAAAGCAATTTTAATCGACCTACTGACGCACATGGTGTTGCGCGTACAGTGATGTGCGCCAGCCAACTGGTCTTCAATATCCTCGAAAAAAGCTTTAGCAGCAGTGAAAGACAAAAGGGAAGAAGAGGTCAGACAAGTGAATGAGCGACACGGTTGCAGACCACGTTGTTGCCGCGCTTCTATAAGCTTCATTCAATGAGGGTGTGGCTCCGGTCTAAGCCTCGTAGCGGCTAACCGTCACGCCACGATAAGGAAGCGTCTCCATTTGTCACAGAAGAATTTGTCTACACAGGAGAATGAGGTCTTGATATAACGTGGTGTACTTCGAGCCAATCGTCTACCTCTACCTGAACAATTTTCACCTTTCGTTTGATCACTCAACTGATTTTTTGAGTGAGCATTATCGTTATCTCATGTCATCTTCAATTATTCATAGAATCCACAAATCCCCCGGAATCTCACAGAAACCATTTAATCTTGACCGTGTTTACTGAGCACTTTCACGTTCACGCGCAAATTCAATTCAACTTCTTATATCCAGCGAGAAGAGAAACGCGCTTTTCCACTTATACATTGGTTTTCCCCCTCCGAAACAAACTCTATCCGGACTTTCCATGTGTGTATCGCATGTATAACAGCAGCAGCAGCAGCCGAAACGCTGCAGCAACCATTCATTGAGTGCAATACGAACCGGTTCACTAAGCGAATCACAACGGCTGATGATGATAGTATGTGGGTGTATGCCTGCCATTGTGACAAAAGAAGACTAAACGTGGTTGCTGCTTGTCGACGCGGCGATATTCATACACTTAAACCCAACTGAAGGACGTCGATCAAGGTGAATTTATTAAAGCTCCTCCAGTGGTCAGGGTCTAATGGCCACAAGTATTGATGCACCGTTTGAGAACATAAACGGGAGCAGGTGGTGGGTTCCATGGCGAAAATTCCGGAAAAAAACTTTAACGTAATACTCTTGAAACTCATAACTTTGAAAGCGCAATCTAGGATTTTCGAGTGGGTAAATGCGCTAAGCTATGAAATAAGAGGTTTCAATAAACATTAAGAAAAGTCAGAAAGAAGCCGTTGAAAATGGCAAAAATGGGACCTTTTGGCATGTGACCTTGTTCGAGATTACTTCCCGAAAGTGAGGTTTTAAGCATGTTCCCGCTATAAATTGCAGGCCTTCTTTGCCAGCGTCGTGACTACGTCTAGGATAAGTTGGTGAGCGCTCCGAGGTCAAACTCTCTGACCACGGAAGGAGTGCCGATACCCCGATAGTAATGAATGTGCCTTCAAAGGCACCTGCAAGAATCAGCCTAGTGGCTTACTTTCTTGGGCCGAGTAATTCCTTAACTGCTCATGCTGCACCTTTGTTGCAGCTGCACGGTTCACCCTCACCGTGTTAACACAACCAAGCCACGCCCATCCAACCTTCGGCCCCATGCCCCACCTATCCCAAACTTGTTCTCATCTCTACACGTTGTTTTTCATGTTATACCTAATTTCGTAACAGACAGACGAAGCGTTTCGTATATAGTAGGGACCGCGTGGGGTGCCTGTAAGCAATTACATGTACTACTCCAATTGGACTGCAATTCCCTTGAAGGGTTAGCCACCCCAGCCTTGATCATTCCACATAAAAGCGTTGTTAGACCAAGAGTAACAAAAAGAATGGCACTATCAACTCAAAGCTACCCCACTACCTCTCCAACGATGTGGTCCAACAGGTGATTGTTGGAAAACTTTTCGATTTGGCTGCAAACTTCCTCCCAAGGGTAATTCGACAGGTGCTTAGCGCCTGCGCCAAAATGGAGAGGATCACCAAACACGCTCAAAATTTGTCCTAAGAGGTATTTTGACGTCCTGAATAAGAATATCACACTCAATACATATCACATTCATGGAGAATAACAGAAAGAATCATGGTAAACCTTTTCATGCTTCTCTCTTTTATCCTGAGCTGAAGTAGCGGTATGGAGGATTGGCGTCGGCGCCAAACAGTTTTTCGCGACGAATGTCATATTCGTGTTCTACGGGTCGAAATACCCCTCGGGACAAATTTTGAGCGAGTTTGGTGATTCGTCCCGTTTGGGGCCGGCGCCTATGGCGCAGGCGCCAGGCGGTTTTGCGCTGAACGAATGTTATATTCGTGTTCTACGGGTCGAAATACCCCTCGGGACAAATTTTGAGCGAGTTTGGTGATTCGTCCCGTTTGGGGCCGGCGCCTATGGCGCAGGCGCCAGGCGGTTTTGCGCTAAACGAATGTTATATTCGTGTTCTACGGGTCGAAATACCCCTGGATGGAAGTTTGCAGCTGAATCGAAGGGTTTTCCAAAGATCAGCTCATCGACCGCATTGGTTGAAGAGGTAGTGGGGTAGCTCTGGATAAATAGTGCCGTATTTATTGATTGATCATACAATCTTCCGGGGCTAACTGATGTTCAAGCCACCTTTTTTATCAGTATCAACTAACAGAGTCGAAAGATATGAGAAAGCTGTTATTATTGTTCAAATATCATTTAATATTCGACCCTATAAAATTAAAATGCATTGATACCTCTCCGTCCTTACCGGGTTCCTCCCACAACCGCCCGGACACTTCCTATAGTTATATTCATGTTTCGTATAAAAAGAGTAGATGAAGGGTTCTAAGTTCAAACGTTTGTCGAATGTCCTATTGTTGAAATACACTCACTTGGATTTTGCAAATATTTCTGAACGAATTATAAGTTTTTCAGGTTGGCACAGTCATGGATTAGCCATATTACAAGTCAGATGAAATCTTATACTGCCTTAATACAGTGTCCTTTGTTCAGTGCATATATTATTCAATTTAAAGGACTTTTCAGCTTCCTCGTGAGTATTAAAAGCTGTTCGCAGCAAAATTGGCTACTGTACACAGTTCTGTCTTTCGAAAGAAGTGACGAGTGGCTCTTATAACTAGAAATGCAGAGCCTACGATTTACTCATCATTGAACTTTGAAGACTAAAGAATTTCAAAAAAAAGGAGCTTAGAAGTTAGCTTATCACCGAGTAAGGCCTGTATCCATGACGGGTAACCTGTTGGTTCAACGGACAGCATTTTGCCATGAAATCGCAAAAGTTCCGCTAGGTTTTTCTGTCATCTCTGCCTCCCTTTCAGCAGATTCTACATCGTAAGGCATTGTACGATTTGGTTTTTTCCGCGCGACAAGCTACAGGAGCTCCAGAATCAATTCAATAATCTTTTTTACATCATGATGGAATGCTAACGGCTTTTCTTCCTGCATACTAATGACACCTGTTGTGATTACTGCTAACGTCGCCACTGTACTGACTTATTTACCCTACAATAACTGGCTAACTAGGTCTCAAAACGTCTTCTCCTATGGAAGGGACTTCTACTCAATGCGAAGACGAGGAGGGATGGGATAAGTGGTTGGGTTTGCTCAGACGCACCTTAACTAGTTTGTTTTGACTATGCCAAATTTTTAATATTAGCTTAGGCTCGAAATGCTTTCATGTATCAACATGTAGCCCCTGAGATACTTTCGTATCGACTGGTTACTGAATTTGACCAAAGGTTACTATGGTGTGCTTTTTTTGCGGCTTCGGATGTGAGTTTCACGGGTGAGCTTTCCGGGAACGGCTGATCACCCTTTGTTGTTTGGAATGGTTTAGAGCCGAAAGCATTTTAACATAAAAACTGGTATGTTTGGGTGCTCTTTGGTAGTAATTTTCTCCCCTTGCTGTAGTTTTTTTCTCTTCGAAATAATCATTAAACCGCTTATTTGTACACTTTACTGTTTTTGTCGATTAAAATTTGTTGAAAATGAAACAGAAACCGAATTAATTATGCAGCAACTGCATATTTTTGACTCCGGAAAAGCAGATACAAGTGTGAAGTGACTTTTACCGAAAACTGATTCTGTAAGGCACAAAGGCTTCAGGTTCAAGGGACGCTCGATTACGGTAACGTGCAAGTCTAGACACAATCCCTAGTGGCTGTTCTGTTCAATGGTCAAAGCTTCAAAGCCTACCGGTCCAGGTGGTTGTCCTTCTTCGGTCTTCACAACCGGCGTTGACCACTGTTTCACGGAGGTCTCTGCTTCGATTCGAGATGTCATTGTTGACCAAACTGTAGGCGGTGCTGGTGATGGAAGCGGAGGAGGTTTCTGTGGAAGCGGTGGTGGTGGTGGATCGTCGACAGCTGTGGTGAAGTCGTCGGTGGGTAGAGTGATCTCAAGCGGTCGTACGAACACCCGAACCGCGATCGGTTCTGCAACAGATTCACTTAAGTAACTGGATCGACAGCTAACAATAAACAAACAAGGATCAACAGCAATCAGTAAGCAAACACAAAGTGGAGATTAAGTGTTGCAGTAAAATGAGGAAAATTCTCAAAAAAAGACTAGTAAATATGTTCAAAGGCTCTATCACATGAAGGAGGCAGCCTATAGACATGACAGAATGCAAACATTACAACTCGTACTTTAAAGCTTCACTTCAGATATTTCAGAAAAAATCAATTATTTCCACAGAGGACTGCATTTCAGAAGCTTCTGCCAACAATCTATGCTTCTGATAACAAAATAACTATTGAAATTACTGATACTTGATCATTTCCTGTGAGCTCATCTAACACTCGCCTCGCTGAGCGTTCGTACTCGAACTTCATCCGTTTCTGCGTCCTACCCCTCTGAAGCTTCACCAAGGCTAAGGGTTTCGTACCAAACCAGTGTGATATTCGTGCTCACAATCATCAGGTCATCAAACTCCTCTTGTAGACATGGTTAGAGCGAAACCGACATGAACAACTCTACCTCGACGCCTACGGCCCGAGCGCCAGTTGATCTTCCGCTAACGAGGGCTACACTTGTGTTCTATAAGTCTAACTGATCTCTGGTGCAGATTCTACTCAAATTGGGGTACTGACTGAACGTTGCCTTTTCACTGAAGAGGTGAGGTGACTGCTATAGGTACCAGAAAACCTTATAGGTTACCCGAGTGCTTGTTAATTTACAACTTTTCCCTTTGATTATACATTGCTGGAATGCGCAGTGCAACCTACTCTTACCTATGATCCTTGTGTCATTTTAGTGCAATTTTGCTTGTGGAATTAGTTGCCGGAGCCAGCCTTCGGTCCACAGCAGCTTCCCTTCCATTAGCTTTATTAGTCAGCTTTTACCTCCCGGACGAGTTCATTATAATCACCCGAATTCGACGGTAGACACTTAAGCCTGGGCGATCACCCGGGTCTATGCTTCTGGACCAGCTGGTGAAAGGGCGCCACTCGGTATTACAACATTCTGCAGTGTTGTTCAGTGAGTTGATTTACTTTTAGAGGCCTCGAAACTTGGGAATACTTCTGACATTGGAGATCTATGGCAGGGGAAAAAAGTTGTCGAGAAGGAAAGGACGATTAACTGATTCAGAGCAATATTCGGCGCTATGACTATCGGGAAGGGGGTGTGTAGACTTATGTCGAATTTTCGCTTTGCGACGTCGCACCCATGGCGATATCAGCGCAATTTGCCGTGATCGATTGGAATTCCGCTCAGGACGCGAGGGTTATACCATGGAATCACATACGAGAAAATCCGCGGGGCGTGGCTGCGCGAACATTCGACATAAGTCTACATACCCCCGAGAAGGCGTCTCGGGCCAGTACATTCTGTTATCTCATCGCCGTCACGACAAACGAGTAACGATGTGAAAAAAACACGAAGGCATGATCGATAGTGAAGGTTATGCCGAAGTATGAGAAAGAAAGCTCCCGGGTTGATGACCACACTCTGGTCCCCCTCAACCCCCCTCCACCCCCTCCCACCCGTTTCACTTTACGCCATCCTGCTTAGAATCCTACCTCTAGATGCCATTTCTGCAACTCATCTGTTTTCTTCATAAAGCCATCTTCCCTGTTAACTTGATGCCTAATCCATAAAAGACATTTTCTCGAAAAAAAAACGTCAGTGAACAGGTTTCTGCAGAGGAAGCATTTCGAAAGGAATGAAAGCGTGATACTAACGGAAGCGATTCCACCAATGTGGCAAGAAAAGAAGTTTCGAGAAATTGAACAGGACTTTTGACGGCAACGCCCTGGTGCCGCGCAACAAATCACGATACAAGGTCATTGCCCTTATAAGAGCGGTTTGCCCAGAAACACTTGCCTTGTCATTTCTCTGGTGGGCTTCTCCATTAGGAAAAGAACGAGTACTGGTAAAAAACGTTCTGAGGAAATGCAAGCTGTGTAGGCTCAAAATAAGGGCCCTGTGGGATTCAAGGACCGTTAATGATGCACTAATTTTGGGAATTATACCGAAGTATGAGGAAAAATCACAGAAGTGGATGGTAGCTTCAAGCGTGACTCTTTATATGGAATGAATGGCTCCTTGTGTCAGCAAAGTGTCATTTATTGAATCCATTCTTTCGCTATTCTTTTTAATCGACATTTGGACAGGAAAAATGGAATATCAGTATTAGTAATAGTGCACGTAAATGTACTTTCATAGATGCATAGAGGTATAGATTACGGTAATAATAAGTATCGCTGCCTCTACCACAGCCTACAGTTAAAGTAGACGTTCAAAATTCGAAAAAGGAAAATGATAGCGTAAAATGGCATTGATTAGCAAACCAAAAAATAACGAGTATCGAAGAAGGAGCAGTTTTGAGACACAAAGACGATTTTTCCCCCGTAATGGCGAAGAGAAATCGCTCGCTGATTGATTGGATCGGGTGATGGATGAGAGAAGGCGGAGCTACCGACCACGGTTTCGGGGAGAGAGACAGTAGAAGACGGCAAGACAAGTAATAAGTGGGTAAATGAAAGAGATAGCAATTTCGTGAAAAAAAAACGACAATAACGATCGACGTGGGACAGGAACGAGTCCACGAACAAACGGGGTCTTAGCAGGGAGATGGCAAAGGCTGTCCAGGGTCTTCTTCGGAATAATAAGTATCGTTGACTGTACCACAGCTTACAGTTCGGGTCGAAACAGGCTGGAAATGGTTAGGTCATCAGCATTTGAGCGTTTTGACCCATCGATAATCTCAATGAGATCGTGGACGAACAGAATGATTTCTGTGATGTACCCTTACCCACACCCTATACCCACGTTATACCCGAGCGCATCATGTACCAAAATTTCGGCTCCTCGGGGACGCGCCGGCTGGCAAAATGCCGGCGCGTCCCCGAGGAGCCGAAATTTTGCCTCTGGGAGCAGCAGCCCATTGTGTCCCAGAGGAGCTTCTCCATCGGGGGAATGCGTCCCGGTGTAGCCTTTGGGCGGCGAACGCGGCGAGGCTACTTCGTTCGGCCCCGCGAGGAATTACGTGGGTCTTCTAGTTTACACATCACAGCTTACTTCTGTAATAGTAAGACTTGACTGTAGCAGACTAGTTTGGGCCAGCCACATCCATGGAGCCGATGAAGACCACATTACATGAAGTACTAGCCCCCATTCCCAACACAGTCCATTAAAAAACCCCATCTTTGTGAAGAAAGAACATGCTTAAAGCAATAGCAGTGGTAGCCTAAAGTGTTCAAGGGATGAAAAGGAGTTTGAGATATATCAGGGAAGCAGAAAAAGCCTCCAAACTATAGTAAGCACGTGAAAAGAACATTGACTCTTCACGAGTAATGAGAAATGGAAAACATGTTTGAAGGACAATCATGGGCGTGATCAACAAATTGATTAGTGAATTTATCACCCAATGATACCATCGGTTTGGAATTTGACGAAAGAAAGGTCATCTTGCGTGAAGATAGCAGCGCTAAACGCGAGATGAGATCGCGTGGAAAGGTCGGAAGATGCGCACTGCTTAATGAACTGGATCTTGTGAATCGAGATTAGCCTAATGGTGCAGTGCGCATCGTAAGTCAGAAGAAGCGCTTCTTCGGAGCGAGCCTGGCGCGAAACTAGCTGTGAGTGCACCTAATGCCAAAGTGTGTTGCTGTTTTCATGGGTTAATGGCTGCTTCGATGAATGCGCGGCCGCGCCATCTTTACCCTGTAGCTCGCTGGGTTGGCCAGTCGGTTGTCGTCGTCATCGTCGTTGTCGTGAGCGATTGTGAGCGGCAGCGCGAAAAACAATCGTATACCGGTTCAGGAATCGCGCCACACCCTGCTGAAACCTTGCATCGATCAGACGCCATTAGTACGCCGGCCTTTAACCGTCACTGCTGCCACCCACTGAGATAATAACAACGCCTACGAAACTGTGGAGTCTCGGAGCAAATTAGGTTTGGACACACCCTTGAAGGCGAAGAACGAGGAACTTGATCCACCTGATAAGGGGACCAACTTCATTGCAGAGATCGCATACGTGTACTGAACAAAATAGTCTTCAGGGAAAAACCAGCCACGTGAAAACCATTATATGGGCCCAACAATAGGGCACAGAAAGAAAGGTCTCCATGAAAGATACAAAACCTACAGAAATGAGAGGGATAGCAGACAAGTGAGGCGGTGATCAAATCCTAGATGAAACCACCACCTGGTAGATAACCCCGGACCCGACTAGTTTGCATTGCCCTCGGTCAGAATGGAAGAAGTGTTTTTGTATGATTCTAAGCCAAATTGTATTTCAAGGCAGTGTGATTCTAAGTGAAGTGGGTCACGTGGCGCAATACACCGAGAAAAAAATTGCTAAAGTTCGACTGTATCTCAAAACAATAGAAGTTTGTGCTTAGACAGTCCATTTCCGAGCGCTCGACAGGGCATGGCCTGAATGGCGAGAGCGAGAGTGTGTGGCGGGATGTGAGAGAGAGGGGGAGAGCCATACACTTCTACCCAAGTCGGTGATCCACGCCCTATCAAGCGCTCCGAAATGGACTATATGCAGTGCAATGACAGCAAAGCACTGCTTCACACTTTGTCAGGTCACACAGTCAAATGAAGACACAGGAAAAGAGCAGTTTCGGTCTACGGGCTCGCTGTCTGTCGCATCTGCACACGTCCCTTGCCAAGACATCGTGTGTTAAGTCATTGGATTTTCATCATAAAGGCTTATTTTATTATTCTTTCTTCTTTTCGTTGTTTCACTTGTTTGTTGCCGTTGGTTGTTTCGCTTGTTGACATCATCATGAATGAGATCAAATTCGCCCTACATGACTTCTAATGACAGTGGCGTTGGCCATCTCTGTCCGCCGTCAACAGGCGGCTCGGACACTGAAACATGTAGTTCAGGATGAAACTTGCTAGGATTGCCATAGCGCCCCAAAGGCGCAATTTTCAACAGAGTTTCGCTACATAATACTCTTATAAGCTCGACTGTTTGTTCACAGAGAGGAGCGCCTCCGAATTCGTTCCCTTCTTTGCCCCCCCCCCCCGATGCCTTCGAAGCGTTCATACTTCGAGGTTAGGGTATCGGTAGTACCGCATATCAAGTACGAAAAACAGGCGCCAACATTGGCTGTGTTGCTCAAATAGTTCTATGGTTGGAACGCAATCAAACCCACTAATGACAAAGAAAAAGGGAAAAGGAATGGGTGCGAAATGCAAGGTTACGATAACCTTCATGAAAAAAATCAAAAGTGAAGTAATTTTTCAGGAGCATGTTAAGAGCGTGTCAAACTGCGTATATAGTAGGTCGGACAAAAGTTCTAACCGTTTTGCACAGTGACCGATTCCTCATGATTTTTTCGTTAGTGTCGTTCGTGATTTTTGGTTTATTCAGGTTCTACTTCGTGAAATCTTTGTTTTTTTCTTTTAAAGGCACCGGCAGGGGTCCGAAACAAGAGGAAGATACAGAGAAATGAGCATTTTGTAGCGAACACTGAAGGTTAGAAGCGATAATCTGCGAAAAACCCGGATTCTAAAGCGCGACGCTGCGGTGTGTACTCGCATCCCATTCGCATCAACACACTGACTTTCCGAGTTGTCCGCTGTAGGAGACGGGCCGCGGGCCAACGTTGGTTGTAGCACCTGATTCCCAGCGCAGTGGAGAGGCCATTCCCAAATACATTAGCATTCATGTAAGTACATCCAGAAACAATATAAGAAAGAACAAAGGAAAAAGTAAAAGGAAAAAACAACTTCATACTAGGAACATCTTCTCTTGGCACCATGCCAAGGCGTCGAATTGGCGAGTTTGTGGAATGGCGGCCACTTAACTCGTCCGAGCTACTTCTGTTCTACCGTAGGCCAAAATCACCCCCTTCCGGTGTCTTTAAAAGCAATGCCTCAGAGAGCTCCTTACAAGGGAGGCTGTTGTAGCCGTAATTTGAGACCATATAAAACCATGAATTGTGACTACTGGCATTAGATGCCTCAAGCCGGAAAGTAAAGGCGTCAGAGTTAGCCCAGCATATAATGACTAGTTTGGAATTACGTTGCAACCGTGGATGGTAACAGAGTAGCCTTGCAAGTTTAGTAGTCTGAAGAGAAGGTCTAGATGATGTACTCTTTGGTCACTTTTTGATAGTTTGTCGTGAGCTAGGTTACGAATTCCATAAACCAGTTTGTTACGAGCAGTGGAACCTACCATGACAATACAACAGTTCGCTTGGAATTTGCTCCTTTTCAATCAACAGCAAGGTCCGCAGCATATCCCGCGTCTATACTTTGCGCCGGTAGGGCGTGGCCGCGTTCACATGCAGCGAGGCAGAGGGCGCAAGAAAGGTGAAGAGACGACGCAGGCAACGAGACAGAGTGGCACAGGGGGAGATGCAGAGACACGCAGCCACGCTCTGCCTCCGGCATCGGAGAGTATGAACGCGGTCTTACCGATGACGCCAACCCTCGCATCAAAAGATGAGCTATCCAAAAAATCGGACAAATTAGGTGCAGAAGTTGTGCTCAATGTGTGAATTTTGGATGTATCCAATATGGACAACGTTTTTTTAGCACACTGTAGTAACTTTCAAAAGAAGTGTCGTTCCAAGAAGAGAAAAATGTCAAATCACCTTTAACACTTTTAGGATTGCAAGGAAACGAATTTTTTGATGAAGGGGTAAGATCCGTTTAGTGATTGTTGTGAAGAGCGTGCTGAATTTGATGGTTTTTGTTTGGTTGCAAACAATTGTGTTCGAGCAGAATTATGATCCCGTAAAATTAGGATACCCAAGACGGTGGATATGTACCTTTCAACCGACCAAATAGTTTGCGTCAAACTCAATGGTGAACAAAGTGGAGGATTCGTGGAGAGAACTATACATACACGCATAATATAGACTGAAGTAAGGAGAACGTATTTGCGAGAACGAAAATTTTGAGTGGATCAAAACAGTAGAAGCAGCGAGCTTGATGGAACAGTATTTTGGCCAATTTTCGAAACAGCATGAAATATTAGGTTGTTGAAAAAGTTTTTTCGTTTTTTGAAGCAATTCATTTTTACACTTTATTACAAAACACAGAGCATACTATGAAATAGGGTAATCACCATCTTGTTCTACCACTCTTCGCCACCTTTCAGGCAAATTTGCTGTGCCATCTGCATGGAACTGTTTCGGCTTTGATTTGAAGAAGTTGCACAACACCGTTCCATGTCATCTTCATTATCGAAGGTTTTTCTTCGAATGGCGTAAGATTGGGGAAGTCCGATGGAGCAAGATCAGGGCTATAAGGTGGATGGGGCCGCACTTTTCATCCAAGCTTGAGAGTTTTTTGGCGAATCACTTTTACATTACGTGTATTTATTTACATCACATTATCGTGTAGGAAAAGAATCGTGTCATGGTTCGGACGTTTCTCTGTGATTTTCGCGACCAGAATATACGGCTGCTGACAGTATAGGTCTGCTGTTAGTATAGTGTTGCAAGCCAGCACTCGCAATCGTTCGTTGTCGACCTCCGATGGGGGGTCCGGACCGGTCAGAATCATTGACGTTGTAGTTGCCTTCTCGAAAGCGTTTGAACCAAGGTTGTGCGACAAGTTCAGATATTGAACCCTCTTCGAATGCAGCGTTTACACGACGACTGGATTCGGTTGCTGGAGGCCATATTCGAAATCATATAGTAGAATGCCGGAAAGTACTCCTTTGATATGTATATACATATTAGGTTGTAAGGAAAGCTCTGCTTGGTTTTTCGCGTTCACAAGATAAATGCAAATATCAGAGCTCGTTAACATGAATCAGCTCACATATGGTGCTCTTTAAATAGACAAAAGTTGCTCTTTCCGAATATGTGTTTTATTCGGGATGCCACATGGTTTTCGAATTACTAAGAAAATTTTGAAGTGCTGCAAAAATGGCACTTTTTAGATGACTTCACTTTACGGACTCTTGTTTAGCCGAGTCCCAGCGAAGGCGACCACAAATGTGAGCGCTGCGAGGGGAGGGGGTGAAGCATTTGATGGAACACTTCGTCCTTGGTTTTATAAGTGGAGAAATAATAACGAGTTGCTTGAATTCTCAATTGATCAAATCGCTTTAACTAAAACGGCAGAAAGCGATGAGCGCCCATACTTGCAGTGGATGTCCAAGAGTATTGGCCCAACGGACAAATCTGGTTAATCACCTCAAGTAGCCTTGATTTGAAAAAACCCAAAAAATTTGTGCCGCGGGACCCCTCAGGGCAGCTACTATGCGCTTTGGAGTCGACTTTTTTTTCCGTCGCGCATTATAAATCATCAGCCCTTCATCAAATTGAGATATGTAGGTATGCATGATTTTGACAAGAGTGTGGCGAATCGAAAAGTGCTTATTCTGTAAGAAAAGATGCACTCTGAGCCGAGTTATGATCTCCCAAAGTTGAAATTGCAAAAACCGGCCAAAACTTCCTTCCAAGCTAATATTTACACATGTAGAATGAATGAATACACATGTAGAATGAATGAATATTTTGCCGAAAAAGGCTATCCGACAGATGGAAGACAATAATACCTATATATGCCACTGAACTTGTACTACATGTGTATGTACAGAAGAAATTGCTGGAAAGCAGTTTGGAGGGAAAAAGCGCGTATTTGAAGAACGAAAAAACTTTTTCGACAACCTAATACTGTAGTATGTTGAATGTTTCTTGAAGAAAAGAAGAATCTCTGGAGATTACCCAACTTAGGAGCGAACTATGAAAGGCCCCTAAGAAGGAGTATGGATTTCATTAGCCTCTTTCACGAAAACGAAAGAAAGATCCCAATTTTTATGGTTGATAAAGCTGATAATTGAATTCGGAAGAAAGAGACATGATTTCGGTATAAAATAACTCAGAGCATCAAGAAATCGCTTGAAAAAACGTCGCGGTTGGAGCGTTGAAAACGTAATTGGAAGAACGGGTACAGGGTGAGTCAAGTCAAGTCAATAATAATAAGTAAACAATAGTAATTTGGATACTGCATACATACTTTTAGGCTGAGGGGGGGGGGGCAACTTGTTGAATGTTGAAGAGTAAGTTCAGTTTATAGAATTATACATATTCATACCTGACTGTATATGACATTCAAATTACTTCATTGACAAACCACTCATGCGAGGCATGTTATTGTTCAACTTCTGTCATGTTGCACACGCCCCTCCCACCTCTCCCCACACTCGCAAATATTTGGCGCCATATTTTAGCTTAGTTGTGAATATCGCAAAGCTGACAACCAGAGCAGTAATACGATGAGTAGAAATAAAGGACATACTTATTTTTGCCATCGATTGTATTGCGAAATATTTGCTCGAAATGGAGTCGATTTTTTTGAAATGGTATAATATGACAAGCAAATATGGAGCTTTCGATTGAGAAAACTGCAGTGACATTTAATAATGACTTAAATTTCGAGTCAGAGCATAATTAAATATGCAGTGCGCGAGCTTCAAGATGGTTAAAGCGACATGCAGTGCAACTCAGATCGTAATCGAAGCGAGACAAGAACGGCGGCAAAAAGGGTGTAGTCGGGGTGATTTGGAGTCGGTGTGTCCGCTCCGGTAGAGTGAGAGACAAAGAGACAAATGCTCATGTGATTGGACAGATCGGCCTTGAGCCTAAGTTGGTTGGGGTAATGACGACGGCTGCGGCCAGGGTGATGTTGATGGCGGTGGCGGAGGCGGCCGGTGGCGGCTGCCCCGCGACTGATGACGCCCATGATCGCGGCTGGCGTGAATACCACCAAAGCGGGAGATGGATTCAGAAGTGCGGTGGCGGCAGCAGCAGCGATGGTGTCGACGAACGAGATGGGGATGGAATGCGGCAACAGTCGTCACACAACCTGTTACCCACCCCAACAGACTCGCACACACACATGCATACACCTGCAACCAGCTCCAAATGCTGTTTGCTTTTAGTTCAATAGAGGCCGCACGTACGCTCCACTGTGCACACGCTGTTTGGCGTTGCTGCGCATTCTACGGCAACTACGGCAGACCACACCGGCTCGTTCACCCTTCCGTGTGTTACAATTGCCTTTCAAGGAGTAGTGGACTGGTATGCGCTGCCAAGTCAGGTCTGGAATGTAGAGTTAACGGAATGGCGAAGGTACGACACTTTGCCTGTCCAACATGGAAACATATAGGTACCAAAAAAGGAAAAGCAGGGGCAAGATTGCTACATTTGGGATGAAATACGTGCTCAAGACGACTTCAAGGCAGTGGCACAGGTAATGTGGGCAATGAGAAGCTCCTGGCGTGAGACATCCAAATGTAAAAATGGAAGATTCTATGTGGCGCATTTTTCCGGTGAAAGACGCGCTCCTGAGATTTAGAAAAGGCACCTTATTCACAGATCCCGCCTTTTTTCAACGAAGTACGCCCTCCACGAATGACTTTGCCGGACAGTGACTGACGCGTTAAGTAATAAGTATGATAACGGAGTGATTTTATCAGCTTGTATCATTGTAGTACCAATCGAAATTGCGTGGCCCTTGGCGTGCCGACTTTCGTGGTGCAAATGCCCATCGATAAGTACCGAAACTTGGAGTGATACAGCCCAATCACCCATACCACCATCTTTAAGCCTGCTCGATTTCTGATCTGCTCGCGCTCCGCCCCCAAATGTACGTGTTACGTGCATTATACAGCGCGTGGAAGTTCCACGTGACTTTAAGCAATACGTCAGTAATAGGACACCAATAGGCACGTGCCCAGTGAAAAAAAGGAACGCGCCCCCGTTCCTCTAGTTTGGCTAGGTCTCCGGTTTTTACATTGACGCAGCTCTTGGCATACTTGGGCTCATTTGCAAGAGGTGACCATATTAGCATATCCATCCCATCCTCTACTTGTAGGAAGATGGCTGCGTGGTTTTAATGAGGTTTTGCACAATATTGCATGACTATGCAGAACATTTTGAAAAGGTACATAATGCAAACAACGGAACCGTATTCGGTTGCATACGAGTGTTTGTTCTCGAATTGGCAGCAGTTCCGGTTTCGTCATATCGGAAAATGATTCATGAATCAGGGTGCCACTGGATTTGTCCCACAGCGTAAAATATCATCACATACTACATATTTAGTTAGTGACACGTTCATTGTCTAGTTTTATTTGAATTCCACAGCTATTTATCGGCCGATGATGGTAACCTCATCGTTTCAACCGCTAAAAACCAGTCGCTGAGAACCGGATCTATACTTTTGGTAGTTCATCAGACCCTTTCTTCAAAATATCGACTTTACCCTCTCATCCCATGTAAAAAGGTGGTCGGATATTCATCGTAAAACAACAGATATTGACAAAGTTTTTCATATAATTTGTCGTGATGTGAGTGTTCCTTTGCCAATTGAACATTCTAATGGGCTTTTAGTACACACCTTGCCCCGAATACTGTCCCGTTAAACTGGAATAAAATCGTGCATTTCGCAAATTAAATCGATAGGGACATTATTTGACTCTGAAGTCTAGGCCTCCCGTTCAGATAACGTCTACGCGTATATTTGTCGGCTATTCTTCCCCTGGCCGGGCTACGCTTTTCGCAAGGTAAGGAGGCGCTGACTGTTAGCTTGGTGCTAAGCACCTAGTCATAGGTTCGGATCCGCCCAAGGCGCTGTTGCTGCTGCTGCGCTGCTAAGCGAATATTTAAGAATAAGGAATATTTCTGGAGAATCCGCTAGCTATTCAACCTCTCCGGAAGATATTTCTGTGTCTCTAAAGGATCTTCTCGTTTCTTTTCTGCTTATGCCGTATGGTTGGTGGCTGTTGCAATACGACATTCATGCTCTGCACCGCACCATCGGCTTTCCACTCCGTATAGGTTACCACACTCACCTGATCGTGTCAACCTTCAGAAAAACCGTTGGAATCGGAAGGAGGGGTGGAACAGGTCCCTGTTTCGTCACGGGTGAACGCCTCCCCCTGCTGTGTGCGTGTTGTTAAGGTTCGGATGGCGGTCATATCGTTGTGCGGTGTGGCTTTTGAAGGAAAAGGACGAATCACTATTGGCAGCAGCAGCAGCAGCAGCTGCCATACAAAGGAAAACTGGTCGATTTGCTCATCATCGTCGTCGTCGACAACGATGCCGCCCTTCTCGACACATAAAAGGAGATCGCTACAATTAAAAAGAACTCGATATGGCCGAAGCAGCGGCCGACGACTTCAGCGCCCCACATTGGCCAAAACCTCGATTGTAAATTGATATCAGGAACTGGTCTGAGCATATTACGAATGAAAGCTTAGCTGCTTCGTAGCTGTGGCTTCGATTGTCAGATGAGCGATAAATCCCCCTCCAGATGAGGGAACTGTTGCCATATAGCTGTTACCGGACTGAGTCATCCATTTTTCTATCAAAAGGTACGGTGACCCTGCAAAAGTGGAAGTCATAAACGACGGTAAATGTGTCAAATTTCGACAATCGAAGGTGCAGAGTTGGCTTCAGGTCGAAAGCCAAGGATAAATGGTTAAGGAATTCCTCGTTAGTCTGGGATACGCCACGCTATCGATGAGATAATAAGCCCGCAATGGCATTGTACATATTCGGTCAAAACTTGGCCTATGCAAGGTCAGCAGTTGTGCGTATGAGCTTGTGGCTTTATTGCTCCAAATGAATGGTTTCAAATAATCCACATTGAAGGGATGTAATAGTCGATTGGCCTGGACTTACACTGATGAGAATCTGATGAGCAGAACACATATTTATTAATTTATTTGATATGTCAATCGACATGCCGTAACCAAAGGGAAGTATCAACAAGAAGAATGCTCCAATAAAGAAAAAGAAAATAATAAAAACAACCGTAAGCATGAGCAGGAGGAGAAGGAGGAGAGAGGATTAGGGGACTGATGGAGTGTAGCGAATTGTTCATGCGGCAACCTCCTCTACCTCCCTCTCCCCCCCCCCCCCCCCCCCGCTCCCCTTACGCCGCTATTTCGCTATTTTGAGATGTATGTATGATTGAAACCAAACCAGATGCATAGTTTGTATCAGATGCAGAGTGACCAAAACCAAATAAGCGTTCATAAGCGTTCATCAGAAGCGGATACAGTATTACTCTTTTTCAAACGAAAATTGAAATTTTCGAAGGCAAGAATCCATCCTCAAAGGGGTCGAAAAAACAATGAATGAAGACATCAAGGATGAGGAAAAAATGGGGTGATGGCAAAATTGACCTGAACTGCGGAATGTGGCGAACCTCTTTTGAGCAAAGAGAGTCTCTTTTGCTTAGGGCTATGAAATAGAAAAAAGTTGAAAACTATAGTAATAAAAAAGCGGAGGAATAATGGAAGAAATATCCTGAACGGGATAAGATATAGATCCTCAAAAAACTCTCGGAATCTGACCTGCCAGACGGTCAGATTTGGCAATAGCGCAGAGCTTCAGAGGGAGACAAGGAGGGAGGATTAGGGAACTGATGGAGTGTAGCGAATTGTACCAAGTGGATCCTTAGCTTCAGCAACTAATATACGTATTCTAATGAGGTAGCCAAGAAACTAATTAGCCACAAAAAACCGGTCAAATGGACTGTCATACAGGTGCTTAGGTGTTTCTGATGCTGGTTTGGCTGGCGATACCGTACCTATTGCACAAAAAAAAGATATCGGTAGCGCCAGACGATCATGACGATGACGAACAATGTGTATTGTCATCGCAATACTGTCATGACACATAGACCATGACGATTATACCCGCATGATTTTGGGGAATGGGATTGAAAAGGCGATGTGGGTGGAGCGGTGTGAGACGCTGAGTCATCCATGCCGCAGTAATGTCTCGAACCGGAACGATGGTAGCGTTTTGAGTGAATCAAAAGCATCCCCTTTGCCCCATCCCTTGTAGGAGAGTGAGACGTGCTTAGATGGGGGTGACTTCTGATCTTCCCATGGTGTGGGCTAGCGCTGGGTGTGGTCTTCTCTTCTTTTTCTGCTGTCATTTTGTGCTGTAATAACGCGAAGTCTTCACAACACATTCCATTCATTCATTACTCCTACACACGGTTTCTCATTTAAGAATGGGGATAGTGATAGCTAGGTGCATCTGGGGCAGGTATGGAAGGAGAACAGGAAAGAAGAGATGAATGATTTGCGTGTTCTTAAAACACCTATAGTTCGTTACGTATGAAATACAATGACAGGTATTCTTCGGGGTGTGGATGGTTAGTTGGGCGGCTGGCTGGCGGCGAATGGGTAATGAGCGAAATTGCAGAGATCGGGAGTCCTTGGCCCGGCGACCCATACCCGCACGATCAACCTCGTCCATTGCCAGCCACAATAAACAACACCGATAATCGCGCACCCATTGCATCATAACTGCTATGCGTTGTCATCTCGGCAGTCATCGTGAAACTGATGACAACCGTCTGTGATAGTGATCGCACTCTCTATGGCCCGTCATTTTGGATTCTGTCTCCAAGATTTACCCTGAGAGTTACCCTCTTGTGGTAATCATGCGGTTAATCTCATAATTAGGTACCCTTCGGTTGGGTGTGGTCGCACTTCGCCAGTCGCTCATTTCGCGGAATGATTCGCAGGTGCTTATTTATTGTTTACTCGTGACGAAGATAGTGATACAGGAAGGTTAAAAAATGATCTCACAAAACGGTACAAAGGGAATAGATTTACTGTAACTTCAAAAACAATTACGAGTAATCGGTGACCACATATGTAGGCATTACCCTTGCCAAATGGCTCTTCACAAGGCACCGAATACTTTGTTCCAACGCAACGGTAGTCTAATAAGTACTTATAATAAAATAATATAAATAAGGATAGAGAAAATGATGGTTGCGTGGCATGAGTGAACAAACTCCCATGCGCGGTATCTTATCTAACGATCAAGTGGTATCTACTATAATTAGCGAGAGTGGAGTATGACGATGGACAAAGTCGAGCGCTAAACGAAAAATGTTCAAGAAATGTTCTATTTAGCCCGCCGGAGGGGTCATATTCCGATAAGTGAGGTGAGAGGTCAGTGAAAGTGGGAAAGGGAAGAATTTTCGGAGCCTTTACCTTCATCTTGGTTATTTGTCTTGAAATGATTTGGGCAGCACTTCTGACGGAAGTCTCATCAGAGGAGGGGGTGGAGCTGTATCAACGTTATCAGTGTCATAAAATGATAAACTCAACCGTACTACGGCCAGGGATAATCTGCAGGATTCTCTGGTCGTATATGATACTGAACTTCTCAGTAGTGGCCTCTGTAGTTTACAGATTACCTCCAGGGTAAGCACAGGTTAAGTCAGAGTTACCCTAAGGTTTCTACTGTTTCACTATTTATCAGCACTGTGACGGTTCTCGTCATCGAATAAACGAACGCCCGCATGCATCCGTCAAACGTTCCTAGGCGTTCTTTCGACGTTCATCCATTTGTCTGTCGCCGCGTTCCCATAAAAACCAACGCTCCTTCAATGAATTTGATGTTGAAGGTGGTCGGCTGGTAAATTAGTTCAACGCCACGTGTAATAAAGTTGTTCAACATATTGAAAGAGGCGCCGACTTTGCGCCGGGATTGGTGCCGGCCCCAGGCGTGGCACCTTCTTAAGAAGGGATTCGAAAAATAGTGATAGGAAGTATAAGGAAAGTAAGGAAGATGACACGAAACACGATAGATGGCTGCCTGTAGTCTACCTAATCGATTTACTTTCCGCACCGTTAACACTTTTATCACCTGTTAACATCGATTACCGATTACAAGGCAGGTTTCTGGTGCGGCGAGGGGCGTAGCAGCTCCAAGTTTCCTTAGTAGAGTTCAGTGCCCGTCGGCTCTGGGCTTTCATGTCCAGGACTGTTCAGAATTGCGCTGGCTTGGTTTGTAGAAAAGCTGCATTAATGGCATGACTGGAGCGTTGTGTAGTTGCTAGATGTGATCCGAGCACCTGTAGGACTAAAAAATGATAGTAAAAAATGTTAGCAAATTTTTGATATTTCTGTTTTTTGTATCTGCTGATTTTTCGTAAACCTGTGACGTGATAGTCGCTACACTGATTCTGAGTTCGAGCCCCGTCTGAGACCAAAGGGTGCCAACACCTTAATTCCCCCATGTTCGTAAGTATTAAAAGTCATATATTAATTCTGTATTTTATTTATTTATGTCGTTGATAGTTACTTATGTGGCTTATTCTTTTATTTCTGAAAACACTATCAATTAAAAATGTCCAATCAAATAAGTGCAAGTGTGGTTTACTGGTATGAGAAGAGAGCCCACGCTGAGATTCTTACAGTCTTTATGATTGCTGGAAAGGCTCGGTTCAAAGAGCGTCACAGGATTCCATAGTACCACAAAGTAGTAAAGACCTGGTACTATTACTACGTGGTCACCGTGAGAAAAATATTTATTGTAGAAGTAAGATTTTTTGGGCTTAACTAACGTGGCTGTACGTGTATCTCATATCACACTCTGTGTGAGACGCTTTGTTTCAACGCAAGTCAGTGTTTGATCTCACAGAATGTTGAAATTAAAAACGAACTTAATTCGTAGAATTTGTATGGCAATCAAATGGCGTGCGTTTCATACAAATTGATCGCTGACACCACAAAAAATGATGGCACCTTGAAAGTTTAGCGCAGTTCTTGTCATCGATTGATGAGAAAGCCTGAAGCCGGAGTAGAATAAGTGCCGCATCCCAACCGTAAAGCCTACTGCTTGATGTTTTGATTGAAAAAGGAAGTAGAAGCAGTGTGATCAAAAATTGCGGATATCCTGAAGGAATCGTTTACGAAAGAATGATTATAATTCCTCCCAGAATCACTCTCATAGATACACCACATGAAGAGAAACACCAAAAGATCTAACAAATTCATTTGTTTCAACGCAGAATCGAAAATTCGAAAGAAAACAGCAGTTCGTCTGAATTCGCGCTGAGCAACTCCTAAGCAGCTTCTGGCAAGACGAGTGCAATCTAACTTTTTGCGTCCAATGCTGATTTGCTTTCCACTCTGTGTCCTGATCACATGACCGTCGCCTTTGCTCACAGTGCTCTCGCGGTCCCGCCTCCCCGGACATTCCACCTCATCGGACATTATTTCGAAGAAGCTGTGTCTTAGCCAGATTTTTGCTCTTTCACTTGAATGTTTAAATGTGGCACGTAAGATGCAAATTAAACACAAATATATGGGTAACAGAAGAGCTCAAATTTCTGTGGAGCATCCCTCTGCTGCTCACGTCTCTAAGTGTTGCCTGGTTGTAAAGGCGTACCCGGCCTCAGCATGGTGTAAAAGAAGCCGATGCGAAGTCGCGCTCCCTCCCGTTCGTTTTAGGCCCTTACCGCGCTCACGACAATCGGTATGCCACTCATGCGCCGTTTTTCGAAGCTCGGTAACGCTGCAACGGCTGCTCCTGCAACCACTTCGCTATGCATACAGTCTTTGCAGAATGGAATCTGTCTGTTGTGATAAATTAGTGATGTGTACATAATATTGTGATAATGTATGCATACAATTGAGAAAAATAATGGGAACCGGAAATGAAATTCCGGTTTCAATCTGTTAATGGTGTTCCGGGTTTGATGGATGTGTCTATGGTCTATTTCCCATAACCTATCCCAGAGCCAAGGTCGAGTCACCGGATCGGGATTTCATAGAAGTGCCCTTTGGTAGGGATTATTCAAAGTAGAAAATATGGTGTAAAATTATGCGACAATATGAGTTCCTTGTGATTTCATGTTTGGTAAGAAAGGAGGACGATGTATAAATTCACGAAACCCTCCTACCCATCCACCTCCATCTTCCACGCACCGCTGGCCCTCTGCCAGTCTAGCCTTTATCTGGCCTTGCCTTGCCACTTTATCCATGAGTGAGGAGAACACGGCACACCCAGTTGTCGAGAGGAATGGCTTATTCAGTACGACCTCCCCCCCCCCAACTGAGACCCAAGTACGCCTCCTTCCGACATCTACCAACCTGTAGAGGATCAGTAACTATTGCCGATTGCGTAGTACTAAGTATTCTAATTCTTGTGTGGATCACTCAGATTCAACTATATCTATTATATAACCAGGTCAGGTGACGGACGGCACGTTCCGCTAAATCTAGTATAGACACATTGCTGACCTTTGCGATTAGACCTCTCTTCCTGCCCATCAAATACGACCTCCTGTTGAGGAATCCTCGACTCTCGGGGTAACGTGGAGGGGAAGGAGGGAGCAGGGAAAGTTTGCGTTTTGGAATCCTTTCTGCAAGGGGTCGCGCTTTGGCTGCTTGGAAAAGGGATTGTATGTGGTGTTCGCGATGGGGTTAGTAGAAGTGCTGGATTGGCAATATCCGGTAATTCTGATCTCATTTAGCTTTATAGCTTTTGACAGAAGTGAAGGACCTACATGGGCGGGGTAGTATTTCAGGCTTAGGGGGCCACGCCTTTGAAGGTCGTGTCAACGCGATGATTGACCCAGGCAGGGAAGCTGCTAAACTCTCGGTCCATAGGTACCGATCAAGCTCCATTACGCTTATTACCACAAATAATATGATAAAATTACACAGAATACGCTCCTCCATCCTAAAGGCTTGACACGATCCCTTTTGTGGAATCGAGTCAATATCACAGAATAATTCCTTAAAATGCATTATCTATGCTTCTTGAAACATTACCACTCCCATTACCACACCACGAGGGCGAATATCTTTGCCTTAATGTTTTCTGTTTTTTTTTATGCAATGTAAAACAGGTTGATGCTGAACGGATTTCGATGTTCGACTTGGTACACAAAGGGTTCCAGAGGGGGTATCATAAAAAGAAGAAAAACGACGGGGTGGTCAATATCAATCAATGTGTTTTGGATGCTCCACAGAACACAACCCGGACCGGTATTACTCAGCAGATCTAAGCTGGTTCCAACTGAGACAAGGCCAAAGTCAGCTAGGAATTGTTCTTTATATTGTTTAGAGGAGGGTATGCTAGATTTTTGTGGGCGAAATTCGGTAGGTGACATACAAATAAACAAATAAAACAAATTTTCAAGAAAAAGTTTTAAAAGTGTGAGCGTAATGGGCCGCTGATTGATGAACAATGGGAAAATGAATGAGTGAACGAGGAAAGGGACAGATCGGTGTGGATGAAAAATCAATGGGAAGCTGAGGAACACAAGGTGAAACTGGAGGAAGACAACTGAGAAAAAAGAGTTGAAAAAGAGCAGCTTTTGCGAACAAGAATCGGCATGAAGGAAAAGGTGGCGGACAACTGAGTGAGAAAGGAGTGGGGCGTTTCCATACTAAGCGAGCGGTACATTAGGATGTATTCAATTACTCTATTTTTGCAAGATTTTTTGGAAGTATGGGATTACTGAAATGTGTCGAGCAACTCCACCTTTCATTATTGTATCGAAAAATCGAGTACGTACATGGGATGACATTCATATGAATCTTCTGGAATTTTTGGATCCGGAATGAAAGCGGCCAACATAACTATATGTAAGCAAGAAAGATTGTCCAGATCATATGAATCTTCTGGAATTTTTGGATCCGGAATGAAAGCGGCCAACATAACTATATGTAAGCAAGAAAGATTGTCCAGAGCAACAGGTATAAGGGAGTCCCATTTCTGGTGTGGTCACGCGGTGGGCAAAGCTATCTGTGGGAGTAGCTACGAGATGGGCGTAGCGCTTCTTATAAGAATGTGAAGGTGATATGGATCTCTATTTTAATACATGTGCTCAGAACTGTCTCAGATGCCAATGCACAGGTGTTAGAAACAAGAAATTAGACCGTGCCATGTGGTGTAGAGAAAGCGGAACATGGAGTTGGAATTATTTAATCGTTTTTATGGGTGTAAGTTTTGCGTGGGTTTAGTGGTGTTTTGGGGCAGTTGTTCAATGTTTGTTAACAACCTCAGCGAAAAGCATACACTAACAATTGAATGTTTGCGAAAGATTCAGCGAAAACGAAAACCGGCCACATTCCGAGCTACGCTTGAAAGTTGTATTGATTAACCTCAACAAAAAATTTTTTTGTTTTTGATGTGAAGAGGGGACGGAAGATTTTCCAGCCATGATCTCTACCAGGGACATGCCACTATAGAATTGTTTCTCTAATCAATAACTTGCGCCACATGTTAAGCCAAATTTAGGCTTTATATCAGAAAATTCGCTAGTTCTTTTTAGACCAACTTCGTTCGGTGCCCTTTTACTATAATTCTTAGTATGTACACTTGTCTCCCTTGGCTTGGAGGAAGCTCCCTTCACGACGTTCGCGATCACTGCTGCTTTTCCCTTTGAGAATTAGCCACCAAAGCGCAACAACTGGTGTTTGCTTGATGCGGAACCGGGCAAATGTGGTGGGTATTTGAAAGCTACGAAATCAATTTTCAAACCATTTTTTGAAGGTTTTCCGCGTTATGTGCCCATGTGCTACCAGGAGACACCAGTAGTGGACTGTTGCAAATGTTGTTACAATTTGATTTTTTTGGAGTTTTTGGAACTTGCCATTTGGAAGTTTTTGAAAACTCCCATGCAGGCATTATATTGGACGGCGTCTGAGGCTCTTAAAACATTCTGTGTAATTTTTCCACTTTTTACGTTTGCAATAAGAATGACGTTTTTGTGGATGTTTTTCAGCTATTCCTTTTTCTTGTAAGTTACCTGATTCCAAGCTCGAAAGGGGGCGTGCGACGAGTGAAGGCCATAAGTTAATTAGTATTTCGATTTTGTGTGGTTTTTCTTTAGTTTGACTTTTTCAAATTCTTGTCGCTCAGGTATTAAATAAATCAATATGTGCATATAAGGAGATGTTAAATAATAGATATACAAATAATAAGTTTGAATTCAAAAGTCATTATTATTATATCATTATTATCAAAATTACAAAAATCGAAATACAGTTATTATCAAAATGAAATGAAGATGCATAGAAAATTTTCCTGCTCTTGAAACAGGGAAAGGGAATATGCTAAGCTTAAAAGTTGAGCATCATGCTTTCTCACTGTCCCATTCAGAAATTACACCACCTCTTTACCCTAACGTCTCACACCCCATGTAGCAGTTTCGATACGATTCCCTGTTGTAGGTTTCTCGGCCTTACCATACCCCTTGCCGTAAAGCCCTCTAGTAAAAATATTCTGTAAATATTTGTAGGTGGGGAAGATTGCGAATTAGTGGCTAGGGTTATCAGAACATTCCTTTAATCAGAGTACATAAAGGTTCTTGAGACTATTGTCATAATTAAGACTATGAATGTGGAACTAGAACTGCCGAGTAGTACAGCATGGGAAAAAAATGAAAAGAATGGCTATAGACCTAGAAGAGGAACTACATTCTTCCCACTGACTTTTTATGTGGACACATCTCATCACTGACGTATCTATTGGGTTGGGGAATAAGTCTCCGCCGTTTTTTTAGACCCCGTTTTTCACATTGTTCCCTCATCTTTCGGCAAAGCTTATATATGTTTTCGATAGAGCTTTCTTTGCTCTACGAGATAATACCACTATTCTTTTGTATCCTCTCATATTCTAGCATGTAGGGATAAGTTTCTACCTTTTTCTCAACTCAAAACTGCGTAATGAAAATGAATTCTTTTGGCACATTGTTTTGCACTATTCGATAGAGCTCTTCTCGCTCTACAAGATAGTGTTAACTGTTTTTGTTCGAATTGAATTTGCCATTTTTTAGATCACTTTAAAATCGACGAAATCGAGCATTTGCAACACATGGTGTCGAAAATGATCGATTTCGTCGATTTTTAAATGATCTGAAAAATGGCAAAAAATGATTCGAACAAAAACTGTTGAAACTGTGTTGAAGAGCGGAGAGAGCTCTATTGAATAGTATAAAACAATGTACCAAAAGAATTCATTTTTGTTACGCAATTTTGAGTGGAAAAAAGGTAGAAACATATCCCTACATGTGAAAATATAAAGGGATACAAAAGAAGAGTGATATCTTCTTGTAGAGCGAAAAAAGCTCTATCGAACGCATATATGCACATCCGTTCCAATCTCGATGGTAGGCGAGGAAGAGAAGGTAACGAAAGTGCACACTTTTGCGAGTACTGCATTTGTGAGTCTCAAAAACAGCAAGAAGTTGAGCGATTTGTATAAAAAGTAGTTCCATTCTGTGGAACTGAAAAAGCTCTATCGAAAGCATGTGCGCAACATTCTCCAGTCTCAATTGCAGACGAGGAAGATGAGGTGCGCAAGTGCCATATTTTTGCGTTTAGCTTACTTTATTTCCAAACCTCATAAATATTAGGTAGTCGAAAGAATCTAAAAGCAGATAGTGGCATTTTGTAGAGTAAAAAAAAAACCCTATCGAAAGCATATGTAAGCTTTGTCTAAAAATGAAGGGAACAATGTGAAAAACGGGGTTTAAAAAAACGGCGAAGACTTATTCCCCAACCCAATATTATGTCAGAGCTGTCCGAACCTGTTTTGTGCGGCGGTCTTACACAATGCGTATGGCATTTGCTTGTCATCGCAGATTGCGCTCGCGAAGCTGCTACCAAAAGCCCTTTGTCGAGGAGCTCGGAGCGCAAGCGCGCCCTTCACCGCCAATACGTCAACCGCCGTCACACCAAACTCCCTATTCTTCTTCGCAGATAACACCATCCGCCTCACTCTACGGCTAAATGATCGTACCAGACTTTGGTTGTATAGGGTTACAGAGGGTCAAAGGGTGAGGTGTGCGCGGTGGTCTGCTCTCCGATTGTGATGGTACACCTTGCTTTGGAGGTGGCAGCTGAGTCAGTCGACTATTTGTCACACTAAGAATCCCGCATGGGTTTCCCATCTGAAGATGGCGCCTTAGTTTTTGAGGGAGATAAAGAAAGGACAATTTTTTGGCGTTAGTCAGTCCCTTGTGCGGGATGCGCCGCGCATTCTAATTTCATTTAGTATCGTGGTGGCAGGTGAATGCAATTTGGCCTATACAATGGCTTTCGGAGGTCAGCCGATGCACGAGGTATAACCTTCAAAGCAATAGACGCTGATTTACTCATGAGAAAGTGCGTAATCCAAGAAAGATAGTAATAGGAAGAGAGAATACGAATGAATTCTCGTTGAAAAAAACTCACCATCGCTTCTATCCTGTTCCATTCGATATGAGCCTCTCTTGACTGAATGACTGAAGTCCTCAAGTGCCTTGAAATACTATAGCAAGTACGTGGTAAATAGCGTTAGCATGGAAAACGCACTAGCACAGCGACCAGGAAAGCACGTTGCATTGACGACGATGAAGGATCCGTTGTCACAACGATTCATGCTGATCAAACACATTCACATTCACCCGACACGATCGCAACGAATCGACAACACTTGCAAGAGCTCGTGTCTAGCACGAAACTCATTTTGAGAGTTTTTGATGGATGACGCGAGAATGGCAGTGAAAAGTGGTAAAAGAGAAATGGATGCGGGGACAGCATGTGTATGTACATACCGTAATATGCAAACTTTCCAGAAATGGACACGAAAATTGATCATTTATCATTTAGCATATGTGACAAGAATTTCAGCGAACACTCCGAAAACAGTCGAAAAACCTCTTCTTCTAATTTCTCCAATGCAGCAATCAGATATCTTTCCGAAAGGGTATTTCCATCCCCAAAGACAGCATTAGGGGTGATGTGGTTATTGAGTAACCTAAAGGAAGTTACTTACATGGAAACTATGAGCCCAAGAGGGCTATCTGTGCCGAAATCCCGATGAAAAAGTGCGCCTCTGAGCTGTAGAAACGGCGCATCGGATAAGAGGTGACGCCTTTGGATGATCGACCCCGCCTCCAAGCTACATGGTTCTTGGCTGGCTACGATGAGAGCGGCCAAGGATATGCGACAGGATCGAAGGTATTGCAACGCGCTTTCGCAGTTTTAGCCTGAAGCTCACTCCAGGAAAAGATGCTGTCATATATGGAATTTCATTCGGAGTATCCGCCTCTTGACGGAACGGTCGTCCGCGTTGAGGATCAACGAGAGGAAGGGTCCTATTTCTCGGGTTTTCGGCCATTTCCATCCGTTTTTTCACCACTGTCTTGTTACTAGGCATCTCGACTTTCAGATTCACTACTTCTTTTACTCTTCGTCCGGAATTCCCCTAATGCTGCCTTTGAATGCTGAAATTTTCAACCGTTTAAGATCAGTGAAACCGACGGGTTTCGGCTGCTGGAGCACTTGAATATCATTTTGACTGTTGGGGTCGCATAATATGGGCAATGTACAGTGAGTTCGAGTAACGTTTTCCAAGCTGCGAAACGTCAAAAAATCTGATTGATACATTGGAGAAATTAGGAGAAGAGACTTTTCGATTGGTTCCGGTGTGTTTTCTGAAATACTTATCACATATGCCTAATAGGAAATGATCAATTTTTTCTGTTCATTTTGGAAAGTTTGCATATTACGGTGTGCATATGCACATGGTGTCCCCTAATCCATTTCTCTCTTACCACTTTTCACTGCCACTTTCGCGTCATCTATCAATAGAGGTTTGATTTCGGAGTGGGTAGGGTATATGCTGCAAGTACCTAGACCTAAGAATTTAGGCAGGTGCATCAGGTTTACGCGGATGCACCAGGCAATCTTGTGCTTATTGACGAGGATATTACATGTAAATTTTTATATTGAGTGCGGTTAAGTTAGTGAATGAAGTCTTAGTTTTACTAATGGACAAACATCTCCTGAGTTGTGCACATTGACTGTAGTCCAACATTCACCCGCCACTCAAAGGAATCGTGCACGAGGAAAGTCAGTTTCTTTAATACGCATATACTTAAGTTGCATTGCTTGTTAAGGGCCGTAGGCAACATTTCACGCGAAAAAGTGAGAAACCGGTTGAGACACAGCTCTTCAAGGTGGTAGACAACGGGATGGGGCCTCTGGATGGGAGCCCGCTCCGTCGTCCGCCGTGAAAGACACAGAGTGAAACTGTTTGAGTGACTTGTTCGAGAAGCTTTATCTTAGCCTGGTTCTCACTTTTTCGCGTAAAACTGTGCGTGCAACCCTCATTAAGCTAATGTGACATAAATATGTGGGTAAAAGAGAAACTTATAATTCCATGCACGATTCCTTCAGCGCAGAGTAACTTCAGTGATGCATCCATTGAGCAAAACGACTTTTGACCTTCCTCTGTATTTGAGTTGGACTTTTTGACAGAATCAGAATGGCATTCAAGAATCATTTTGAAACTGTTGAACCACATCTGCTTATATTGCGTTTTTATAGAATAAGAATACAACTTTGTAAGGAGCGAGCTCATTTTTTTCTGCCTGATTTGAAAAAAATATTTAGACAAGAAGAGGTTCAAGTGGTTTATGATTAGCGAGTAGCCAGGTTAGTGTCCATTTAAGATGAAATTAAAATGCAGTGACTCTTGCTTTGTGAATACCGCGTTAATGGGAAAGGGGGGGGGGAGGGGTGATTAAGCCTCCCTGGGGTTTCTTCATATACAGGCTTGCTTTCCACGCCCTCTTGCTAGCAAGTATTTATCGTACCCAGGCTCGTAGGTTGCGCTGGGATGATTTATATGCATTACTTCAAAAAGCTTTCCCGCATTCACAAAAAAGCTTCCCTTCATTCTATAGGAATAAAACAAAAATAAACAAGATCACATTCGGTATGGATACTGTAATTGGCAGGATACTGTAGAGTGTTATGACTGCATGTGAGCTGGTAGGGTATTTAACGATAAGATTACTCAGCTAGGGTGACTAACCTGTTCCCTAAAGTCGCTGACAAAGACGACTGTCGAACTCGGTGATGACACTAAACGTTAGCAAAGTGGAATGGGCCTAATTTTAAGTGCTTCAGCAAATGCAGGGTCTTTTTCGTGTTTCACTCCATTAGATTTCTGCGTGCTTCGCAAATTTTTCAGTCAGCAACTGTTAATTAGTCTTACGTTTTTGGTTACAAAAGAAAGGTGCTTCGATAGAAAAAGCTGGTGGTCGTCACGCTGGCAAAGATGATTCGCTCAGCAGAAAATGGAGGAATGGGACGGACAAAGTGAATTCCAATCACACAAGTCGAGAGGATGCTGTTCCATGCGCCCTGAGATGCTTACTGGGCCGCCTTCAGACTTCGCGATTCCGCGACTCTGCTGATTTGAGGCGTCGCGGCTGCGTACGCTAACAATAAGTTGTAGTATTGATCTAAAATCTCATGATCGAAGTATGCGGAAGAGCGACGCCGCAAAATGACGAAGTCTGGCGGCGGCCTTGATGAAGGGAGGCGCAAGTTGTCGAAATGAACAGTAACACGCAAAACTGACGTGTCAATAAAATGTTGAAGAAGTTGCCTTGGCTGAAAAAAGAAAAAGGTTTCCCGCCGCAGGAGTGGTTTGCCCATCTTGGAGTTCCTTCTCCTCTCTCCTACGCTAGGCAAAATTCCACAATCCCCCCCTGTACGCGTAAAAATTCCAAATTGGTAACGAACACGTATGTATCTTCGCATGAACATACACTGATACTTCTAGTCTACAACATCTGCGGTGAAGGCACACCCAAGTGGCGAGGAAAATAGCCGCTGCAGCACGAACCCTTCCCCCCCCCCCTTTCAACGGAGACCAGCTACGGTCCACCTTCCCTTCCCTCTAGATGACTTCTACAGTATCAGTAACTATTGCCGACTGCATAATATTAGAAAGTATCTTAAAACTGCAGTTTTATGTGGACCACTCGAATTCAATCATATTTTCTTACGTGACCGGGTGGTTGAAGACGTGTTCCGCTTATCACCACCTGAATGGGATCATTGCTGGCCTCTGTAATTACGACCCCCATCCCTTCCGGCAAATACGACCCCTCCCCCCTGTTCAGGAACCGTGGACTCCTGATGTACCCTGCTTACGGTACGTTATTAACGTGAGTCAGGAAAAAGTGATGTTAGTGGCAAGCATTCAACCGTTCCCCCCCCCCCCCTCACCAACATGGCACTACTCACTTTTACTCTCGTGGTAAATTTGAACGCAATGGCTGCTCGCTTTTCATTTCTGTTACTTTTTATTTAACTTTTTTAGTTTTTTTTTTGCTTTTTGGATGACATTCAATCTACAACCACTGGAACCTCTACTTATGCTAAAAAAAAAGTAACACTTTTGGCTTGCTATGGCTACAGTGTTCGCAGTGAATGACCGAAAAGAAAAGTAACAAAAAAGAATGGAAAAGTCTTGAGCAGGGTAAAAGTAATAGCGACAAATTCTGAAAGGAATCAGGGGGGGATAGTGGGGAGAAGAAGTAAGACGAAGCTCGAAGGTAATCGACCAGCAAATTTCAGAACATGACGAGTTTTGTAGTGAATAGATGAATATGAACTCATTCTTCTTATAGGAGCAGATATGGGGGAAAAATTTCAAGAAAGGAAATGAAAAGATGTGGAGGAGAGCTAGCAGTAGCACTTGAGCGATCTCGAGAACCCTCCTTCCATGCGATTGAACTCTCACTTTTGTTGAAAAGAATCGATTTTGCGATCGATGCGCTTACTATAATTGTACCTGGAGAGAGGCAAGCGATCGTGTGCAATTACTTGCACCACAAGAGGGAGGCGCACGGAAATGACGACAATACAAGAGGGACGGCTGGTTCGCCTGGGCAGCTCTAACCAACGACGACGCTCACTCATTCTTTGACTAATAGCAGTGTGTCACTGTTACCGGTAACTCATTTACCAGCATTATGTCTCAACCATCTGGATCAATGTCAGCAGTGTTGAGAAATCATCAAGAAGAACGTCTTTCAGGCTGGGAAGGGGCAGGGATGTTTTTTTTACCAAATTCATTAGCGCAATTCTTGACCCGAACTGCAATCATCTGCGGGCTCAAGGTGAGGAGGATATGACTTCTAGCGGTAGCCCCTCTCTGTGGGATTTGCCACTGAGTGAAGGAAAGGATACGGCAGAAAGTGACGAATTCTGCTACTACACCAATCCGGGAGTCGGCTATTTTTGGAAGTCAGTGAACTGGACAGACTAGGGTGCAAACGTGAGTGGCACTCGTGTGTATGGCGAATACTCATCCCAAAGTGAGAAAGGAGAAGATCTTGGAATATGGTCAATGTAGGTTTATCACCAAATCTTTCTGCCAGTGCCGATTCCTATACTCCTCCTGCACCCATTCTTTCTCTTCGTCGCTCTGCAATGAATTATGCTTGAGCTTCACATTCTTTTGAACAATTGGAATAACGGTCTCTGAAAGATTTACAGGAACTGCTTAGTGATCGCAATGGTTTCCCCCGAAAGACGTGTGGCGAGTTGGAATGAGTCACTTTCTTTACCTGACTTTCTTTTTCAACTATGCAGCTGAACTTTATCAAACATTAATTCACTCTTCAGTGGACGTTGACTGGACGTTTCCATCCTTCACTCTTGGAATCCCCGATTTTCAGGATTCAGTAGCTTAGTGAGCTTGGGTCCATGCGCAAAAGTGTCACCTTTTTTGTGGAGGACGAATGGGGCTAGTTGTGAAAGCTGGCGGCGTTAACTTAGCGAATGGGGCCGAGTTGTGAAAGCTGGCGGCGTTAACTTAGCGAATGGGGCCGAGTTGTGGAAGCTGGCGGCGTTAACCTGGCTTTAAAATTCATTGGCTCATACCGAATAGAGCACCATCATCGAGAAGCTACCTGTGAGTAAAGGACCTGGTATAAGTAGCTGCTTTAGGCCGATGCAAATGTCGTAGCACTTGTAGAGGTAGTAGTCTAGGCACCACCACAGATAAGGAGTAAAGGAGGAATAGATACTCGCTGAAAACGAATATTTCAGTTCGGAAAAAGATCTACGACGAAACTCTCATTGTGAAGGTGCATCTTAGGATTCTCCGTATAATTTTGAGGAGCAAAGTACAATATCGACTTGCTGCGAGGGCGGGGCTGCGTTCGCGGCTGGCTGACTTGGCCCATCTTCCGTCTGCATCTACACCTACCGGCTAATAATGCGGAGGTGCGAAAGGGAATGAGGTTTTGGGTTCTTATTTCTCGGGGTTTTGGTCATCTTACTCCGATCTGACTCTGCTGTCACACTACTGATCACCTCGATTTCCATACTTGGCAATTATTCCGCATCCTGCCGGAACTCTCCTAGACTGTGTCTTGAAAGTATGTAGTACATATTTTGAGAGGTGAAAGCAGTTTGAAAGGGCTTCCTTTTAATTCAAATTAGATTGATCATGAATTAAAGGAACATCTCACGTCAGAGATATTTTACTCCGAGACCAAAACCCATCCCGCTATGTGAAGTAAGTGATGTTGCTGTGAGCGAAATGACTTTTTCGACTCCCTACCACCCATGATAAGGTAGGAGCTCCCTCCCATCGTATTTGTTTTTGCATGTTTCTTCTTAGGTACACATAATTTATAGAAGTTTCCCATGTTCCACGGTGAAGGAAGCGCTGAATGATGATTAGCATACTGATGAGGGGAGGGGGGTTGCAACATGTCAAGTGCTGACAGTGGGATACATTATATTTATTGCTGACAACTATGTACCTCACCGTAGATTTCATGCGTATGATCCTATAGGAGCCATGTTACTGTTGAGCATTCATGAGTCCCCCCACCCTACCTACTTTTATAACACCCAATAATTTTCTTAGCTCGAGAATTCACAATGGAAATGAAAAATATTAGGTTGTCCCAAAAGTCTTGTAGGATTTTTCCAAAAAAATCAGTAACTCCTGTTTACTTCGAGGCAGGTCTAGGCAGTCCAGAAATATGGTAGAACAATCTCTAATTGTAAGCTTCCTAGGAAAATATATTTGACCCACCAGATCCCGTAGAGAGAGCTACAATGCCCGTTGTCGATACCCACCCAACCGCGCGCCGCTGGTTCATCAACTTAAGCAACGGCGAGATTACATGGAAGACAAACCACGCTCAGGACTATGTTACTTCTGCGACGCTGAAGGAATGCTTTTCCATGAAGTGCTGGTACAAGACGATACAGTCACCGCTACCATATGCACCCACCAGCTCCAGCAGCTCGCCGTCGCTGTTCGAGAAAAGCTCCAAAAACGGTCCGCGGTCACCCTCCCATGACGACGCCCCCTTCCATTTCACGAAAATTACCCAGGCCAAGCTACGTGAGATCGGCTGGGATGTCCTGCCCTACAGACCATACTCTCCAGACATTGCCCCTTCTGGCCATCACCTTACCCTTCCTCGCGAATCCTTCCTGGCCAAGAGAAAATTCGTCGATTATGGCATGCCTGCAAAGGCGATCGCTGACTTCATCGACTACCAGAACCCAGGGGTCCGGGAGGAGGGAATCAACGATTTACCTATGAGCTGACAGAGTCTTATCGATAACAATGGTGAATACGTTGTTGCCTAATTGTTGTTTGTTGGAAGAAAAAATAATAAAAAATGATGGTCGAAAAAAAATCCTACAAGACTTTTGGGACAACCTAATATTTTATCTCTATAACAATGGCAACTGAACTAATTGCTTGCTTTCTTCTTAATATTTCGATCGAAATTAAGAGAGAAAGGATGAAGTTTTTGATGTCATTTAGTTTATTGTTGGAATGCTTCGCGCACTCCAGCTTCGTTTAGAATTTTAGAGAGTGTCAGGTGGATGCGACTTTGCCCGATGTACAAATCAGTGCTTTTTATGCTTTCCTAGACTGGTCCAGTACCAACTCGCCTAGCCCACAGCAATGGATGGCTTGGTTGGCGTGGACAGCAATGATGAGGGATTGGATCTACGTATCATGAGAGCGGACGTGCGCGTCATCTATCATTACACTCTCCGCCCTAAACTTAGTTACCACTTTATTTGTTTCCTTTAGTGCTTGTTTTACCAAGTAATGCATTACGTTTTCCGTTTCGATGCTCTAACATTGCAAGTCTTAAAGAAAGTTGTATTACCTATTTAAGCTTTTGAATATGAACAGAGGCGTTAGTGTAAGGAATTATCAGAAAGAATAAAGTTTATCTTACCACGTCAGTGGAGTAGAAGCAGTTGTAGCAGTGGAAACTCGAAGAACGCGGAGGCGAACCAGTCGCCGAGCGTTGCCAAGCGGCTCAGAATCCGCGACGCAAACACACCACCACGCAGCTTTCTACCCGAATCCGGCCTTGAAACAACACAGGACGCGTGTTTGTCGCTTAAAACTCTACTGAGCGCTGATTTTCCTTTCAGCTTTACCATCAAGGAAAACAAAAATTTAAAAGGGAGACATTCAGAATCGACTGCTTTTTGGGTACGCGCCACGCTATTCTTCTGTGGTAATATTTCAATAGATCTTGACCTCCACAATGATATGCGGAGGTCAGCAGATGTAAAGGTTAGTGTTTTATCTTCGCAAATATATACCCGATTGAATCGAGCGCAAAGCGATGAGAGCTAAATTCGTGTTGATTGAAAAAGTAGTGGGGATACACAATCAGCATTTTGTGAAATTATGGAATCTGCGGCAAAGGGTTACATGCGTATCAGTTTGGAGAACCGCGCAATTTCTGTTTTTGGGGGAATGTGGAATTGCAAAACTTTTAATCCCCTAATACTCTCTATCGGGCGGTGCCTGGAAATCGATACGTATCTAATCTTCTTCCGCCCTTTTCAATGACGTACATATTTCCACAGAGGCGCACATTTCACAATTCTCCCTGTTGATGCCTATATTTACAATTTTATGCAGATTGCACAAATTTGCACAAATGCGAATTACAGTACTATGAACGCTGCCTCAATATGTCAGATAAAGCTTTGTTGCAAGTTACTTAATTTACGAAGAAAAAAGCCGCGAGGAGATTGAGTCTGACAACTTTATTCAGAAACTTGAGGTAATAAGTAGGGAGACCTTTGTAACTTGACACATTTTACCCTTTTTTCAGTTCGATTACACGTTTTCAACGCATGCAGTTTTTTTATTTTGAAAAACATGTACTAAGGTTATCTGCTGAAGCGCACGGAAAAATGCTCTCCTTTTATAGCCTGGCTAGGAGTTCTTAAAGAAACTGCGTGATAATCTTCGATTTCCAAGACTACTGTGGCACGTAAATAAGGATTAATCCCGTAGACGTTGAAGTTGCGATGCCTCCTCTGACCACACTCACGCTCCCAAGTTTTTTTTTTCAATAATAATGTGAAAAATAGTCCGCAAACCGCGAAAATCTGAGCTTTGCTTATCCCAAGCCAGGAAATGTCAAAATTATAGCCACCTTTATTCACAAAATTGGGGTCACATTGATGATGATGGTGAGAATAAGTGACCAAAAGTGAGTGAAAGGGGAAAACTACAACTTCTGGATTCACCGGTTCCATACCATGATGCGATGCATTCCGCACACCAGACTGAAGTAGAGTCTATTAGAAATGTGTAGAGACTCGTTGTTGTGATGCTAATGGAACCAGAAAAACCGACGGTGAATAGTTTCATTCGATTAGGCTCTCAGATCGTAGACACAGTGTAGCACACCTCAGGGGCGCCATTGACTGGCATCATTCATGCCTGGTGTCGAAAAAAATTTTGCCATTTTTGTGAAGAAAATTGTGAAAACGTCAGTCCCTAGCATTAAAGATTCGGTCCTAATTTTTAGCCTATAACATAACGCAGGCAACACATGGTGTTGAACTAGTTTCAAACAATTATTTTTTGCTTTTTTTTGAAAGATACAGTAGTCAAATGCTTCCACCATATGTTTTCGAATATTGACAATAACATATCTTTCTGTGACCCTTCTCCTCCAAAAAGTGGATAGGATTTTGACTACACACTTTTGAACAGCTTCTGCAGCAAGCACTGAAAAAACAAATATTAGGTTGTCCGGAAAGTTTTCGGACTAAATGCATGGTATAGAACAACATATCTTTGTCACCCGATACGATATGTCGCACATGCTGCTGACAGGTACAAATACCGGACATGAGACACAAATCCCTCAAGTTAGGTCCGCTCCTGTCCCCAATAGTGCCTTCGCAATGGATGACAAGAAAATGGTCTACCGACCAGTTCTGCTTCTACAGTACGGCTCTGCCCGATCCGCGAACGAGGCCCATCGCTTTCTGCAGGAAACAATAAAGGGGCAAGTTACCTGTCGCTCCACGTGCTTCTACTGGTACCACAAGTTCGTCAACGGTGACGAATCGCTCAAGAAATTACCACCAAAACATAGAATAAACGGCTCGTGCTCGCTACCTGTGAGGCTCCACCTAACCTTTCTGTACGCCAACTTCAGACCTTACGAATACTCCAAAATCCACGATACACGATGTTAATAAAGTCGCTAACTACACAATGTTTTCCGATTTTAGTCCGAAAACTTTCCGTACAACCTAATACATTGTTTGTGACGTTATACGTGGGCATACACTTCTCATAATGACTTTTTTAACATCTGAACAATCCGGATTATTCCAAAGGAAATCCGGATTACTATGAGATGTACCTTTTGCGTTCACTTTGTTATAGATCTGAGCAATTAAGTTTCCACAAGCTCATGTTTCTCTGCGAGTGCATGATTTATGATGATTCTGAGGGCAGTTAAGGTAATGCTAACTTACAGAAGCCGAGCAGTTGGAGTTTATCACCGGAGCTTTTGTAGGAAATTTAGGGCAACGCGGAAAAATTGCAATTTTCTAAGAGATTATTGGAGATTAGCAAGACATCCAGTCATCTCTTTAGATTGTTGTAATTGTTTAATTGTAAATGCTTATTGCATGGGCCTGAGCCCATGCGGAAAAATTCAGATAACAAACTCACAACAACAACAAAAAAAATAAGTGACTTGAAGGGTATGAAACAATGAATGATCTGAACAAATGCACTGAGAAAGGAGACTAATGTGTGCCCTATGATTTTAAATGCTTGTCCAGTGTCGCTTAAAACGAATTCAATTTATTTGTGACAACTTCTAACCTGAGCAATCTGTCAAACTGCGCGCAAGTCCTGTTCACAGAGAAATAGTGTCTGATATTGTGTATAGCACACGAGCAGAAATCTGGACCCACCTCTGGTTCTTGATTTTCTGACTGTTAGAAAGCTGTTAGACTTTAGTTTAGAGTGACCGTAGAATAATTTATAAAAGGTGATTAAGTCGAATTTCTTTCTTCTAAAAGCTAGTGTCTCAAGGCTGAGATTGGCATTGCGTTCCCTGCCACCAGGTATCCGATCTTAATTGAACCCGACTTACCTCACGAATACTTTCCTTGTAAAACTATTTTAACATTTACAATAGCATTGATTATCTTTACTTTGTTAGGGCTAAATACCACTGTTCCATATTCTAACAATGGCCTAATATATGTTTTGTAAGCTCTGAGAAGTACCAAGGAATCCCTAGTTGAGAGAACTCTGAACATGCTGAACAGTGACGTCATGGCTTTAGCAGCAATTTCAAGACAGTGGTCATCGAAGCTGAGGTCACTCCGAATGCAAAAACCAAGGTCTCTATTTTCTTCCACCTCCTCCAGTTGCACACCACCCATCAAGTACGACGAGCTAGTAACAACCTTCCCTAAGTGTAAAATCTTGGCTTTCTCAATAGATCTGTGTAGTTTTCATTGGATGGTCTAATCTCCGACATCATTAATAGCTTGCTGCAATGGTTCTTTGTCCGACTCGGATAGAATTAGGTGATACAGCTTGAAATCATCAGCAAAACCAACATATTTGATTCATTTGTCGATTACCAGTGACGGCAGTTCGGAAGAGAATATGTTAAAAAAATTGGAGACAGCACTCCGCCCTGCGGTACCCCACTGACTACCGGCTTGGGCCCGGAGAACTTCGAGTTGACACGCACCATATAAACTCTATCGGTAAGAAAGGCTTTGATCCAAGCTACTATCCGTGGTTGAAGACCAATCATGGTGAGTTTCAAAATAAGCTTTGGATGAGAATCTCTGTCAATAGCTTTTTCTAAATTCAAGTATACGACGTCCGTCCCCATACCCTTATAAAGGTGTGAAGTCCAGTCATTAAGTGACTACAGGTGTTGACAATCCAAAATAATGTTGTATTCTTCTACGTAGGCTACAATTCTCTTTTTTAGGACTTTCTCGAATAACCTGGCAAAAATTGGAGCTATGTTTACGGGCCTGTAATTGAGTGGGCAGGAATGCAGCAGCTTTTTCGGAATAGGGTTAACAAATGAAACACGTCACCTCTTGGGAACTTCTGCGTTTATAAAACTTAAGTTAAAAATAAACGCAAGTGGATCGGAGATCACGTGTGCTACCTTTTTGATGAAGTAGAGCGGAATGTGGTCAGGTGTATCTGAGCGAGATGTGGGTATTCGGATTAATAACTTATAAACCTCATCACTGTGGAACCAAAGGGAATCGTTCATAACAGGAAACATTAGACTAATATTTGAGTCACTGCGATCATCATGTCTCATATGTGCTTCTCCAAAAACATGGGCAAAAAGGTCGGACTTATCATGATCACAACATACTACGTTGCCATTCTTACCGACTAAAGCACCAAGACCTTTGTTTGACTTTAGTTTGGAATCTATATAACATGTTCTTATTCCCAGAATATATCACCTTTTTCTAATTTGGCTGTAAAACCCACTTAATTTTTTATAAAGCCGTTCGCAGCTTCCTATATACCTCCCAATCACGAGGGTTGTCCGCCTTCAAGGCTTTGTCCCATGCACTACACTTCTTGTGACTAAAATTACGTAATGTGGAGGTAGCTGAATATCCGTCGTCTTTCTTGTTCTGAGAGGAACAAATAAATCGATGGGATGGTAGAGGATCCCTTAAAACATCTCATACTTGTCATCAATAGTACCAGAACTGTTCAGGGATCCGTAGCAGTCAACACCATTTAGATAGGCAGTAATCGCATCAAAATTGGCTTCCTTGAAGTCTCTCACCATTACTGCCCCCCTCACATCATCATCCTTTAACTGCAGTGAAAAAATGGAAGCGTGATCACTATCCGATTGGTGTAGTGAGCTTTGTCGTTTTGCTTGGAATCTGTTTATTCTGACTGGCTAACGGTATATATACCGACAGAAAAATGGAATGAAGGTAATAAAGCGCCTTCAAGGAAAACATTTGTCATGCAGTAGACATAACATTGATGGCCAATTTCTTCAAAATGAGAAATGACTCAAAAGGAAAGTATTCCATATTTCGTGCAAATTGCAAAACTTTTAGAGAGAGATTGACAATATTCAATATCCAATACACTCCCACCCGAAAAAAGGAAATGTACATTGGGGTTACGAAATGGAATGTTACCTAGTTTTTGGTTTCACAATGTTTCTAGGTAAGTGCGAGTGAAAAGTCAAGTGTTTTTGCTTTCGACAGAATTTTAGCAACCAAAGAATTGAGATAAACCCAAGAGCATAAAGAAATATCATCTCAAAGCTCGGGAAGAAATCAAGAAGTTTTGGCAGCCTTTCAATGAAACCTGAAACGAAATCAGCTATGGTTTTCAAGTTGAGTGTATCTTTAGATGATTCAGTGAGGGTTGGTGGGATTATCTCAGTCAAATAGGTTCCTTCGTTTACGAAAGCGAGTCGTCCTGTGAGAGTTGCTGTCGAAATTCCTCCTGGGCATCGTATTGTGCAGTTCTCCACAACGGTTGAGCTGCTGAAGTGAAATCGTATAGTAGAAGTTCTTCCTTCTGGAGTGCATCGTACGAGCTGTGTATTGTTTGAGCACTCGATTTGTGCGGTTTCCTCACTTATTGAAGATGTATACGAGACATTTGTCTTCGCTCCTTGCGTGCAATCGTAACAGCCTGTTAGTTCCTCCATTTGCACTTGGCAAGAGTTATTGTTGTTGTTGGCGGCGATGACTAGTCCGTTTGCTGATATTTGGACTGCGAGCGCGGAGCCAATCGTTGTCTTTGCCTTGACGTTGGAGCCTTCATTGATTATTGCTACATTAGTCGTAATTATTGGAAGTTTGTTGTGCTTGTTTTGTAGAAATGATGATATGGTTCCATTTGAGCACGTGCATACGACTTCGTATTTTCTGGGGTTGCAGGAACAAGCGCTTTTCGAGAAGAGACAGTTTCTGAAGGTTTTTGCGTCTTCTTCTGTTTTGCACTGCACTTGTCCGGGAGAGTTGAGAAGTAGTTGCCCTTGTGGTGACGGTTCTATTCTAGTTGTGATGTTACTGTCCGTCAGAAAGTAGCTCGAAAGAATCGGATAGCTTGGTGTAATCGTACTTGTGAGTGTGAGTTGGACTTTGTTCCATGTGAAAGGTATTCCTGGCTGAAGAGTGAATCGTTGAGTAGAGGTGTAGTCTTCCGATCTTATTGTAGCGATGCCTTCTGCTTGAATGCTCCAGGTAGGGCATGTGAATACCCTGTATATTGTTGATGAGGTAGGTATCGCGTAGTTTCTGTAGAAGAGGCATGTTGAGGTGCAATAAAAACACCAGTTGCACCAGAAGCACCCACAGCTGGGAACACAGTACGTATATCCTGGATTTGAGTTCGAGATGGTGCTGAAATCGATCAGTTTCATTTCCGGTTTGAGTGATGAGCAGGTGTTTCCTTGGCAGCTCTCCGTTTTATAGCATTGATGGCGGGATTCTGTAAGAAATTGGTGGTCTCTTGTGAAGTATTCGGTCTTCTGTTTGCAGATATGGGAGATCTGCTCAAGCCGGATGGCTATAGTTCCCATGATTCGCTTTTCCTTGTTTTTGAGTATGAGACATGCTTCCTGTCCAATCGGTTGGAGTAGCAACTGCGTGACTTGATCATATGTGCACTTTTCTTCATTTTTCTTCATTGTGCAATATGTTGTCTCGCCTTGCAGTGTTACTATATTGGAGCAGCATTGAGCGGTGGACATAATGCAGGCAATTGTAGCAATTATTCCATGTAATTTCTTCTTCCTTCTTTTGAGCTGATATGATGGTCTTTCGACTTGGTAGCTTTGAGTTTTCCCTGTGATCTTCTTGCATTTGAGGAGAACTGCTCGCATTATAGCATGAAGTGTATGGATTAGTTTCCTTCCGACCCAGTAGAGTAGCCTGAAGACTGGGGTACAGAAGTGAAGAAGTAGCATTGATGCAATGAAAAGGATCAGGGATGCTGCTATTTCGAGCGCTGTCCAGCATTGGATGTTGTAAACCTTCTTCCAGCAAATATTGCATTGAAGTGTTTCACAAATCGGCTGTCCTGGGCAAGTTAGCGTTGACGAAAGTATTTTTTCACCATTGATCCAGGCACTGATGATAACCTCGTATTCGAAGATCACTATTGACGTTGGGAATAGTACTAGAGTGTCGGTTTCCTAGCTTTTGATGTAGACGCATGTTGTCGAGCTGCAGGCTTCCACTATATCTAACGTGGTTGTCGTTTTGACGGTTATTCCTCCTTTTTCGCAACTTGGAATCGAATAACTGCTTTTTGAGCTCTGGATGTCATCCCTGTGGCTGAAATGTTCCTTGGGTACGGTTCCCCATGCGCGTATGATTATGGATGAATTCATGAAGTCGAATGTAGTTACCGGTGAGTAATAGACGCAAAAAACTGACTTGATACTTGGTGCGGCACATTGATGGTATCTGCAGAATGCCGGCGATCCTGATTTTTGAGTTCCGATTGGGATCGGGGTAGGTATCAGTCTTCCATCGTAGGAGAAGCAGTAGTAATCTTCTTTATTGAAGAAGTCCCTTTTTGTGATGTGCAGTTCTGGTACGATTATTTTTGTACCATCATATAATTCGATTTGATAAAAAATTCCAATTTTCCGTGAATTGGAGCATATGGGAGACTTTTGGAACGAACATAGTTGTGGTGGTTTGTAGTTGAAGAGTGATGGAAGAACGTTGTCGGAATGGGATGTTTCTTTATGTCTTCCATTGTAGAACGAACAAGTTTTCGTCCATTTTGGGCACCTACATTTGCTCCCGCAGTATCCTGTGTTTGGAGGCAGCGGTATCGGTATGTTGATGTGTCCTGATGGGCATAGGATAGGAAACCAGCATAGTCGTTGTTGATCGTTGTTGTCAGTTATAGATGCAACCGCGATTCCCTTTTCCATGCACTGGTCGGCGTAGATGATTTTCCTGATAATGGATATTAAGCTAGGACATTTCATGTTGATAACTGTCTCGGAAGCATTGCATCCTGATATCATTACGGCACCGATGGCGAGAAGAAGGAGTGAAGCATTTTTTGCTTTTGATCGGGGCAGCATGGGACGTGATGGCTTATGAGTATTTTCTCTGGAGTCTTCTTTTCTTCCTTCGTTTGGATTTGCTCTTTCGCGAGGTAATACTTCCAGAGGGCTTATGAGATTGATTGGTCTGGTGATTTCTTCCTTATTAGCAAGGCGGAGTTGTACTGTCCTCTGATACTCATCGTTGGATCCGATCACCTGGCCTAATTTCCATTGTCCTCTCTTTAACGTGTCGTCGTGGATGATGACGTAGTCATGAAGTTTTGGATGTTCAGCTTCATGCTCCAGACGTGGATGTTTATGCGAACGTTGGTATTGTTCTCGTAAACTCGCTGTGTATTCTTTGCTCAATATCCTCCAGAAAACATTCGATATTTCTTGCGTCGATTTCCACATCTCAATGAGGTCTCTTTGAATTATCATATTTGCTTCGGTTTCTTCGATCTTTTCAATTCGAGGGATGGCGACTATAGCGTTGGGTCTCAAGAAGTTCACTGGTCGTAGAGGAATAGGCAATAACTCGTCGTTCACGTACGTTAATGGACGACAGTTGCAGATAGCTGCACATTCTGTTACGAGAGTCTTCAAGGTTTCAATGTCGTGGATGTCCTTTCCGACTGCGCTTCGATATGATGCCTTGAAAAGACCCACCATCCTTTCGTATATCCCTCCTTGCCAGGGACTGTGGCTTGCAATGAAGTGGAATTGAATTTTTCCGTTTGCACAATAATCCGTTATCGTTGTGTCGGGTTCCTTTGTCTTGAACAGGCAACATTGGACTTCGTTTAGTGTTCTGAACACCTTGACGTTGTCACACACTATCCATCGTGGGAATCCGTTTGTTGCGATGAATCTCCGTATTACGTGAAGGAGAGATATAGCAGACATACTTGTTACGATATCTGTGACGATGGCTCTGGTATTTAAACACGTGATGAGAACGATCCAATGTTTTGAGATAGTGAGGTTGTCGACTCTGTAATGGAAGGGTCCCATGTAATCCATACCACATCGTTCAAACGGATATCGTGGTCTGGTAACGCGTTCGCGAGGATGGATGGGAAAGTCCGGTAATGCATACGGTTTAGATTTTGCTTTCCGGCACATGTAGCAATTGTTGTTGATCGTTTTCTTCACCGTTTGCCTTCCTTTCGGAATCCATACTTTCGTGCGAATTTCACACAACGTCTGTTCTACTCCGCAATGGTGATTGATCTGATCGACGTGGAGGACGTACAGCGAAGAGATGTAGCTTACTCTAGGAAGATAAACTGGCTCAATGGTGGCGAGTGGTAGCTTTGCATTAGCGATCCTTCCTTGAGATTTCCATAGCAATGTCTTCTTACAGTAATACAAGTTCAGTTGCTTTCTTGTGGCGTCATCCGGAGGATGACTCAGCTGCGCTTGTCGGCAAACAATGATTTCAGCTGCTGCAATCAGATGGCTTCTCTTGTCGGAGAAGTGTTCCTTTGCCTTCGACGATTTTCTTACTGCGAAGAGTAGAACCAGGACTATCGTCTTGAGAAGTTCTGTCCAAGTACTAAATCGTTTTTCCTCAAATAGTGGTTCGTGGTTTATGGAGGTTGCTGACGCGAGGAGTTCTTTTTCTACGCTGTTGTCGTCCGTGATGTGACTAATGTCTTTTGGCCAGTTTTCTTCGGAGTTGTGTAGGAAATCTGGTCCGCTGAACCACAGTTTTGATTCTAGAAGTTCTCTTACGTTCATACCTCGACTTCCGATGTCGGCTGGATTCTGATCTCCGGGAACAAATCGCAAAATGGACGTCGGAGCGTTCGTCTTTATCGTTTTGATGTGGTTGTTGATGAAAACTGGTAGTGGCTTTTCGCATTTTGTCCATATCAAGGCAGCTTTGCTATCAGACCAAATATAGCTTTTCCGGATTGGTAAGTCGAGCTGAGATTGTAGGAAGTTCATGAGCTTAGCTCCTACTGTTAATGCCGAGAGTTCGAGACGAGGTATTGTGGCGGTAGTGTGCAGTGGTGCTAGTCTTGATTTGGCCATAAGAAGAGAAACTTCCGTCTCATTGGTAGGTCCATTCGTTACCAAATATGCCACAGACGCATATCCAATTTTTGATGCATCCGTAAAAATGTGCAGGTCGTAGTGTACGTCGCTTGAATCGGAGGGTGGGAGTCTGCGAGGAAGGCGAAGCTCCGGAACGGACCAGTTCTCCAGTATTGATGTCCATTCTTGTAGAAGATCAGATGATAGGATTGTATCCCATGAAATTCTTGTTTTCCATAATTTTTGAATGAACGCTTTGGAGATTAGCGTCGAAGGTGAGATCCAACCCAGTGGATCGTATATACTGGCAACGTACTTGAGAACCTTTCTTTTCGTCCAAGTCGTTTCCTTTTGTGGTGGCATAGGTAGAGATAGAACCAAGTCGTCCTTCACGGTATTCCATTTTATTCCTAGGATCTTCGTAAATTTGTCCACTGGAGCATGCTCCTGTTGTTCCACCAATTTATTGAAATCCGCATCGTTACTTGCGAACTCTCTGACATTCATACCTGCTTCTCGGAATATTTCTTTTGTTTCTTCGTATATTAGTTCAGCCTCGTGACTGGATGTCGCTTCCAGGAATAGGTTGTCCACGTAGATATTTCGGAGAATCTTCTGTGCCAAAGGAGAGGAGTAATTGCTGAGGTGATAGCGAATCGTGCCGGCCAGAAGAAATGGAGATGAAATTAATCCAAAAGGTACTCTTTTGAAAACGTACGTGACAATGTTTCCTTCTCGCATTCCCAGGGAAGGATCTCGAAGCCAGAGGAAGTGTATGAAGTTTCGGCTATCTTTATCCAGTCCGACCATGAGGAACGCTTTCTCGATATCTCCAGTAACGAAGATTTTCATGAGACGAATCCGAAGAAGTATACCAGGTATTTCTGGAAGAAGTACTGGGCCCCTGTACAGTACTTCATTGAGGCTTCTCTTCCCTTTCGTTTTAGCGGAGCCATCGTAGACACAATGGAGTTTCGTAGTTCTGCTGCTTTCTGATATCACACCATGATGTGGAAGGTAGTGGCAGAGCGTCGGATTGTCCCTGTAGTCCACTTCTTCGATGATTCCTTTGTTCAGTTGATCTATGATAACACTGTGGTATTTCTCCAGAAGACCTGGTTTTCTGCTCAGTACGTTTACAGTGCTACTGAGACGCGAGACTGCCATGTCGAAGTTGTCGGATAGTTCGGAAAGATCGTCTTTAAACGGTAGTTGTACCACATAACGTCCTTCATCGAGATCGAAATGTATGGTATCGGTAAATTCTTGAAGGCACCTGTCGTCATCAGATTGAGCGATTTCGTCAGATATTCCAACAGATCCAAGGGACCAAAATTTCTCCACTATTTCTTCCAATTTTTGATGCTGTAGTGGATTTTCGAGGTCATCGGCGTCGCTTATTGCTACGAATGATTGGTGGCTTTGAAGAGGCTTTCCAGTGATTATGTTTCCGAGTCTTGAGTGGATGAGATTGTATCCGTTTGGTAGTTGTTTGATGTAGAAATTCAACAACATGAGCTCCCAGAAGTAGTCGCTTCCTATCAGTAGACCTGGTTGAGTGTTCACGCTCCACGTCTTTGTGTTGTCTCGTTGATGCTGATTTAGCAGTTCCATGTGCATTGGTTTCATAATGAATGGATGTGTCCTTGCATGTAAGACGATTTGTTCACAGTTCTCCAGAAGTAGACCAACCTTGACTTTCGAAGATAGATGCGATTGTGGTTCACGTTTTGCGAATGTCTGGAAAGAAATAAGCTGCTCTTCTTCCATCTTCAAATTCAGGCGTTGAGCGATATCCTTTTTGATTATTGTTGTGGAGGAGCCACTGTCGAAGAATGCAGTAGTGTCCAATCTCAGCAACGGTTGATCTGGATTGTAGAGTGTTATTGGTACACACATCATAAGACTTGCCTTCGAAGTTACGTTCGCGTTGACTATATCTGCTGTATATATTCGTGGAACTTCCTCAGGTTTCTGATGTTGCTGCTTATTGTAGTCTGCTTCAGAGAGCCGTTGCCTTTGCTCGCCATCAGTAGGAGTTGATATATTGTCCTGGTTAGGCATCTCGATAGTCGCGTTCGACCGATGAAGTGGTAGTCGTGGCACTAGTGGTGGAGGGAGCAATTTTATTGGCCGGTGAGGTCGTTGAACTGGTTGTCCTGCTGGATTCTGAGTGAAGCATACTGACGAGTGATGACCTTTGCAGCAGTGAATACAGGAGTTCTTGGAAGGGCATTGCTTTGTGGTGTGCCGTGGAGATAGGCAGTTGTAGCAAAGATGCTTCGTTTTGATGACCTTGACGCGTTCTCTTGGAGTTTTGTATGTTGTGCACGTAGAAGAGTTGTGTGCGATATCTCCGCAGAATGGACAGGTTTTCTGTAACTGACGTGTCCTTGTGGGAAGTTGAGGTTCGGTTCGTCTGGGTTGAGGCTTCTTATTCTGGTAGGCAGCGTTCATGAGGAAATCACCATGGAAGTTGGAGTGACCTGCCATTTCTTCCAGTACTGCTTCTTTTCCGACGAATTTGGTGAGTATATGTAGAAGTTGTGTCGGAACGAGGTTTTCGTTGTTTCCAGTGTGATCGTAAACACGGCTTCGGATGTGACGCGGAAGCTTATTTAGTAGAATTGCTCCGAGTGCGTATTCCTTTGAGTCATCTTCATACGTTGTGAACTGGCGAACCATAGCAAACATTTGCGAATAAAGGGCGAAGAGGTTTCTGCCTTCGTTGTCGCATGATGGAAGAGAGGCAAGTCGAGTATAGAGAATATGGCGCGTTGTGACTCGATCCTCGAAATGATTCTTCAGGATTTCAACCGCTATTGGATAGTTAGCAGCCGTTATTGCTAGACCTTTGATCGTCTGTAGAGCTCGACCTCGAAGTGTAGACTTGAGAAGTGAGAATTTTGTAGCGCCGTCGAGTTGCGGTTTGTCACCTATCAAGGTGGAGAAGCGGGCCCAGTATTCGGGAAATTCGAGTAAGTTGCCTTCGAATATTGGGAGATCCAGCTTGCTGAGTATAGAGGCGTCGACGAATGACATGTTTGACGTTGCTGGCGTTTGAGAAGTAGGGATTTGTGGGCTGGCGGTAGTCACGTAAGCTGGATGGGGTATTTGGTGAGCCATTGGCTGCTCTGATGAATGTTGGGAATCTCCATCCGATTCTATGTACGGCTCGAATTCTATCTTCCTTCTTCGGAGTTCTGCTTCGATGAGTTGCCGTTCTTGGTCGAGTCTTTCCAATGTAGAGATAGCGTCGTTGAGTAGAAGACGAAAATCACCGTATTTGGTGATGTACTTTTGTAGAATGTCTTCTTCCTCCGGATTTCCTTGGATGAGTTCGATCCATTGCTTCCATAGTCGATCGACGCGGGCGTAGGTACGGTATAGATAGTCGTGTGTTGACGTTTGTCCTTCATAGATAGCGAGAATATCGTCATTGGTGGACTGTTGGATTTGATCTTGTTTAGCGTGTTCCTTTTCTGCATCTTGGAGTGCTTTCAGCAGTTGTCGTTTAGCAATGCCGATTTGTTGACGGATGATGCCGGACATCTTGAGGTGGTGTTGTATTCACGATGAGGTCGATTGGTGAAATAGATAATGTATGGCGAATAGCTGCAGGTGGCAGATGGCGATTGTAGGAATTGTGTAGTGTGGATGGGCAAAAGCCGCAGAGGGGAGTGGGTAGTCGTTGAGAGTATCTCGTCGTTGGAAGTGTCGTCGTTGAGGATGCCGTCGTGGACGAGTGAGTCGGAGAGTTGTCGATGTTGACAGAGGAATGAGGGAGTGAGAGGATTGTCGTAGTGGACGCGGGATTGACGTCGTGGATAAGGGGGTCAGAGAGTCGTCGAATGTCGACGGAGGGTGAGGGGTATGTTGTCGTGGACGAGGCAGACAGAGAATTGCCAATGTTGACGGAAGATGAGGGATTTGTCGTGGTTGTTGCCACTCTGCCAACTGAACACACTGTTGGATTTCGGAGGCCCCTTGAAAAGTTTACCAGGAGGAGCTGGTAGATTGTATGTCGGAGGCCCCTTGACAGGTGGAGCAGGAGGACTGGTGGGTTGGATTTGGGAGGCCCCGTGACAGGTGGAGCAGGACTTGACAGATGGAGCAGGAGAGCTGATGGGTTGGATTCCGAAGGCCTCTTGACAGGTGGAGCAGGAGGACTGGTGTGTTGGATTTCAGAGGCTCCCTGACAGGTGGAGCAGGAGGACTGGTGGGTTGGATTTCGCAGGCCCCTTGACAGGTGGAGCAGGAGGAGCTAGTAGATTGGATGTCGGAGTTCCCTTGACAGGTGAAGCAGGAGGACTGGTGGGTTGGATTTGGGAGGCCCCGTGACAGGTGGAGCAGGACTTGACAGATGGAGCAGGAGAGCTGATGGGTTGGATTCTGAAGGCCCCTTGACAGGTGGAGCAGGAGGACTGGTGGGTAGGATGGTGGAAGAGGGTGGTAGGACGGTTGTAGCTGGTGTGATTGAAGATTTTCTTGGCAACGTATGTTGGCGTGGCGCGTTGACGGATTGTTTGTCGATGGGTGTGACTGGAGTGAAGATCACAGCTTCGGTAGGTCCGTGGTCGCCATGTAGTGAGCTTTGTCGTTTTGCTCGGAATCTGTTTATTCTGACTGGCTAACGGTATATATACCGACAGAAAAATGGAATGAAGGTAATAAAGCGCCTTCAAGGAAAACATTTGTCATGCAGTAGACATAACATTGACAGCCGATTTCTTCAAAATGAGAAATGACTCAAAAGGAAAGTATTCCATATTTCGTGCAAATTGCAAAACTTTTAGAGAGAGACTGACAATATTCAATATCCAATACAATGGGAGACCGAACAGCCGCATCCCTTATGAACTCTTTATTGTTGGTTAGTAGGAGGTCTAGGATATCAGTCCCACGAGTCCCTCTCATAACTATCTGGCGGAGATTGAGACTATGTAAAAAACTGATGAAATGCCGTGCCCGGACACCGTCGGCTACTGGACCCCCCTTTACTAGACCAAGAAATCTCCGGAAGATTGAAATCACCTAACATAATCATCAGCAGTTGCTCGCCACTGAATCTCCTGCTGCTTTTAATAATTGTTCCAAGGCGGAATTCGAACACAAAGGAGCTCTGTAGACCAATACCACTCTGACCTTAGTTTGAGCCATGTCGAGGTCCACACATGTCAATTCATACGACGAAGCAACAGACACCCTAAATATCAGTCGAGAGCTCTACATTCATTTCGCTATAACGGCAACACCTCCACCGCGCCTGTTATAACGGTCACACCAGAAGATGTCATACTGGTTGCACCACTCCCAAAATAAGGATTCCGTGCTAATATTTTCAGACAACCATGTTTCCGTGAGAGCGACTACATTGCACCTGACAACACGCGTAAGATAGAGGAGGTCACCAACATTTTGAGAAAGAGAACGAATATTCGCTAGAAGACAGCATGGACAAGCACTTGAACACCGAGGAAGAGCTACACGTTCGACATATTCAAAGAATGAGGCGAATAGGTGAAGTATCAACCACCCCCTCGACAAGGTTGCGGAGTGAAGTGCAACACTGTTCCATTGGAGTGGAACCCTTATCACCGACAGGCAACATTTTACCGTCGAGTCCTCCTTTGTTGAGATCGGCCTCTCTTTCGATGCGAATCAGCTCACTCTTCCCTTTGGGGAGGGAGGGCCTTATAAAGACCCTCTTTTTGGGCGAAAAGTACCTGAGTCGAGGTGCCCGCCTCAACACTAGATTTGCCAAAAACGAACTCGGCATAAAAACCTTCAAAAGCCTATCATGTGTTTGGCTAGGACGCCTCATACGATATACTGACAATGGAAAACAATCGATTGAAAGATAATCTAAAAACTGTTGGAACAATTACAATCGGGAGGGAGTCTTTAGTCAGGATTGACCTTCCACGGCTCCTGCCTCGCACCTTCCCTAATTATTTCGCACCACTCCGAATGCGGGATGAGGGATGACCTCCCTGATTGCCTTCACATTTACAGCGCAAGGAAGAGAAAGCGCGGATTTTAGTTGAGACAAGGAGAAATTCGCAGAATTATTTGAAATTATTAGGTTGTAAGGAAAGTTCTGGCCGGTTTTCAGCGTTCATAAGATAAATTTAAATCCCAAGGCGCGTCAACATGAATCAGCTACATATTGTGCTCCTTAGATAGACAAGAAGTCGCTCTTTCTAGATATATGTTTTATTTGGGATGCCACAAGGTTTCTGAATTACTAGGGGGATTTTGAAATACTGCGAAAATGGCACTTTTTTGATGACCTCACTTCACGAGTTCTTGTTTAGCCAAGTCCCAGCGAAAGTCACCACAAATGTGACTGCTGCAAGGGGAGGGGGTATAGCATTGGATATAACATTTTGTCCCTCATTATAGGAGTGCAGAGACGAGAATGAGTTGCTCGAATTTTCAATTGATCATATCGCTTTAACTGAAACGGCAGAAAGCGATGAGTGCCCATACTTGCAGATGTCCAAAAGTATTGGCCCTCAACACACGAACTTGGTTAGCCACCTCAAGTAGCCTTGATTTGGAAAAACACAAAAAAGGGTGTCGCGGAACCCCTCAGAGCAGCTTCTCCACAAATCCTCTTACAGTGATTGAAGCAGTTGCAGGCTGAAACCCTCACTCGTGTACCATATCCATCAGTTCCAGCGCTAACTAAGCCCCATTTTCCCAAACATCTGGACGGCTTCTTGCAGCAGTGTTCAGAATGAGTGGTGATCTGAAGTCGACTTTTTTGATTTTGCGCTATATAAATCGTCATCTCTTCATCAAAATGAGATTTGCAAATATCCATGATATTTCCAAAAGTGTTGCGAATCAAATGGTGCTTATTCTGTGAGAAAAGACGCAGTCCCAGAGGAGTTATGATTTTCCGAAGTTGAAATTACGAAAGGCGACCAATACTTTCCTTACAACTTAATATTATGATTTCATGAAAGAAAGAGAGATAAAGTAAAATGTCAAACTGTGAGCCTGGAATGAAAAGAACTAACTGAGCAATTCGTGAGAAGTAATTCTGGTAGTTTTCAGTTTCTCTGAGTCCAAAAGCGGTCGTGAGAAACAAGATACTTTCTATCTACGTCTTCCTATCCTTATATTACTAACCTTTATGAAACTTCGAAATTCTCTTTTTTTCTGCATCATAATAATTCCATTCAATTCTGATTATTCTATCTAGCTGATGTAATAATGATCTTAATTACTTACGTAGTTGATGAATCGATGAAGATAGTTAGATCAGCGAATTAAGCGAAGTCATCTCTTGGGCGCATTCGGAGAGGTGCGAAGTAATTAGGGAAGGCGCGAGGCAGGAGTCGTGAAAGGTCAATCCGGACTGAAGACCCCCTCCCTTACGATCATGTACGACTCTATCATAGCTCCTAAGACTTCGTCTTTCAGGCACCCCTACAACCACACTGGTCTCCTCATCTCATACTCTTCATTCGATACGAATCAATCAATATTACTGTCAACCCGAGTCGGCATAGCACTAGATTCCCTAACAATAGTGTGATCATGCGAAGACAGCTTACAATCGTTAAGTGCCTTACGGAGTATTAAGTTCTCATCCTTCGAAGCCTCAATTTCCTTAGACTTGAGATCTATACGGCTTGCTAACTCACGGTTTCTTCTTGAAACTACATTCAATTCCTTCTTGCTGTCCAACAGAATCGCCAAAATTGTCCGAATATGCAGGGGGATAATTTCGTCCTTGATGAGCTGATCAGCGAAGAGCAGAAAATCCGTCGATAGCGAAGTCTCGAACTCGAGTCGCCTCTCTTTCAATCCTTTCTGAACTTTACAGGGGAGCACTGGGGTATCACTGAGCATCCTTCTACCTAAGAAATGTATCACACCTAATCTAGTGGCTCTCAAGAAAGTAAATATCATTTCCAGCCACTAGAAGTGTCGCCGACCCATATGAGATCAACTGAGAGCGAAATCACTACAGAGCGGCACCGACTTAGCAATGAAGAATTTAAGAATGACCTGTACAAGTAGCACGAATTCTTCTATAATTTGTATCCTGCCACAGGGGTACTCACAGCTAGAAATCCTCGTACTCGGCAATTGAACCAGAAGAGCAGACTAGCAGAGAGTAGAGTCTAGCACAGAAATAGACTGACCCTTTATCTCAGAGACGATGGCCAACCGACCGCGCGCCGGCAAGGCAGGAAGATGAAATTTCGACTAGGATTACTCTTTGTCATGAACTCCACGCTCATGATGTCATCCTCAGTCTCTCCGCCGCCTACCGCCTTAAAGAGCAGTTGAGCAGCATCATGTGTGTAACATTAGAGAGCACCCTACGCAACGAACTGATTCCGAGCAGGCCGACATCGGCTGCTCGCGTCTCACCCTTCGGTATCGGCCACAAACCACCACGGACTAGTGGACCCGCCAAGCAAGCTGTCATCAAAGTAGAAGATCCACCGCTCTAGTGAAGGTCAAAAGTCAAAGGAGTCAACCACTTGTTCGTAGGAACTTATGCATATTGAGCTGAATTTTTTCATGCACGATTCCTTTAAAGGCAGCACTAGGGAAATTCGGACGAGAAGTAAAAGAAGTAGTAAATAGGAAAGTCGAGATGCTTAGTGACTGGACAGTGAAGAGAAAACGGATGGTGGCCAAAAACCCGATAAATAGGACCCCCTTCCCACCATTGATTCTCGACGCGGACGACGATTCCGTCAAGAGGTGGTTAGCCAGGGCGACTCTGCCATTGGCATGTAGCCAAGCAATCAATGCGCAAAAACAGCTAGGAAACATAACAAAAACTTTAAAGGCATCCCAGCGTTAACTACAAACGAGCGAAGACATCGAGTGAAAATTAATGAAGGAGAAAAAAGGAACAGAAAAGAAAAACTCGCAGACTCTACGGGTAAAAATCAAAACACTGAAACAGACAATCAGCTGATTGAAATTGGGCATGCGACGCTCTGTTCACGAAAGCGGCCCGGATCGCTCCAGCCGTGCCGCATCGCTTTCGCCCCTCCCATCCAGCCAATCAGGATGAAGCTCGTCGCCAGGAGGCGGGCTGCTTTGAGTAAAGGCGGCTTGCCCTGACGGGCCGTCTCCGCCACAGCTCAAGGGGTCCCTTTAGCGCGGGATTTCGCCATGCAAAGGCCTTTTAGACCCGTAGTTTTCACTAAATGACTCCATTTTGGATTCCTTATCTCCCACATTACCCCTAACACTGTCTTTAACCCACTCGCGACTGCGCCACATGTTGAACAGTCGTCGCTTCCATTTCATTTCCATGTTCTTTAAAGTGAGGAATCCTTTGTATCTTAGAAATCTGTCGGTGAGTCGGGTAGAGTCGGCTTTGAGAGAAGGGGAGAAGACCGACTACTCACCGTGCGGTATGGATGAAGTCTCCTGAGCATTTATTAATTTGCTTATTTTATTTATTTGTGCGAGCATAGACACACCAGAACATCAACAAAAATTGAACAACCACTTTATTTGGTCGAGAGGATGGTCAAGCAATCTTACAACTTTTTACGAAGTGTTCAAACCGATGATGAAAGGGCATCGTCAACCTACTGAGGAGGTTGAAGGGTAAACGAATCACGAATGAATTATTCGAGACACAAAAAATGCTTTTGTTTTTTTATCCTTCGAGCCAGGAGTAACCGCGAGTGGCTTCCAAGTCAGTTGCCTGCACCAGTCGGCAATGGAGTCCTTTCAGCCGTTGTAGGGGTCATAGGAACGTGCCTGATTTTCGAAGCACGAGTACTTCAACCGCACTCGTTGAATAGGCAAGTCAGATGAATGCTGAGTGTGTGACTCGGGACTCGAGGAGGAAACGATGTGGTCTAGAAAAAAATGGTAGGTTCCCTTAATGCAGCCATACACTATTACTTACGATATCGCCTATAGATGACGCCACTTGGAAAGCATTATTGCGAAAGTAGAAGATCTAATCATAGTTAAGTTTAAGTTTTAACAAGGCAAAGCTATGTTCAAGTTATAGGAAAAAACGGGCAGTTATCGCCAGTGCTCCTATGGAACAGTTATAGCACCTTCCATCAGAACTTAAAGACACCAGAAGGGGTAAATTCGGCGAACTGTGGAATATAATAGTAGATGTGCTTAGCGATGTAGTAGTAGAGAAAGAACGACATAAAACAGCGAAAAAACCGAAAAATAGGAACCCGAAAATCCCCCTTCTCTCTCGTCCTCGGCGTCACTAGCCGAAGTGGACTGAAGACAGGCCAGAGTCTGAACCAGCCGGCCGCGATGGTTGTCCCGCCCCTCCACAGCGACTCCCCCGGCCGCATAACCGCATAACGGCATGCCGAGCTGCGGGATCGCCATATGACCCCAAGCCGCGTTTTTCAATGCGTTTCGCCACATATGACCTCGTCTGAAGAAGAAGGTTCGTTTTCAGAGAACATGTACTCCCAGATCTCAGTTTTTTCTTCCTCCTATTGGTGCCTTTAAGCAAAATATGCTCAACTAGAAACATTGATCACTATACATGTCAACTGCAGTGGTCGTATTGTAGTAGTTGGTGGTGTAGAGGAGTTTCCATTTAGTTGCTATCGAATCTTATATACCCCCATTTGGCATTATCAGAGTCAATCCGCCACCATTGATATCCCCGTACCACTCCCTACAACAACTATGAGTGCGAACACTCCATTACCAGTGCGGCAGGTGAAACGGATTTGGCGACATTAGAGTTTTCACGCCCCTTATCAAAACTTATCAACCGTCATCAGGTCACATATCACCGTTAGTGTTTCCGTCCCACCCTGTAAAAGGCCCGTGAGGTTGACGCTCCAGGGTCTGCGCAAAGAGAGAAGCGAATTTCGCAACATTTGTCTTCTGACGACGCTTCTTATCGAACCTTATCGACCGTCATCAACTCGAATCGCCCATCATTAATGCTCCGTTCCACCATGCTAAACATCTATGGATGTCCACGCTCTGGGATCAATGCTAAAGGCGGAAGAGATTTAGTGACATTTGCCTTCCAAGGCTCCTCATCGGCCCCATCAACTGCTATCACTTTCGGTCAACTACCGCTAAGGTTATCTTACCACCTCCTTTATTACTTGTAAAATTCAGGATCCCACTATTACTGTGACGCGAGATATATCTCGTGACAAACAGACGGACACGCACACGCAAAGACATACTGAGCGAATAAATAGAGTAGGATTTATTATTTACATCAACGAAACCTCTTGTCCTTCTTTGACCTTTTGTGCTTAGTGCTATGCAGATCAATGAGATATGACTCGCTTCGCTACGGATCTCAAAGTTGCATCCGTCCAGATTCACGAAAAAAAGCGCAAATTTGGCGTAATCATGCGTGTGGATACACGTTACATCTACTGTGTTTGATCAAACAGGAAGTAGCCTGAGTACTACGTATTATTAAATTGCCGATATAATTACATCTAGTCTGATTCCACTTTTTAGCACATACATAACCATTTCCACACAGGGTTTGGTAACAATACGTTGCATCCTATTGAAATAACGCTCAGTCAGCGTTGCATCCTATTGAAATAACGCTCTGTCAGCTTCGAAGGACGGTGGGACGTACAATAGCCTCAACATGTCAAGAGCAACTTTTACAACTGTAAAATACACAGTATACGGCTGTCTTCATACTTCGCGGTACGACGGCAGGGCGTGGCTGTGTGTCTCTGCGCCTCCCCCTGTGCCGCCATGGATCGTTGCCTCCGTCGTCGCTGCACCTCTCCCGTGCCACTCTGCTTCGCTGTCCGGCGCAAAGTATGAATGCGACCTAACGAAGCTGTGTATGAATACAGTGGGCGGAGCCAAATCATCCACCTCGACATTTCTCTTTGTCCTAGGTCATGGTACAATTCACACTTCATGGCTTGAATTATGTGTCCCTATCGTGCCTCACCAGAGTTGTATTGTTTTGTTTATGCTGAAACAGTGATTTATACGCATCGGCTCTGAAATGCTACCGCATTCATACAGGGCACAGCAAGGAGGCCGACCGGATGATTGTCGTCAATGGTATTCACCCGCTATTTATGTTTTACTGTTTTTTTTTGTGAAATACTCCTGGAAAGAGTGCCGCTACTGGTGAATGTATTTTACTCTAAATAAAAAACTTTCACGAACTGAAAATAGTATGCAGTAGGCCAACGCCGACAACCTCGAATTCGCCCCAGTGCTGGACTAGAAGCACTTGTGCTTATGTTAGCAGATTTCCTCCTTACCTAATCAGACTACTTCCGTGGAGTGAATAGTAGCAGCATCGACCTTGTTGTAGAAACTGCTGTTAAATGTTTATTAGTGAGGAACTCTAAGGCTTTACACACGATCGCAGCCACACGTTTTTTGGCACATCTTTCTCACTTGTGTGCCAAGATCATCATTGTCACTGCAGTACTTATTGTAGCTCATCGAACACAGAGATGGAATCATGTCTTGGCAAAGCTGAAACGATTCCGTTGTGAATCATGTGATGAAGCTGCAGCGATGGCTATTCCCTGAAGTCTCGCTTATGATGAACTACTGAATGAGTAAAGGTCACCTGAGCCATCACTCCTTCTTGAGTGGAGGCACTGAGAGCAATAAAAGCGATGAGCACGTAGAGAAGCATCCTAGCTTTTGTTGTGAGACTATAGCTTCGGCAGCATCCATCCCTTATATGCAGCAACGAACGTGCTGTTTGATAAAGGGGGGCCAATCATCGGATCTGTTTGCTACACCATAGAATAGAAAAAATACAGCTCTGGGAGCACAGAATATTTCCTATGTACATGTCGATGATACTGACATATGCACGGGTTCCAGTTCTCCAGAAATTTCAGACTCTTCCGTGCTACGATAGTTCGACTGACCTCGGCTTCACCTTCGAATTCGTAACGCAGACAGTAGCTAAAATGCTCCGAAAAATGTCACTCTAATGCTCCTTAGGGAAAAGCAGTCGTTTCTTCAACACGAAGGAGAAACTTTATAAGAAATACTACCCTCTCTCCCACTCCCTAAAAACTTCATTAACTCTATACGACTCCCAGGGTGTGTATAAAGTAGTACGAATGACTTACTTCTCACATGATGTGCAAAGAAGTAACTAACGAGGGCCGAGAATCTCAGGTCACCCAATTACGTAAGCTGTCCACTACAGTCACCGAAAGAAAAATAATATGAGTAAAGAAAGCCAGAGGGCATGATTTTATATCCCGTGTAACAAGGCAAAAAAGAGCTTCACTTTGTGAAGCGAAAGCGTAATTACTTCTCCGCATATTAGGCGCAAAGAAAGTCATTCGAACTACTTTATATACACCCCGACCCCCATCTTCACTGGTGTTGTTGGTGTAATATACTTGCTCCCTAAAAATGAGAAAGGCAATCCATAAACCGTAGCATTGCATTTCATTGCTGAAGACTGGGGAAATACATAAGGGAGGAGGTGATATAGTGACAAAAGGCCCCGCTACCTCACGCACAGTCCGGAAATGGAGTCCTTGCTTGATATCTGCCTAAGACGCCTACAGTTCTCCCGACGTCACTAATCGGCATCACATTGACATGCATGTGAGCTGACTTTTAAAGAGTGACAGTGCAAGTCTACCATGACAAACTTGCCAGCGGAATATACTATAGTCCTATAGTAATATACTATACTGGTGAACTGTTACATGTGCCCTGATGTTGATTTTCAACCGTGAACGAATAACGAAATTCTGTATTTGCTCTATTCTGTGGTGTAACAAACAGATCCGACGATCAGCCTCTCCTTTACCAAACAGCGCTTTCGTTGCTGTGTATAAGGAATGGATGCTGTCGAAGCTACAGACTCGCAACAGAAGCAACGATGCTTTTCTACGTGCTCATCGCTTTTATTGCTCTCAATGTCTTCACCCAAGAAGGGGTGATAGCTCAGGTGACCTTTACTCATTCAGTAGTTCATCATAAGCGAGACTTCAGGGAATAGCCATCGCTGCAACTTCATCACATGATTCACAACGGAATCGTTTCAGCTTTGCCAAGACATGATTCCATCTCTGTGTTCGATGAGCTACAATAAGTACTGCAGTGACAATGATGATCTTGGCACACAAGTGAGAAAGATGTGCCAAAAAACATGTGGCTGCGATCGTGTGTAAAGCCTTAGAGTTCCTCACCAATAAACATTAACAGCAGTTTCTACAACAATGTCGGTGCTGCTGCTATTCACTTTGATGAAGTAGCCTGATTAAGTGAGGAGGAAATCGCTAAGCACAAGTTCTTGTAGTCCACCACTCGGGCAAATTCGAGGTTGCCGGCGTTGGCCTACTATATACAAACTCCTTTCGGGAAAGTTTTTTAATTAGAGTAAAATACATTCACCAGTAGCATAGCGGCAATCTTTTCAGGAGTTTGCCATAAAAGGAGTTGCAACAGTAAAACACAAACAGCAGGTGGATACTATTGACGACCATCATCCGGTCGATCTCCTTGCTCACGACCTTCACTTATGACTCTCAAAAGGGAATCGATAACATGAGAAACAAATGCAACCTAGCTGTGCGCTGTGCGGATGTGGTAGCATTTCAGAGCCAGTGCGTATAAATCATTGTTCTAGCATAACCAAAACAATACAACACAGGTGGTACACGATAAGGACACATGATTTTAAGCCATGAAGTGTGGATTGTACCAAGACTTTGGACTGCAAGGAATGCTGAGGTGGATGCTGCGGTTCCGCCCACTGTATCCATACACGGCGTCGTTAGGCCGCGTTCATGCTTTGCACCGGCAGCGCGTTGCCGCAATCACAGACAGCGAGGCAGAGTGGCACGGAGACGTGCAAGGACGATGCAGGCAACGAGGGACTATGTCGTCAGGACAGAACAATTGCGATGCTGCATTGCGCCCGCGACGTTCACGCACGAGCTGCCCGTTTCTGATTGGGGCAGCCTTTTGCTTCAATATATAAGTAGCCGCTTATCCGTTGTCATGTCGTTCTCCTGTTTTTCCATATTCTAAACATTTTTATGTGCAAATGTAGCTGTGGAAGAGGGCCACTACACTGAGCTCTGCGTCCGGCGCTATTTTTACCTAGGACTTAAGACTGCTGTCGGACCTAGGACTGCTGTCGAAGCTACAGTCTCGCAACAGAAGGAGATGCTTTTCCACGTGCTCATCGCTTTTATTGCTCTCAGTGCCTTCACTCAAGAAGGAGCGATAGCTCAGGTGACCTTTACTCATTCAGTGGTATACATCATAAGCGAGATCCCAGGGAATAGTCATCGCTGCAACTTCATCACATGAATCACAGCGAAATCTTTTCAGAGTTGCCAAGACATGATTCCATCTCTGTGTTCGACGAGCTACAATAAGTACTGCAGTGACAATGATGATCTTGGCACACAAGTGAGAAAGATGTGCCAAAAAACATGTGGCTGCGATCGTGTGTAAAGCCTTAGCGTTCCTCCCTAATAAACATCAACAGCAATTTCTACGACAATGTCGATGCTGCTGCTATTCACTTTAAGGAAGTAGTCTGATTAAGTAAGGAACAAATCTGCTAACAAGGGAAGGATTCTAGGTCGAAGTGGCCATTCGGAATGGGATACATATGGTCCAACGTATGTTCGGACGCTGATCTCGGACCTGCATTATATGCAGAACGATTCTCTGAGCGGAGTTATTGAGGTTTTTTTAAAACAATGCCATTATATGGCAGGTTTGGAAGCCCGTAGCACGCGAGCCAGACATTCTCGCGCAAAACTAGTGCGATTTTCGTGTTCAGGGGTCCAAACTGCCCTATGGAACATGTTTTTAGCCAATTCGAGAATTTGACCGAATTTCGGAAAAATTCTTGTCTTAGCGAGAATTTGACCAAATTTCGGAAAAACTCTTGGCCTACCCAATAGGCCTCGAATTGGCTAAAAACATGTTCCATGCTACATACGAGCTTCCAAACCTACCATATAATAGCATTGTTTTTCCAAAAAAAACCTCCATAACTCCCCTCATAGAATCGGACAGCAAATTTGGAATGCAGGTTCGAGATCAGCGTCCGAAAAGACGTCAGACAATATATATCCCATTCCGAGTGGTCACTTCGACCTAGAATCCTTCCCTTGTAAGCACAAGTTCTTGTAGTCCAGCACTCGAGCGAGTTCGAGGTTGCCGGCGTTGGCCTATTGTATACTAAACTCAGTTTGAGAAAGTTTTTTAATTCGAGTAAAATACATTCACCAGTGACATAGCGGCAATCTTTTCAGGAGTGCTACACAAAAAAAACAGTAAAACAAAAACGCAGGTGAATACATTGACGACCATCATCCGGTCGACCTCCTTGCTTCCAAGCTTCCCTTATAACTTTCAAAATGGAATCGATGACATGAGAAACAAATCAAACCTAGGGTGCGTTGTTAACTTGCTGTGCGCTGTGCGGATGCGGTAGCATTTCAAAGCCAATGCGTATAAATCATTGTTCCAGCATAACCAAAACAATACAACACAGGTGGGACATGATAAGGACACATATTTCAAGCCATGAAGTGTGGATTGTACCAAGACTAAGGACAGTAGGAAGTGCTGAGGTGGATGCTACGCTTTCGCCCACTGTATCCATGCGCGGCGTCTTTAAGCCGCGTTCATACTTTGCGACGTGGCCACGTTCACAGCAGCGACTCAGAGTGCCACGGGAGAGGTGCAGAGACGACACACGCAACGATACATGGTAGCGCAGGGGGAGACGCAGAGACACACAGTCACGCCGTCGGTACCGCAAAGTACGATCGTGGCCGTATACCATTTATTCAACAGCTGTAAAAGTTGTTTGTGACATAATGCGTCTATTGTACATCCACCGCCCTACGAAACTGACTAAACTTTCTCCACTATGATGCAACGTATTGCTCGACCGAACCCTGCGTGAATGTGGATAGGTGTGTATTAACAAACAGATTCAGAATAGATGTAATTATATCGGCACTTTAGTAGAACGTAGTACTTAGGCCAGCTCCTGTACGATAAAACACAGTGTGATATATGTATTGGATGTGAAGAATATCCACTGGCACGATTACGCTGAGATTGCGCTATTTTTCGCGAATCTGGACGGATGTAACTGTGAGGTCTGTAGCGAAGAAAGTCATATCTCAACGATCTGCATCGCAGTAAGCACAAAAAGGTTAAAAAGGAGGAAGAGGCCTCCCCCCCCCCTTCATCCCTGGTCACCTTGTTATACTCTGCATCGTTATCACACCTATTTCCTATTGTCATACCGATTACTTAATCATAGTGCTCGTTTGTCATTTGTCGACATTAGATCAATAATTATATGATACAAAAAATAAAATAAGGAAAATTAGAATAAATAAAAACAAAATAGACTGCTGAATTCTGAAATTAATACATTTTTCTATTCTTTTATTCTTGAAGAAGTTCTTTTCTTGAAGTTCTCGATGATGTCATTGCAATAGCTATCTGCGTTCACATTTGTAATATGATGATACGTATTTTGATCAACTAAAAGAAAGCTTCTTCCAAAGACATCGAAAACTGTCAAGAAGACTGAACAGAGGTTGTGTCACAAATAACAAATCAACCAAACTATGACTCCCAATAGAAGTATACAGATGCGGGGCGTATCTCCCAAAGAATGTTCGAAGCCAAACACCTCAGCCTTACACCGCTTCAGCTCAGCTTTTTCTTTCCTTATAGGCAGAGATGTTGCTCATCTCAGAATACTCGACCGAATTGTTGTTTACTATTTGTTTATTGACACACTTTTGCGTTCATTTTGGCAACTGCGATTTGCTCACAGTGCTGTTAACCTCAATCTCAATCTTCATGAACTTGTAACTAGCGATCCGTGGCGGACGTCTACATTGTACGACGACCCTCGAACGAGTTCACATCTATATGAAATTGTTATGCAGCGAAGATGTCCAAATGAATCTCTGAAGGGAGTGCAACAAAATGAATTCCATTTAGCAACCTAAAAACAAGTTTCATTGCAGTGCTCTTGGACGGAAGCCACAAAACAGGAATACCTTTATAGGAGATTTGGAAGAAATATAAGAAAATTTGAGGGAAGTATTGTAACCCTTTTGTAGATTCCGTTCAGAAACCCTGAATCGGTATTGAGAACGTTGTGCTTCCTTGAGTGTTTCATTCGGACATTTTTACCATCAACTATTTCTCGTACATGTGAGCTCGTCTCGCATTGCGTCGTGCAATGCACTATCTGGTGCACTCGCTGCCGCACTGTCGCCCCTCATGCGGAACCGATCAACAATCATCACTTTGTACACTCAAGTGCGTATTTTTACCTAAGCCTCACTTTAGCAAGGTAAGAGCTTTCCCCAAACTGAGGTTTCTGCTAGGTAAGAGCTTTCCCCTAAACTGTGGCTATGCTTAAGTCCTAGGTAAAAATAGCGCCGGACGCAGAGCTCAGTGTAGTGGCCCTCTTCCACAGCTACATTTGCACATAAAAATGTTTAGAATATGGAAAAACAGGAGATTGACATGACACGGATAAGCGGCTACTTATATATTGAAGCAAAAGGCTGCCCCAATCAGAAACGGGCAGCTCGTGCGTGAACGTCGCGGGCGCGATGCAGCATCGCAATTGTTCTGTCCTGACGACATACTCCCTCGTTGCCTGCATCGTCCTTGCACGTCTCCGTGCCACTCTGCCTCGCTGTCTGTGATTGCGGCAACGCGCTGCCGGCGCAAAGCATGAACGCGGCCTAACGACGCCGTGTATGGATACAGTGGGCCGAACCGCAGCATCCACCTCAGCATTCCTTGCAGTCCAAAGTCTTGGTACAATCCACACTTCATGGCTTAAAATCATGTGTCCTTATCGTGTACCACCTGTGTTGTATTGTTTTGGTTATGCAAGAACAATGATTTATACGCATTGGCTCTGAAATGCTACCACACCCGCACAGCGCACAGCTAGGTTGGATTTGTTTCTCATGTTATCGATTCCCTTTTGAGGGTCATAAGTGAAGGTCGTGAGCAAGGAGATCGACCGGATGATGGTCGTCAATAGTATTCACCTGCTGTTTGTGTTTTACTGTTGCAACTCCTTTTGTGGCAAACTCCTGGTATTTCACTCCAATTAAAAAACTTTCCCGAAAGCAGTTTAGTATATAATAGGCCAACGTCGGCAACCTCGAATTTGCCCGAGTGGTGGACTACAAGAACTTGTGCTTAGCGATTTCCTCCTCACTTAATCAGGCTACTTCCTCAAAGTGAATAGCAGCAGCACCGACATTGTTGTAGAAACTGCTGTTAATGTTTATTGGTGAGGAACTCTAAGGCTTTACACACGATCGCAGCCACATGTTTTTTGGCACATCTTTCTCACTTGTGTGCCAAGATCATCATTGTCACTGCAGTACTTATTGTAGCTCGTCGAACACAGAGATGGAATCATGTCTTGGCAACTCTGAAATGATTTGGTTGTGATTCATGTGATGAAGTTGCAGCGACGACTATTTCCTGAGATCTCGCTTATGATGTACTACTGAATAAGTAAAGGTCACCTGAGCTTTCACCCCTTCTTGGGTGAAGACATTGAGAGCAATAAAAGCGATGAGCACGTAGAAAAGCATCGTTTCTTCTGTTGCGAGACTGTAGCTTCGACAGCATCCATTCCTTATATACAGCAACAAACGCGCTGTTTCGTAAAGGTGAGGCTAATCATTGGATCTGTTTGCTACACCATGGAATAGAGCAAATACAGACTTTCGTTATTCGTTCACTGTTGAAAATCAATATTAGGGCACATGTAACAGTTCACCAGTATGGTATATTACTACACTATATTACTATAGTATATTCCACTGGCAAGTTTGGCATGGCAGACTTGCACTATCACTCTTTGAAAGTCAGCTCACGTGCATTTCAATGTGCTGCCGACAAGTGACGTCGGGGGAACTATAGGCGTTTTGGGCAGATATTAGGCAAGGACTCCATTTCCGGACTGTGCGTGAGGTAACGGCGCCTTTTGTCACTATATCACCTCCTCCCTTATGTGTTTTCCCAGTCTCCAACAATAAAATGCAATCTACGGTTTATGGATTGCCTTTTTCACTTTTAGGGAATTAATTACACCTACAACGCCAGTGATGGAAGATGGGGTCGGGGTGTGTATAAAGTGGTACGAATGACTTTCTTCGCACCTAATGTGCGAAGAATTAATTAACGGCGAGAATTTGAGGTCACCCAATTATGTAAGTTGCCTACAGCAGCCACCGAAAGAAAAATAATATGAGTAAGGGGAGCCAGGAGTAAATGAATTTTTCTAGCGGTACGTAATCAATATTTGGAACGGCATGTACCGTTTCAATTATTTATTACATATATATTACAAGTGATACGTGAAGACGAAGCAAATCAAAATCAGATTCAAATAGAGGAGTTTTCGGTTCTTAAATGGTCAGAAAACTCTGTTAGTAATATATTTAGACATTTTCATGCAATATGCCTTTACCTTCACCTTTACACTGGGGCCAAAATCCGTGAGCTTTGAGTTTATATTTACGTGAGTTATTGTTTGAATACTGGATGGGTCTTCACAAAGTATAGCTTATTTGCCTTGTAACACGGGATATAAAATCATTCACTCCTGGCTTCTTTTGCTCATATCATCTTTTTCCGGTGGTTAGGGTGGCAACTCACATAATTATGTGACAGATTCCCGGCCCTCGTTAATACTTCTTCGCACATTAGGTGAGAAGAAAGTCATTCGTACCACTTTATACACAACCTGGGGATTAATGACGTCTTTAGGGAGTGAGGGTGAGGGTAGTCTTTCTTACCAGGCTTCCCCTTCGTGTTGAGAAAACGACGGCTTTCCTCTGAGGAGCATTAGAGTGGTATTTCTCGAAGCATTTTCGCTACTGTCTGCGTTCGAAGTGAGAGACGCAGTCAGTCGAACTATCGTAGCACCGAAGAATCCGAAATTTCTGGAGAGCTGGAACCCGCGCATATATCAGTATCCATCGACATGTACATAGCAAATATTCTGTGTTCCCAGAGGCCGCCATTAGACACTCTTCCCTAATCATGGGAAAGGCGGAGGGGGTAAACAGCAACATGTGATCTCATATTGATTTGCAACAGTGAACGAATAACGAAAGTCTGTATTTGTTCTATTCCATGGTGTAGCAAACAGATCCGATGATTGGCCTGCCTTTACCAAACAGCACGTTTGTTGCTGTATATAAGGAATGGATGCTGTTGAACCTACAGTCTCGCAACAGAAGCAACGATGCTTTTCTACGTGCTCATAGCTTTTATTGCTCTCAGTGTCTTCACTCAAGAAGGAGTGATGGCTCAGGTGACCTTTAATTATTCAGTAGTACATCATAAACGAGATCACAGAAAATAGTCGTCACTGCAACTTCATCTCATGAATCACAACCAAAGCATTTCAGAGTTGCCATGACATGATTCCATCTCTGTGTTCGACGAGCCACAATAAGTAATGCAGTGACAATGATGAACTTGGCACACAAGTGAGAAAGATGTGCCAAAAAACATGTGGCTGCGATCGTGTGTAAAGCCTTAGAGTTCCTCACCAATAAACATTAACAGCTATTTCTACAGCAAGGTCGATGCTGCTACTATTCACTCCAGGGAAGTAGTCTGATTAGGTAAGGAGGAAATTTGCTAAGCACATGTGCTTCTAGTCCAGCACTCGGGCGAATTCGAGGTTGTCGGCGTTGGCCTATTGCATACTATTTTCAGTTCGTGAAAGTTTTTTATTTAGAGTAAAATACATTCACCAGTAGCGGCACTCTTTCCAGGAGTAGTTCACAAAAAAAACAGTAAAACATAAATAGCGGGTGAATACCATTGACGACAATCATCCGGTCGGCCTCCTTGCTGTGCGCTGTATGAATGCGGTAGCATTTCAGAGACAATGCGTATAAATCATTGTTCCAGCATAACCAAAACAATACAACACATGTGGAACACGATAAGGACACATATTTCAAGCCATGAAGTGTGAATTGTACCATGACTTAGGACAGAGAGAAATGCCGAGGTGGATGATTTGGCTCCGCCCACTGTATTCATACACAGCTCCGTTAGGTCGCATTCATTCTTTGCGCCGGACAGCGAAGCAGAGTGGCATGGGAGAGGTGCAGAGACGACGGAGGCAACGATCCATGGCGGTACAGGGGGAGGCGCAGAGACACACAGCCACGCCTTGCCGTCGTACCGCGAAGTATGAAGACAGCCGTATACTATGTATTTTACAGTTGTAAAAGTTGCTCTTGACATGTTGTGGCTATTGTACGTCCCACCGTCCTTCGAAACTGACAGAGCGTTATTTCAATAGGATGCAACGCTGACTGAGCGTTATTTCAATGGGATGCAACGTATTGTTTGACCGAACCCTGTGTGGAAATGGTTATGTATGTGCTAACAATTGGAATCAGACTAGATGTAATTATATCAGCAATTTAATAATACGTAGTACTCAGGCTAGCTCCTGTACGATCAAACACAGTAGATGTAACGTGTATCCACACGCATGATTACGCCAAATTCGTGCTTTTTTCGTGAATCTGGACGGATGTAACTTTGAGATCCGTAGCGAAGCGAGTCATATCTCAATTATCTGCATAGCACTAAGCACAAAAGGTCAAAGAAGGACAAGAGGTTTCGTTGATGTATTCCTGGACATGGAGAAAATTTAAGGCGCCTCCTGTAAAGATTAGCCTAAATAGCTTGGAAGAATAAATGGTTCATCTGGTTGGTATGGTACTGTTAGAGTTAGCGATCGCACAAGCAATGTGTAGCATATTTTTGCGGGTTCCGCTACTTGTCAGACACCTTAAAACGCGCAGTGACTTGTACGCCCAATAATACAATGTCTTATTCTTCAACACCAAATAGATAACTTCAAAACAAATAAATCCTACTCTATTTATTCGCTCAGTACGTCTTTGCGTGTGCGTGTCCGTCTGTTTGTCACGAGATATATCTCGCGTCACAGCAATTGTGGGATCCTGAATTTTACAAGTAATATAGGAGGTGGTAAGATAACCTTAGCGGTAGTTGACCGAAAGTGAGAGCAGCTGATAAGGCCGATAAGGAGCTTTGAAAGACAAATGTCGCCAAATCCTTTCCGCCCTTCGTGTTGATTCGAGGATGTTGACACCCACAGGTGTTGCATGTTGAAACGAGCATTAATTGTGGGCGGTCCGAATTTATAATGGTTGATGAGATTTGATAAGGAGCGTCAGAAGACAAAAGCTGCGAAATTCTTTTCGCTCCTCGCACCGAACCTGTAGCATCGACACTCACAAGCCAAACTAATGTCGCCAAATCCGTTTCGCTTGTCTAACTGATGGTGGAGTGTTCATACTCATAGTCGTTGTAGGGAGTGGTACGGGAATCTAAATTGTAACGGATTGATTCTGATAATGCCGCATGAGGGTCTGTAAGATTCACAAGCAAACAAGGAAACTTCCCTACACCAGCCACCACTGCAATACGACCACTAAAGTTGAAGTGTGTGATGATCGATGTCATTTTGTGAGCACTTTTGTTTATGTTCTGATGAAGGTTGCTATCACAATTCCAAGGGAGCACTGGCGAAATCTATCGAATTTTTCCTGTAGCTTAGTCAAGGAGAACTTGGCTTTGTTTAATCAATCAACCATGAGTAGATTGTCCTATTTTCGCAATGATTCTTTCCAAATGGCATCATCTATAAGTGATATCGTATGTGATATTGTATTGCTTCATTGAGGTACCTACCATTTTTTTAAGCCGATATCCTTTCCTCCTCAAGTCCTAAGGCTTGGCTCTCAGCATTTATCTGACTTGCCTGTTCCACGAGGGCGGTCGGTGTTCTCGTGTTTCGGAGTTTAGGCACGTTCTTATGACTCCTACAGTAGCGAAATAACTCTTGTCGTCTCTTGCAGATAACTGACTTGGGTGCCACCCGCGGTTATTCGTGGCTTGAGAGGATATGACAACAATTTTTTTTGTATTTTGAATAATTCATTTGTGGTATCCCTTTGGCTTTTTTACCTCTTCGATCTCTTTATTAGGTTGACGATGCCCTTTCATCCTTAGTCTGAACACTTTTGTAATAAGTTGTAAGATTGCTCGGTCATCGTCTTGACCAAATACAATGGTTATTTAATTTCTGGTAATGTTCCGGCGCATCTGTGCGCGCATGATTAAATAAATAGATAAATGAATAAGTAAATAAATAAACAAGTAAATAAATAAATATATGTAAATAAATAAATAAATAAATAAATACTCAACCAAATCCATGCTCGGGAAAATCCTGTGCCACCAGCGGGCATTTGTAGTTCCGTGCGGACCCACATCAGTACAATAGACACTCACTTTCCATCACGATTCTGCACAACAGTTCATCAATAATTCATTGCGATGCGGTGGAGAACCCAAATACTTCACCTTGAAGGAAATCGTGAAATACACCCATGACTTTTACGAACACTGAGGATCATTTTGGAAGGGAATATTACCAACGTCCATGGATTAAGGCTGCCAGACTTCACTCATACTCGCTGAAGTTGTCGTCACTTGGTACAGAACACTATTATTTAGCCTTCTGTTGTATTAATAACACTCTTCATTTCATACCTACACTTACAATACCTGAGAATGCGCTTGATTTGTGCACCGATAAAAAGCGTTTTCACGCTCCCACACTGCCCATTTCGTGCACAACACTCTTACTTGAGAAATTACGGGGACTTCACGTGCATAAAGAACACGAAAAATATTCCTTAATGATGTATTACCTTTATGCAAGTAGGTGTATTTTTCAATTTTCCACATCAAAAACGAAGTTTTCCATCATTTCTTTTTTTTTACTCTGTTACTATCTCTTCATTTCAGGCACAAAGCAGGGATGTCTACGCTGGCGCTTACGCCGAGGGCACAACTAGTACTGCAGTTGCGCATGCAACATGCAACAGATGTTTCGCTGCTAGCGCACATGTTCTTCCGCTGACTTCGAACTGTTTGAGTGATTCCCTTGCTTTTCTTGTCAGAGTGTCGAGCAAGTAGTACATTTTGTACGCGTCGTTGATACTTCTTGAATGGATTGAATGCTCGAAGGCAACCAGAAACTCTCCCACTCACATCTAACTCTAAACTTAGGAATGAGCAGTGGAACAAGTCGTATTCGAGGAGTTTCTTCGGCCGATTCCCTCGGTTCTGTAGTTGCCGTTATCTGTCTCCATGTGCAAGTCGAACTCGAGTATAGCTTCTTTTGCCCTTATTAACAAATCCTGCGCTGTTTGAGAGTTGGCTGACACTTTTTCGAGAAGAGCTTGGAGTTGCGGAGTATCATTACTCAGTTCGTCTGTGGCTGCTATGTAGCGTCTAGCATCTTGTTCAAGTTCTTTTCTGCCACTTCCCGTCTTTTCTACTGATATTGCATAAGAAGTTTGCTTTCTCGTTCTTGAATTCTCTGTTCAGCTTCCTCTTGCGGTACTCGACATTCAGTCGCGGCTTCTCTCTCGTATTCCTCCAGGATGAAAGTTTTCCTGCCGTTATGGTTAGTAGACTTTGTCGTGTCGAGAGCGACGACGTCACCTCGAGTTTTTTCGCAGCTATTCTTAAATTTCTTTTCGACGTTCTTTTTAGTTCTTCTTTCCAGCGATTCCAGTGATTTCTCTTTGCGTCGACTCGATGTTCTTCGTTTGAATCCGATGCACCATTACAGAAGACTTCTTCATCCTCTACTGCTTGACAGTCCGGTTCAGAATGTGTTCCGACGAGAGTTGCCTCGAAAACCCCTTCTAAAGGAGTCAGCGGCTTTTAAACACACAGAATTGCTAGTTCTCAAAATTTTCCTAGGCGGATACAATCAGATAACAGTATTGAAATTGAACATTTGCTAGAGCTTGAAGGAATTCAAACGAGTGAATCATTCTTGTGAGATTAACGAACAGATAACGATGAGCATGCAATTCAAGAATAATTAGAAATAGAGAAAAGAATAAAGGATTGGGAAATTCTTTATAGGGAGGCAGCTGTTAATGTTATCCTTTCTCTTTGTCTTCGTTTTAGTTAATCGGACGTGAAAAATCATTCATTCCTTATCCTATGGTAGCCGGAACTCCGCCCGCGGGTAACCGCAGCCGATCCCAAGTCCGGATAAAGGAGGAGGGTTGATCCCCAACCGACGGATCGTGAAGTGTAGGCTGGTACCCACATGGAAAAGATTCGTAAGGATTTCGTTAAAGCTACCGCATTCGGGGAAGCCGATGCGTCAGCATCGGACCAGGATGTCGATGGAAAATATGCAACCGGTCTCTTACCAAAGAAGTTTCTATAATCGAAAAGGCACTGAGGCTTGCAATCTCGAGTATCAGAGCAGGAATCATGTAGGCCAAAAAGAAGTAGTAGTGCAAGAATAACTTCCCTACAGGATCCCCGTTGTTGCGATCACGGAGTTGTGTATGCCGGGAAGTGGATCCATGAGGATCACTTCACCGAAAGATTGAAAGTGGATGAGGCTTCTGTCGCGACGCGAGAGGGCTCCACGGGGCAAGGTGGCAAATAAGGTGGAGCCATCCGCGCCGTGCGCCGAGGGGGAAGGCCAGGGAATTACGCCCAATACTCGGCCTGCCACGGGATGAGAGACGGTCCTTTCCTGGATGCCCCAGATATACGACTTCTACTGCACCACGACCTCTCGGCCCACCGACTGCGCCTCGTCCGCTGCGCTTGGTGTCGGTGTACCCCGTTTAACCCCATGACGGACACTGCGTATAAACCAACCAAACCCCCGATGTTATAAGTGGCATCTGGCCAATCAATAAATGGTTATTGACACATGTGCAACATATTGATTGATCCCCACAGGCAATATGCACCAAATACACCTAGATATGTACTCGTACACAACACGAACACAACATACTATAACGGCATTTATGCCTACTTCACAAATAGGATGAAACGCCTAATCTAAAAAGAGCCTACGGGATCGGTCCTCTCCTTACTAGGGTGCGCTGAGGGCTAACCAACCCTTCCGTCGTGCTTGGCGGCGTCGACCAGGGTTTCGTCGGCACGTCAGGGAGCGCACCAGCAGAGGACGGAAGTTCTTGCTTCCTTCATACCACATCCTTGCGAAGATGTTCCTCGATGGTCGACGACGGCTGCGCACCAGGAGCTGTTTGAGGAAACAGCTGCGCAGAGATGTTCTTCGGAGACGACGGGTACGTTGGATGACACTGCGCACAAGACGGACAGTGGAGAGCGGCGTCGTATCCGACCGCTCGGGACGCAGGAAGAGCAGAGACTAACGAAGAGGAATGATTTTGGGCCTGAAGCCGGCACGGTCCAGAACATTCCATGGTTACGGTAGCTGCGCGATAGCACCCCAGTGCGTGAGCCCGCTTATCCCCTTTAGACGGCAAGGGCCAAGATGATGACAAGTGCGCGTATATTTCACGCACGGCCCAACGTGGATAAAGAAGTCGTGCACGAGTCACGACAGCTTTATTTCTCTGGCGGTGAGCATCATACAGAAGGAGTGGGCTTCGCGGTCGATTCTACGGCATTAAGACGTGTCATCACTTTCCAGCCGTTTTCGAGCAAATTGGCTGTGCTTACCATCGAAGGTACCATCAGGTTGCATCCTGTTATTGCATACGTCCCTACCGAGCCCAGCTCGGAGAAAACAGGGGATGCTTTATATGATCAGTTGCAAACTATCCTTGATCCGCTTCCGCATCGTTACATGTAATTGGAGGTGTTCTGAACGCCACACGGGGGCCAATAGAGAAGGATGGGAAGAGGTTTTGGGCCATTTTGGATAACTAGAAATCAATGATAATGGGCCCCGATTGTTGTCATTTGCGTTGTGGAACCATCTGATTATAGGCAACACCGTATTTCCTGAAGCATCAGCTAACATAGCGGTCCCTTAGTGGGAGAGATCTGGCCATGCTTGACTACTTTCTCATTCCAAGCCGATTTCGATCTTCTTTGACAAATATTCGTGTCATGCGAGAATCTGACCGTGGATCTGGTCATCATCTTGTGCTTACGTGTGTACGACTGAAATTGAAGAGCCACCAGACATCATCGAATATATAATCACGCAGAGATTGGAACAAAATGGATGACCCTATATATAGGCAGCACTTCCATATATCTCTGTCAAATAGGTTTGCTGTTCTTATAGCAGCCGAAAATGCTGACGATTCAACTGTTCTGTTTGTTGCGGTCGTTACTGAGTCTGCCATACTCTTGTGTCCACTTCGTCGGTATCGCACTCAAGCATGGATCTGTGATGAAACTTTCGATCTGGTAGATCAACGAAAACGATGAAAAATGACTGATTTGCAAGGATACCGGGAGCTTCATCGTGTCGTTTGTAGTTGTCTCATAATGGAAAGAAGACAATATTGGTAGAGTGTACCAGCAGAACTTGAAAGTCAGGCTAATCGCAAAGATTACCGTCGACAATATGCAACCCTTCATCGCCTTGGTGTGAAGGTTAGAAGCGTCGATAATTTCATCAAGAAAATTCATGGAAGTTACGTACGGTAACGTACAGAGCGACTTCGTCTGTGGAAAGAGTATTTTTGTAAGCTCTATAATCATCCTATAACAGATGAATTGCCACTAAATTCTTCTCACAATCATCCGTTCGATCTTATTTCCGTGGAACCTCCTGATATCGGTGAAATCGAAACTGCAGTGAATTAGTTGAAGCGTGGGAAATAGTGGAAAGTGGTGGTGTGATAGCTGAAGCCTTGAAAGCCGGTGGTGACTTTCTCCGACAACGATTCCACTCACTGATACATCTTGTCTGGACTTCCAAAAAAATACTTACTTCGTGGATACAGGCTATCGTTATACCAACGCGGGACTAGTTTGTTGTATATTCTTGGAAAGGTCTTCATGAAAATCATACTCGGGCGAATCCAGCGACGACGACAACGGATGACTCGAGAGGAACAAGCGGGTTTCCGTCCGAATCGAGGATGTTGTTGATCAAATTTTCACCCCGACGTCAGTCCTAGAGGAACGTGTTCATGCGGAAAGCGTCGCATAATCGTGTTCATTGACTTCGCTTCTGCATTCGACAGCGTCAACCGGGTGGCTCTTCGGAACGTTTGCTGCGGAAGGCATCCGCGGAAAGCCAATTCGATTACTACGCAACGCACATGAAGGTTCGCGTAGCAGAGTTCGCATAAAGAGAGGCCTGTCGGAAGATACTGTAGACAACACTGGTGTTCGGCACGGATGCGTGTTGTCACTTGTACTCTTCAGTATCGTCATTGACGCCAACATGAAATCCGCTCAGGTGAACCAAACGGGCATACAGTTTGGGGAAGGACAATATATCACGGATCTCATGTATGCCAATGACGTTGCTATTTTTGCCAACGACGATGCTGAAGCTTGTGAGATAGTGTGCAGAATCAGCGCTCGATTGTTGAGGAGAGGAAACTAGCAGTGAGGATCAACAGAAGTTGTGTGTCGTGTCGGCTCAGCATCGAAATTTTCGGCACACTTTCTTGATGTGTGTGGAAAAAACATAACATAACGGCACACCTGAAAATGAAAATCTTTCGCTCATAGTGCTACCAATACTTTTTTACGGCTCTGAAACTTGGACATTACTGCAATCCGACATCCGTAAATTGGAATCGTTTCAAATGAGATGCCTTAGACGTATACTCGGTGTCTCGCTTCGCCACAGACTGAAAAACGAAGTGATAGGACAACGATGCTGTCGCAACTGTCGAAATGGAATTCAACAACGACGGCTTCCTTGGTTTGGCCATGTTTGCAGAATGCGCCGGAATGCGCCGGAATGCGATATCCCCGTAAGATCTTATTGAGAACTCGGCCACATGACTAGAACATTCAGCAAGGAGCACCGAAGAAGACATGGTTGAAACAAATAGAGAAAGATCTTTCTAATTGCAAACTCATTATCCAGCAAGTAAAGATGGTAGCTATGGGCAGATTGCAGTGGGCACTCCAGTGGCACCTACAGCAGCGTTCAATGCGAGCTAAAGAGGACAAGTAATTAAGTTGTGGCCGGGGAAAGTATCGGACCAATCGCGATTTGTTCTTTTGACAATGGTTTAATATGTGCTTACTCCTTAGATACAGCTGTGGATATGTTGTATCATGTTTTGGTATTTAATCGAGCTTCGAGCATCTCGCGCGGTGACTTACTATCTTCGAGCTTCATCAAAAGCCAGAATTTCCGCCTCGCGAGAGGCTCGAAAACGCTCTGTTCTGCGCTTCACAAGCTGCCGTCTATTTTTCAATTTTTATCTACTTCTTTGACCTTTTGTCTCATTTTTCTTTGTTCAGCACCTTTCCTTACTTACAGGCCTATCTATTCTTATCTATTCTATTGCATATAGGTCTTATTGGTTGATTACACAACTTTGAGGGTCGATCGTAAATAAATCTGATGTGTGAACGGGTGGTGTGGTAACATCGTGGTAATCACTAAACCACCACGACTTCTACAGGGGGTGCCAAAAAAAAAAGTAATTTTGCCCACGGCTCACATCTGCCAATTTTACAAAGCGTAGGGAAACGAAAGAGATAAAGGTATTGGGGCAAAACATTCCCGAAATGTTCCTCTAAAAGCAGGAACAAGCTGTGGCTCCTCACGTTCATGTTCATAAAAATATGGAGGTTTCATTCGGCGCAGTCGGGCTTCGGAGTACCTACATTTAAAAATTCGCTAAAAACAGTGGAGCCAAGCTCCGTGGTAGGTCTTTTGTGGGAAGCTTCCTGAGGGTTGGCCCTTCGGTTCTTGGAAGTCACAGAGCCCCTACTGCTTGGGCAAGGCTGTATGATCCAAAGTATCATTTTCATGCCTCAAATCCGCCTCCGGAGGGGTTTCAGTGGTAGGGGAACGTTTTGGCTCTTGGAAACGAAGGGCGCTGGGAACCCGGGAAAAACGCTATGTTAAAGAACACCATCCGGTATGAATCCCCTTAGGTACCCAGATTGAACGGACGTCAGCAAGGTTGTGAAAGAGGGCGAAGAAATTTCGGATTTCGCCCAGTTGAGGTGATACATCTTGTTCAGTCTTTCCTTGCTCCCGTTTCTGCTCGTGCAGGAGGCTGCCACGGAGTATAGTGATAGAGTTAGGTCTGCTCTTGATTCTGGGGATGAGAATACCTCAATAGAATTTACTGTAGCTTGGCTAAATGGGGTCGAAAGTGGAGGAGACAAAATTACTTTTTTTTTTGGCACCCCCTGTATATGTCACCTAACACACTATATGTCGATATAAGCGCTGGATGTACATGTAAGCATTCGTATAATTATGTCTACACTGTGCCCTATTTTTTGAAAACCTGGACGGACGTAGCCTTCAAATGCGTACTGAAGAAAGTGTGTTAATGACTGCATGGCAGTATGCGCGAAAAGGTAAAAAAAGGAGAAGAATACTTTATTTTCTTTCGGAACAGTCTCACAGTTTTGTTTTCTTTCTTTTGTTCTTCTTATTTTTGAGTTTTTTATCTTTTCATTCTTGTTGTAGCCATCTTACTATTTTCATCTACATATGACTAATGATTGTCAAGTGAAGAATGTTTTAGAAAAGTCCTCATCGACAGCCGTCAAAACATTAGCCGAGGCATACCACAGATCCCTTGATTGTATGTACCAAGAATATCTACGTATCGCGGCGCGCTTTCGCAGTTTTAGCTCAAAGCTCACTCCAAAAAATAGACGCTTTGTATTTCTAAACATTCCCTTGTATTTACTTGCAACATGCCAATGGGAATCTCGTTCGGACTGCCCGCCTCTTGACGGAGAGGTCGTCGGCGTCGTGAACCATCGCTGGAAAGGGTGTCCTATTTTTTGGCCCTTAGCCATTTCCATCCGTTTTTTCTTCACCATCGTATTACTAAGCATCTCGACTTTCATATTTACTACTTTTTCCACTAATCATCCGAAATTTCCCTATCGCTGCCTTTAAAGACACACTCCTCCATAATCAGATTAGCTGCCTAACTCGTTGGGCAGATAAATACTAGAGTAACTGTCCAGGCTTCACCCTTTTTGCCCGTCACTGCCCCTTCTTACTCAAATCATCCCCGATTCCGCCCATCCACCACGACCACAGCTGGCATCGGACGGAGCATTTTCCAACGTGGCGTCTACGTGGCAGAAGAGGCTTGGCAGCGGATGCGATAAGATAAGATGAGCCACAAATTTCTGTGGCTAAGGCAATGTCAGCAGAGCATACAAGTGATATCATTGAATTCTGATTGATACCATCAGCCGAAGACTCCTCTCCAGGTACAATTCTACGAGGTCTGATCCGAGGAGCCTTGATTCCGGTGTTGCCGTGGGTTTTGGCCTTCAAAGAAGTTTTTCACCCTGCACCCTGCATCCCACTTGACTGAGACACTTCTTCATTGCGTACCAGTTGCTTTCAAACTACAAAAAAAAGAATGAAAAATGGAAACACCGCCTAAAGTTATGGGCGGGATTCAAAATCGCATATATTTTTGACAGCTACGGTACGTATTGGGCCATTCCATAAGCAGTGTCATTTTTTTTCAAACAAAAATTTTCCTATGAACTTTCGGGTTTTTGCAGCATGTTATACACTATTCGAAAGGGATTTTTCTGCCCTACGAAAATGCATACTTAGTTTTTGTAAGAGTTATAACTGGATCGATTTTCCGATGATTGATTAAAACACTATATTTCACTTTAGGAAAATTAACCAATCGTGTGTCCCGTACTTAGACCCTACTTCTTAAGTTCCAAAACTTGGTTGATCGAGAAGTTGCGTCGTTCTTTTTCTAAATTCCTTTTTCTGAAAGCACCCACGTTTACTCAGAATGGAAATTTTCCTTTCAAATCCATTGCTCAGCATTGCTTTATGGACGGTTCGGGAGGATTCTGTGTGCTCCATCTAGAGTGTGTTTCGTTATTCTTTTAGCTGTGATTCATATCGAATTTTAATAATGATAGTGATAGCGACCCAGTTGACGTTATTGCGTATTTTATTTTTTCAACAAAGACTCAAGGAATCTGGTCAGTGATGTATTCCGGTCCCTACTCATTACCTGTACTTGACGTTTCACTACTCTTCCAATTAATTGGTCGAGAAAATTTTTTTGCCTTGGTTCGAAGAAATTGTCAAAAATCATCGAGTTGTGGCGGAAAAAATAATGTGAAAAAAGAGCGACCTGACTTTTCAAGCAACCAATTGGTGGGACTTGCAGAAAAGGTCGGGGCTAAGTACGGGACACAATTGGTTATTTTCCTGTAGTTAAATTTAGTCTTTTGATCATTTGCCGGCTTGGCCGATTTTTGTCGACAGAACCAACCATTTCGCCAACCTGAAAATCGGTCCAGTTACAACCATCACAAAAACTATATATGCTGTTTTATAGAGCAGAAAAATCTCTTTCGAATTGCATATAACATGCTGCAAAAATCCGAAAGTTAGTAGGAAAAATTTTTGTTTGGAAAAAATGACACTACTTATGGAATGACCCAATAATTAAAGTGTAATGTAGCCCGAGAAAATGAACCACCAGACACTTTCACCCGAGGAGTGATCCCCTCAAAACATGGGATTTGGGGTACTGTGATTTTGGATAGTTCCTTCTAACATCCACGCGAAAATTACAATTTTCTTCTAAATAAATGGAGATTAGCAGGACATCCACTCTTGTATATAGATGAGATTTTGACTAGGATTACTCTTCTATTGTCTGTGCTTCTATCTTCCTGATTGTAAATTTAATTTGTTCAATAGTAGTGTTAAAACATGGACCATTTCTTATAGTGGTACAATGATTGATGGATATGTTCATAATCGGAAACGTGTCCTAACAGCCTTAGATCGATGTGAAAAAATGGCCTAGTAATAGAGTTAGGAATAGAAAAGAATACCGTAGTACTCGCAGAACTCGACGAGCTCATTCCGGAAATATATATGTACACATTTGTCCAGTAAAAATCAGTAAATAATCGATTTATGGCGGAAAACGACAAAAAACGCAGGAACGCATTTCGCGCGATTCTTTACACTCTTACGGCACTAACTGTACTAGTTACTGCACCACCTCCGACCTAGGGGCATTCGTAGAGTACTTTGATGGAACAGGCTCTATACTAGGTTGTCCAGAAAGTAGTGAAACAAATGTGGTAGTATATTTACTCTAATTAAAAACTTTCCCGAACTGAGTTTAGTATATAATAGGCCAACGCCGGCAACCTCGAATTTGCCGGAGTGGTGGACTACAAGAGCTTGTGCTTAGCAGATTTGTTCCTTACTTAATCAGACTACTTCTCTAAAGTGAATAGCAGCAGCATCGACATTGTTGTAGAAATTGCTGTTGATGTTTATTAGTGAGGAACTCTAAGGCTTTACACACGATCGCAGCCACATGTTTTTTGGCACATCTTTCTCACTTGTGTGCCAAGATCATCATTGTCACTGCAATACTTATTGTAGCTCGTCGAACACAGAGATGGAATCATGTCTTGGCAACTCTGAAACGATTTCACTGTGATTCATGTGATGAAGTTGCGGCGACGACTACTTCCTGAGATCTCGCTTATGATGAGCTACTGAATAAGTGAAGGTCACCTGGGCCATCACTCCTTCTTGAGTGAAGACATTGAGAGTAATAAAAGCGATGAGCACGTAGAAAAGCATCGTTGTTTCTGTTGCGAGACTGTGGCTTCAACAGCATCCATTCCTTATATACAGCAACAAACGCGCTGTTTCGTAAAGGTGAGGCTAATCATTGGATCTGTTTGCTACACCATAGAATAGATCAAATACAGACTTTCGTTATTCATTCACTGTTGAAAATCAATATAGGCACATGTAACCGTTCTCCAGTATAGTATATTACTACACTATATTACTATAGTATATTCCACTGGCAAGTTTGGCATGGCAGACTTGCACTATCACTCTTTGAAAGTCAGCTCACATGCATTTCAATGTGCTGCCGACAAGTGACGTCGGGGGAACTATAGGCGTTTTAGGCAGATATAAGGCAAGGACTCCATTTCCGGACTGTGCGTGAGGTAACGGCGCCTTTTGTCTATATCACCTCCTCCCTTATGTATTTTCCGGTCTCCAACAATAAAATGCAAGCTACGGTTTATGGATTGCCTTTTTCACTTTTAGGGAATTAATTACACCAACAACGCCAGTGATGGAAGATGGGGTCGGGGTGTGTATAAAGTGGTACGAATGACTTTCTTCGCACCTAATGTGCGAAGAAGTAATTATGCTACCTAATGTGCGAAGAACTAATTAACGATGGGCGAGAATTTGAGCTCACCCAATTATGTAAGTTGCCTACAGCAGCCACCGAAAGAAAAATATTAGGTGGGCAACTAAGTAGTTGCGGATTTCACTCATAGATGGCTTTGGTTGAATATTTAGCTTTACTGGCGTAGGCCAAATGTTAAACACATATTGTCATCTAATAGTAGGCAATTCTGTTATCAATCAGTAAAGAAAGCTTCTTGATCGATTGCATTATTTTCGTTTGGCGTGTGCTGGAAAATGGAGAATCAAAACATTCATTTTCGTCATGTATTGCTTTATTATTTCCTTAAAGGGAAAAACGCATCACAAGCTCTCAAAAAGTTATGTGCTGTTTATGGTGCCAAAGCCTTAAAAGATCGGCAGTGCCAAAATTGGTTTGTCTGATTTCGTTCTGGTGATTTTTCTCTCAAAGATGAGAAACGCTCTAGTCGTCCAGTTGGAGTTGACAACGACCCAATCAAGGCAATACTTGATTCGGATCGCCACAGTATAACACGCAAGATTGCAGAGAAGCTACAGGTATCATATACATGTACTGAAAAGCATTTAAAACAACTTAGGTACGTGTCAGAACTGGATATATGGGTGAAACGCATTTAATGCAACGCATTGACATCTGCGATTTGCTAAAGAAACGTGACGAAAATGATCCACTTCTAAAACGAATGATCACTGGCGATGAAAAATGGGTCGTTTACAATAATGTTCAACGAAAAAGATCGTACAGCCGCCCAGGTGAACCAGCTCAAAGAAGAGCAAAAGCTGATATTCATCAAAAGAAGGTTTTGTTGTCAATTTGGTGGGATTACAAAGGAATTGTCTACTTTGAACTCCTACCATCCAACGGGACGATCAATTCTGATGTCTACATTGCAGCGACTCGAATTATTTAACCGAAAAAGTGTTGTATTCCATCATGACAATGCAAGACCACACTCGTCTTTGGCCACTCGGCAAAAATTATTGGAGCTTGGTTGGGATATTTTGCCACATCTACCATATAGTCCTGACCTTGCACCATCGGATTACTTTTTGTTTCGATCATTGCAAAATTCTTTGAGTGGTAAAAATTTCAGTAGTGATGATGAGGTCAAATCGTATCTGACTCAGTTTTTTACTGATAAAAACCAGAAGTTATGAACGCGGAATTATGATGCTACCTGAAAGATGGCTAAAGGTCATTGATAAAAAGGGCAACACATTACCGAGTAAAGTTATTCAGTTCTATGAAAAAAAGGTCTTTGATTTTCTAACAAAAATCCGCAACTAATTAGTTGCCAATCTAATTATATGAGTAAGGGAAGCCAGGAGTAAATGAATTTTTCTAGCGGTATGTAATCAATATTTGAAACGGCATGTATGCCGTTTCAATTATTTATTACATATTTATTACAAGTGATAAGTGAAGACGAAGCAAATCAAAATCAGATTCGAATAGAGAAATTTTCGGTTCTTAAACGGTCGGAAAACTTTGTTAGTAACATATTTAGATATTTTCATGCAATATGCCTTTACCTTAACCTTTACACTAGATCCAAAATCCGTGAACTTTGAGTTTATATATATGTGGGTTACTATTTGAATACTGGATGTCCCGAAGTAAAGCTTTTTTGCCTTGTAACACGGGATATAAAATCATTCACTCCTGGCTTCCTTTGCTCATATCATTTTTTCGGTGGTTGGTGTGGGCAACTCAAATAATTATGTGACCTGAGATTCCCGGCCCTCGTTAATAACTTCTTCGCACATTAAGTGAGAAGAAAGTCGTTAGTACCACTTTATACACACCGTGGGGGTCGTATGGCGTTAATGACGTCTTTAGGGAGTGGGGGAGAGGGTAGTCTTTCTTAAAAGGCTTCCCCTTCATGTTGAGAAAACGACTGCTCTTCTCTGAGGAGCATTAGAGTGGTATTTCTCGAAGCATTTTCGCTACTGTCTGCGTTCGAAGTGAGAGCCGCAGCCAGTCGAACTATCGTAGCACCGAAGAATCTGAAATTTCTGGAGAGCTGGAACCCGCCCATATATCAGTATCCATCGACATGTACATAGCAAATATTCTGTGTTCCCAGAGCGCCGCCATTAGACGCTCTTCCCAAATCATGGGAAAGTCGGGTGGGGTAAACAGCTACATGTGCCCTCATATTGATTTTCAACAGTGAACGAATAACGAAAGTCTGTATTTGTTCTATTCTATGGTGTAGCAAACAGATCCGATGATTGGCCCCCCTTTACCAAACAGCACGTTTGTTGCTGTATATAAGAAGTCGACAAAGGACATTTCGTTTCAGTTTGTTATATAGACTACGCCAAGGCCTTTGACTCATTATCTATACCACTGCTGCTAAATAAGATAGAGGCTTACGGCATCAAGGGTCGTCTTCTCTTCTTTCTGAGTTCCTTTCTTAGCGGCAGGGAGCAATCAGTTCTCATAAACGGGGCCCGCTCCTACTCCTATCCTACACCCAGCGGAGTTCCTCAGGGCACATGCATTGGGCCTCTCATGTTTATTCTATACGTCAATGATTTGTACGACTCTATTCTACAAGGTGCCGTTTGTAGCCTATACGCCGACGACTCAAAAATTTTCACTATTAACGACTGCAATAAACTCCAGACAGCTTTGGATTTTGTTTCAGCTTGGTCGAATAAATGGAGTTTAGATATTTCTCTCCAAAAGACGACCAATACAGGGTTAGGGAAAAACCACCCAAGTTTCACATTCACTATCGGTAACAATCAGCTTGTTCGTGTAGATAAAGTCCGAGACCTTGGCGTCGTGTACAGTGACAAACTTGATTTCGAAACTTTTATCCATGACAGAGTAAACATCGCCAATGCGAGGTCTAACTTCATTTTCAGAGCTTTCAAAATGCGTGATCCGGATCTACTCTTTCGTCTCTTTAATCTTTATGTCAGGCCAATTCTAGAATACTGTTCACCTATATGGCCGCCATACAAAAGCTTCTGATAGACGAAATTGAGAAAGTACAGAAGAGTTTCACGTATCGCTGCCTGCTTCATGCAGAGAGGAATTACTTTGCTATCATATGAAGATAGACTCAGAAAGCTTGGTGGAGAAACGCTTGAGTTCAGACGTAAGTTAATCGACTTTGGGTTAATGTACAAGCTAGTTTCAGGTGAAATAGATCTGAAACTGAGTGAAATTTTCGAGATGTCCCCATCCATTGGAGTATCGAGAGGGCATCCCTTCCGCCTGAGGCCAGACAAACCTAATACTCGTGCCTATGAAGGATCTTTCACTGTTAGAGTAGTATCGATTTGGAATAGACTCGATCGCGATTTTTTCAAATGGAGACATTCAAAAAACTTTCAGAACGAGCTAGCCAACTACCTTAAGCATCAAATAGATGATACTGACTGAGGTGTGGTATTAAGAGTTTTTGTGCTTCATTGATGTCTGCCTTCATTACCCACACCTGCCCACCGATTGCAACCTCGCGATGGCGCAAGGCGTGTGTTCGCTGCTCGCATAAGCACTGAAGCAGGATCGAATCCCTCGGCGTCAAAATGAATTGCTAGCCCTCATTTGCTTGCATTTCTCATTTCTGCTGCTGATAGCTCACTTAATTCTCTTACGCCATCCATTCATTGATTGACCTGTGCGACGCATTCGCTGAGTCCCTTTATCAACAGGGTGCATCCCCCCACCTTTCCCTACTCATTTCTCAACGATGTCCAAACTTTGGAGTATCTCCTCAAAGCAATAGTGAGTCATTTAGATTGATCTGCTCTCCAATTGAACCAATATTTTTGATATAGAAAAACGTTTCATCTTTTCAGCACCGACATTTCAGAATACTACATTTCTGCATCATCAGTGACCTCTCACTTCTGTTTCTATCTTTTTCCATGTTGTATACGTATCTCCCTTTCCTGCATCTTCTCTATTCATGTTTAAGGGCGCAAGCCAATTCATTCATATTTTTATATTGTACCTGTTTTTACCTATACTTAATTACCTTTTCCAATTGTCAAGTAGTTCTCATTCTGGCACGGCACTGGCACGGCACCACTTTGTAACAATAGTCTCAAAATAAAAATAAAAATAAAATATAAGGGATGGATGCTGTCGAAGCTACAGTCTCGCAACAGAAGCAACGATGCTTTCCTACGTGCTCATCGCTTTTATTGCTCTCAGTACCTTCACTCAAGAAGGAGTGATGGCTCAGGTGACCTTTACTTATTCAGTAGTACATCATAAGCGAGATCTCAGGAAATAGTCGTCGCTGCAACTTCATCGCATGAATCCGGCGTTGGCCTATTGCATACTAAACTGAGTTCGGGAAAGTTTTTTAATTCGAGTAAAATACATTCTCCAGTGATATAGCGGCAACCTTTTCAGGAGTATTTCGCAAAAAACAGTAAGTTAAGACTTCAGCATAAGCCTCAGCCTAGGGGAAAGCTCTTATCTACCATAAGCCTCAGTTTAGGGAAGGCTATTACCTTTCTAAAGTAAGGCGTAGGTAAAAACACGCACTTGAGTGTACAAAGTAATGATGGTGGATTGGACCTGAGTGATGGACGACAGCACGACAGTAAGTGGATGTACCCCCCCCCTCAAGTATATTAGCCCCTTTTGATATACTTTGAATTGTAGTGCGCAGATTTGTAGGCGTAGTTTTTTAAATTTCAGTCTTTTTGTTCTACTTTCACCTCATTCCCTATGAAAATGGATATGCATGCGCCAACCAATGGATTCAGATTAGATGTAATAATACTTCATTAATACGTAAAACTTAGGCCAGCTCCCGTACAATCAAACATCCTACCTTATATAATCGACTAAGTGTGTGTGTTAGTGTGTGTGTGTTTGTGTGTGTGTCTGTTTGACTGGAAATTCACATCTCGCGTCGCAGCAAAGATGGGATCCTGGATTTTGGATATGATATAGAGGCTGGTAGGGAGATCCCAGCGGTGGTGGACCGAAAGTGATAGCAGCTCATAAGAGCTGATAAGGAGCCTCGAATGCTAATGTCGCCAAATCCGTTTCGCCTTTCGGGTCGATCCTAAATCGCCCACACTCATAGCTGTGTTTAGGGGTGGGACGGGCACATAAATGATGGGTGATCCAAGTTGATAACGGTTGATAGGATTCGATAAGGAGTACAAAACGCTAATGTGGTCAAATCCGTTTCGCTCTCCCAGCTAACAGTGAAATGTTCACTCGCACAGGTATTACATAGTACGGGGACCTTGATGGTGACTTCGAAAGTGATAACAGCTTAAAGGGCTGATAAAAGTCATCAGGAAATGGGGAAGGATAAAATCCGGTGTACCGCCTATGGACTGCTATAATGACTACTGGCTATAATGAATGCGTCTGATGCTCAGTACCATTGTGTGAACATATTTTGTTTATGTTCCGATATCTACCGATGTGTCGACTACTAAACTGCCTACGGTTCCAAATAACGGTCTATGTCTTTTGATACTAGGATTTACATGGATGTTCAACCCACGATCCAGATTTGTGTTAGCAAAGCAAGCGATTTATTCTCTCATGCGGTGCCAGCAACAATACTGGGTGTCGTCCGCTAGACTATGTAAAATCCCCGAAGGGGCTAATATGCTTGAGGGGGGTACATCCACTTACTGTCGTGCTGTCGTCCATCACTCGGATACAATCCACAATCATTACATTGTACACTCAAGTGCGTATTCTTACCTACGCCTTACTTCAGCAAGGTAATAGCTTTCCCCAAACTGGGACTTATGGTAGGTAAGAGCTTTCCCCTAGGCTGATGCTTATGCTGAAATCTTAGCTTATTGTTTTTTGCGAAATGCTCCTGAAAAGATTGCCGCTATGTCACTGTAGAATGTATTTTACTCGAATTAAAAAACTTTCCCGAACTCAGTTTAGTATACAATAGGCCAACGCCGGATTCATGTGATGAAGTTGCAGCGACGACTATTTCCTGAGATCTCGCTTATGATGTACTACTGAATAAGTAAAGGTCACCTGAGCCATCACTCCTTCTTGAGTGAAGACACTGAGAGCAATAAAAGCGATGAGCACGTAGAAAAGCATCGTTGCTTCTGTTGCGAGACTGTAGCTTCGACAGCATCCATCCCTTATATACAGCAACAAACGTGCTGTTTGGTAAAGGGGGGCCAATCATCGGATCTGTTTGCTACACCATAGAATAGAACAAATACAGACTTTCGTTATTCGTTCACTGTTGAAAATCAATATGAGGGCACATGTAGCTGTTTACCCCACCCGACTTTCCCATGATTTGGGAAGAGCGTCTAATGGCGGCGCTCTGGGAACACAGAATATTTGCTATGTACATGTCGATGGATACTGATATATGGGGCGGGTTCCAGCTCTCCAGAAATTTCAGATTCTTCGGTGCTACGATAGTTCGACTGACTGCGGCTCTCACTTCGAACGCAGACAGCAGCGAAAATGCTTCGAGAAATACCACTCTAATGCTCCTCAGAGAAGAGCAGTCGTTTTCTCAACACGAAGGGGAAGCCTTTTAAGAAAGACTACCCTCTCCCCCACTCCCTAAAGACGTCATTAACGCCATGCGACCCCCAGTATGTTTATAAAGTGGTACTAATGACTTTCTTCTCACCTAATGTGCGAAGAAGTTATTAACGAGAGCCGGGAATCTCAGGTCACATAATTATTTGAGTTGCCCACACCAACCACCGAAAAAATGATATGAGCAAAGGAAGCCAGGAGTGAATGATTTTATATCCCGTGTTACAAGGCAAAAAAGCTTTACTTTGTGAAGACACATCTAGTATTCAAACAATAACCCACGTATATATAAACTCAAAGTTCACGGATTTTTGCTCTAGTGTAAAGGTGAAGGTAAAGGCATGTTTGGTTCAGTGGTAATTCTTCGTATATGGTACCGATTTATTCACTACATAGCGATGGCAAAGCAAGATACGATCTGTCGCAAGCACTTCCAAACGATTCCGAAGAAGCAATGACCAGTCCGTCCTTCTCTGACTCAGAGAAGAACGGACCGTCTTCTAGTATACAAAAACAATTTGCTACCGCGACACCGCCCTAATGATTACAGAGGTCGCCGATCGCGACACTGCGCGGGGCACACACTACAAACTTTTAACATCGACAACTAACCTAATTTCAGAAAAGCTACGAGAATAAGTCACTACATAAAAGCGTAAAGTTTGAACTTTATTGTAATGCCATAACGTAGTCTTCCAACCGAGAGCGCCGTCGTTGCATTCATGTTGTCATGTAGGCGATGGCGAGCACACTGGACGAAATACGACTCCTTGATAACAACGCAGCAATCGCTGATAGTCAGGAAGTGGAATATAGGTCGAGCAGCTTGATGCAGATAACGGGCGAGTAACTGATGTGATACTCTGGCGATAGACTTGTCGAGTCAGAATACCACGTTTAGAACTGGCGACATGACGAACGAAGCGGAAGTGATGCATGTAGGGGGGGGGGGTATTGACTATGACGATAACAGACGAGTAAGTGAAGCAGAGAGTAACAGAGCAGAGATTGTGTGCTGACTATTAGGCCAGCACACAGTCCTGCAGCGATGGCGTAAAAGAAGTCAGTTCTTCTTACGCTTATCTGAGGAGCTTGACTGACCTTACTGGGACAAAGTAACACGTTGTGCTCTCTTCTGCAATAGGCACAGCATACTCCACAGTCGCCTTCATGATTCTGCTGGAGACACTTGTTGCAGAGGCGAAGATTAGTAGCTTGAACAGCACGGGAAACGGGATTGGGAAAAGCGACAGCATCTACCAGTGGGGTGATCGTCCTCGTTGTCGGAGACGGGACAGAAGAGGCACTTCGATTTAGGCCTAGTTCTCTGAAGCAGTTCCTCGCAATAACGAATAAGCATGTTGTGCATACGGGTGTTATCCTCTTAAATGATGTTGAACACAGAGTTGGCCGATCCGACGAAGGCAGCAAGTTCAACTCTCAGCTCCTTCACAGCGTCCATAAGCAGATCTATGTGGAGGGCAATAGCAACCTCATCCGTGATAGTATGGTGTACGAGGCGCCGAATGAAGTGGCTGTGAAGGGGTGGAACACTAAGGGGTGATTTTTTGTGTGACTACGAAGTTGCAGCTGGCAAGGGTGCATGTGTTGAAGAGAAAATAGAGGCAGCGAGGGCTAAGATCTTTGTCTGGTTAGACTGTACGGCGTGAAAGGGACAAGATGCTGAAAGACATCTGACGGAGTACCTCTACGATCAGAATAGCTATTGTGACCCCGATTCTTAGGAAACCTGTCAAGCTTTGAATTGGCAAGTTGATGAGGAGAGAGCTGCCGTAGGGCCGAATACGAAAGTGATGATTGCAAGTATGACTGTCATTCCCAAAATGCCAGATGACAATTTCCAGTGGTTTTCCGAGAGGGTCAGTATAGGGAAAAATTCTGTATTCTGAAGTCTGATGACCATTTTGAAGTAGGATTAGCAAAGTAGCTTTTAAATTGGAGTATTCCGGAGTCATTTATGTGTGGAAGAAAGGTTAACGTGCCGCTGAGGCAAAATGTCTTGATCTTGTCGTTGCATTCTGTGTGGCACAGCTGATCCACAACTGCCGATGAAAATTCGAGGATGGTTCGGGCTTCCTTTCCAGTAGAATCGCGTTCGATGGAGAATACATTGTGTTGTCGCACTGAACTACCGTCCAGGTTAGGACATCTGTTCGGCATCGTGTGATAAGTTCCGCCCCTTCTTGACAGTCATAGCAACCAGTCAATTGTGGGGCAGATATTTCGCAGTCTTGCCGTGAGACGTACTGTGCGTTGTTACGCATTGAGGTGGAAACGACAGAGATGACAACTTCGCCCGCTGTTGAGATGGCTTTAATTGAGCCTTTATCATTAATTATTGATAACGTTGAGGTTGTAATTGGGAGCAGGATCAAGCCTCCGGAGGGGTCGTATTTGGTCCGCTAGGAAGAGGGGAGGGGGGTTGTAATGGTTTAGGTAGGCATTGATCAACAGAATTTCTAACGCTAGGGGTCTAAAGTGTAAGGAGAGAAATGATAAAACTGACTAATAGGTTTTGAACCCGAAGCCAATTTAACTTAATCATCATGGAAACCTCATGCATGGCGCGATCCACAACGAAGCTAACCAATGCCAATAACCCTTTCATTGGTCCGCCGGCACCGAAACCACGTACAGAGACACCTCCGAAATTCACCAATTAACCGTGGAAAGCGATATATATCAACGGGTATCACCGTGCATGGACACTCCAGAAACAATTGGATGAAAATGAAAAATTGGCTGATATGGAATTCTTCATATATTACTACTATTGCAAGTACGTAATCTGGTGTTAGCGGTCACTATGCGGCCCGCAAAAACGTTTGTATTCATTGAGAATGTGGATAAAATCCTCATGCATGGCGCATACCACAGCGAAGCTGACCGACGCTTCTCGCCCTCCCAGTAGGCGCTCGGGAGCGAAGGATGTGTACTGGAAAAATTTCAGTAACAATGAATCAATTTTTCGGAAGAATCTTGGGAAGATCTCGCAAATTCGACGAAAAAAGTTTTCCTCAACTGACTTTCCTGAATTTTTCTTGCTTCGTTTTGAAGATATGGCATAGGTCAGGTAGTCGTTCGGAAGCGACAACCTAGCAGACCTCGCCTCACCAAAACGCACTCATATGGTTCAGATTGAAAGAAGTTATGGCCATTTGAATGAAACACTTCTAAATTTTCCTCATCTACTCCTCATCCGGAAACCCGTATCGAGAACTAAGCAACCATTAGGGGAAGCAAGCGGCCAATAGATAGGTCTAAGGGAGTTATTAGGAAAACAGTTCACAGCTGTTTGAATGATGGGCCCTAGGTAAGGTTTAAAGTATATTGAAAATGTCAGAATTTAGTATGGGGGAGATAACGCGCTCCATTCAGATCGCGACGCGGCCTCACCTATTCCTTTCGCGCATATGTCGGCGATTCGTTCCGCTTTTTGTTTCTTGTTGTTTTATAACGTTCTTTCGGTATTTAGGGAGTTAGGGTGGAAAAAGTAGTATGCTGCGCTCTATCCACAGCGTTAGAGACGGTCTCTAACGCTATGGTTAGAGCGCAGACAGTCCGTAGCATTAGCCGAATTGGGTTCGAATTTTGCAATGAAATGATTTTAATGAAGCAAATTCGAGTTTTTTTTTTATTATCCTGGTGTTAGCCTAAGTCTGGGGAAAGGAGATTCCCTTTGCGTAGGCTTAGGCGAATACGCGTGAGTGATTGTTTAGTCCAGTTGAAGCAAATTTCTTGTAATATACCAATAAAAAATATTTCATTCATTATTTATTGCGCTTATTTATTATTTATTGCAAAATGAAAAATAACAATAACATAAGTGAAAGGAAAGAGGGTCGTATTGACGCCCCTTTTTTTGGGGGGGTCGTATTTTTTGGGAATTTTCCTCAACTGGACGCTTGACCCTGACTGGGAGTAGAGCAATTCGTCGGAGATGTAGTGAGCTCACATGTACAAAGGATGTTGTTTCTGCATTTTGCAAAGCTTTTCAAGGCCATCGAAGCCGTCGGGCATTCAACTGGGAGGTGGTGATAGTCCGGTAAGGAGAATGGTCTGATATAGCGAATTTGTTGCTTAAAAGAAAGTATAGTGGAGGAGATATTGAGGTGACTGTTACTGATGTGTCGTCGATCTTTTGTTCCACGTAGGGTGGGAGTTCAAGGTCTCTCTTCACGTCTTCGTTGTAGAACGAAATCTGAGCTTTATGCGCACATATGGTTTCCACTCCAAATACTTTATGAACTCATATGTCGCGTAACTCTGCGGTTTGTGAACCACTCTGTAGAATGTGCACGCTGGAAATGGGAATAGGCATCCACAAGCGAGACCACCGCATGTATGAAAGGGCGCAGCGTTTGCAATCTCTGGAATAATGCTGTTGAAACCTACTCTTGCACAAGCATCTGAGGAGCATGAACCCATTGAGAAGCACCTTTCCTCACTGTACATTTCGTACTGGGTGTCTCTTGTAAAAAACGAGGAGTGGCGTGCGCACTGTAGTTCTATTGCTTCTTTTTACAGAGATATTGTACCTACTGCTTGGTTTCCATGTCTTACGGTGATGCAATCTTCCTATTTATCTCATTGAAGAGCATTTCTTGGCGAAACTCAAAAGAGCAGTTGTTTCTGCTTACGCAAATCAATTCCGCCGTATGAATGACGTGTCCATGTTGACATGCTGTAGCTATAGTGAGGGTGCTCACTGTAACTGCGACGACGGCCATAAGAGTACGTGCGCGCCCAATAGGTGTAGGTGCGAACGTTGCCAGCTGCACTACGCTGCTCGAACGAAGTTCACCGTTTCTTCGCGCGCCCGAAACTCCTCTTTGCTGCAACCAGCTCTTTGTGCGATTTCCGGCAGTGCGGGTTTGCTAGGAGATTCTGCTAGAAAAGTGTTTGGGAATCGTGACAGATATGAGGAAGAGCGCAAGTAGTTTTTATTATCGTTGATTTTTTGTTGATTGCATAGGGCATTGTAATCGTCACAGAATTGTTCTTTGACGTGAATGGCAAGGGAAAGGACAATTCATCGACTGTTTCTGGAAAAGTTTTACAGGTATGTCGGAGACATAGTTGGAATTTTACTCCCGGTGATGAGACAGAGAAAGAGTTCGGCTAGCATTTGATTCGATCCGTTTCCGCTGACACTGCATTGATCCCACATGTGACAAGTAGAATGATGGTCATTACGCTAGGTACAGTGCTTACTGATGTTCCGGATCCTGCATTCAGTAAATCGTTAGCAATTTCCCGAATCATCTGTGTGGCGCGGACTCTGGATGCACGTTCTGGTCGAGAAACTACTGGAGCTGTGTTATCCTCGCAGTCGGGAGCTGATGACACATTTGGAGCACATGAAGCTTCTTGAACGCACAAAGCCGTCCTTGCTTCTTATTAGGTCGATAACTTTCCCATATGGCCAACAACCACGAGGTATATTTTCCTGATCTATCGGGACGATCTCTCCAATAACAGGTTCCCTAGCTGCAGCGTGTCTGGGTTGTTTACGATCACTTCGCTGAATTTCTCTTAGTGCTGTGAGATAATCAGCGTTCCATCTTTCCCAGAATCTATTGGCGATCTGCTCCGAGCTTCTGAGAGCTTCCTTTGCTTGTGAAAGTGTTTGAATTAATTCCGGATCATACGTTGGATCTTGAGCGCCGCAGTCCTGAAGAAGTAATATTAATATGGAAATATGGATAATATGGAATATTTCAGATTCGGTTGCAAGAAATCTACAGGGCGTAAAAGTATCTCCAAAATGTCTGTTGGATCGAGTTTCGTAAGAGGTCTGGTGATTAGGCCTCAATACGAGCGACTGCTGTAGACAGCTCGATGTAGGAAAGCTTTTTTCTGCCCACGTATTTTTGGAGAGCTCTTTTGACTGTGCCAACGAGCCTTTCCCTTGCACCGCCCATCCAAGGGGCTCTTGGCGGAATGAAATTCACTTGATTCCAAGAGTTGCGCTGTGGGACATTACGGTTCATGTGAGACTGTCAATTTTCCCAAACAAGGAGTCAATAATGCGTTGTCCCAGCTTGAAGTTCGTACCACAGTCTGATAGAATCAGCTTAGGAACACCCCTGCGAGTGATGAACCGAACAAAGGAATTTAGGAATGCTACAGTTGTCATATTTTCTACGACCTCCAGGTGCACGACACGGGTTGCGAGGCACGTGTACAAACAAATGTACATTTTTTCTCCGGTTCTGTACAGCATGGAACCCACAATGTCGCAGCCGATAGACTCGAGTGGTTTTTTTGAGAATCACTCTATCCGGAGATAGCGGGGGCATATCAGGTTCTCCAAATGGGAGACCTTGACACTTTTTGCAAGTGGTACAACGTTGGTGAAATCTGCGAAATGCTCCCGATGGCTTAGGAATCCAGAACCGCTGCCGCGCTATACACAGGGTCTGATCTCTTCCACAATGCGCGTTCTTGATGTGTATATCCGTTAGGATCAATCTTGCTAGATCCGTTTTTATATATAAAAAGTTTTGTATCATATGGCAAGACCGCATTTTGTATTGTGGAGTAGTGACGATTATGCCGTGATCAACAGCAAAAATTCGCTTGTGAGGAAATCGCTTCCTAACTGTGGTGATGTCAACGTGTCTGTGCACCCAAGAAATGAGGATGTTCTCTGCGAATCTGAAGTCATCAGAGCTGATCGCCCAGTCAGTGCTAAATGCGGCGATGTGCTGTAGTGGATGCTAACAGAAAGTTTCTCATTAGTCTTCGTTGTCCAAATCAGAAGTGGTTTTCTCAGTCGTGCGACCGCTCTGACGACCTCGTCCTTACGCGAAGACCTAGTCAGATCTATCGTGCAGGCATATTGGATGCTTGACGCACCTACATAGTGTAATTCAGCCATCGCCTTCTCGACATCCTTTTCAGTGAGGTCAATCTGTTCTACTCTTTCCACTTCTCGAATGTTCGCCGGCATGCTATTGGTAGCTAGCCACTGAGGACCTTGTATTCAGTCAAGCCTGATTGCTTCCTGAGCACTGAGTCCACGAGTTCCCGCGTCGGCGGGATTCTATGCCGTTGGAACATGGAAAAATTTCTTGCGTATACCTTTCAACTCCAATTGGGTTTGGTTGTCGACGAAAATTGGCAACTTTCGAGTGGATTTCACCCAAGAAAGGGCTATTTCACTGTCGCTTACGATGTTGAGCTGCGTGATGTTGGTGTCCATTGTTTTAATGAGTGTTCGCGAGACGGGCGGCTAGTAATATATTGAGAGTTTCGAGTCTGGAAACTGTTTGTTTGGTCTTTATCGGCGCGAGCCTGATTTTGCCGCTTATGAGGGATGAGATCTAATAGGTGTCCTCGTTTCTTAGAAAGGCACAGATTGCCAGCACTACTGTACTTGCGTCGGAAAGTACCCATAGACTTAGTGCTGGATTGGTGACCTGTCGTGGTAGAAATAGTTCTGCTTGGTTTACTGAGCTACAACTTCTTCCCACTTTACAGCTAGTTCTTTAGAAACCTCTTGAGTCCAGCCAGTGCCTGTCTCGTATATTTTTCTCATGATGGCTTTCAGCTTCACGGTTAGTGGACCGGCCACCTCTGTTGGGTCGTAGATGGAATTGATCTGACTCACGACGTCTCTTTTTGTGAGACGTTGCTTGCGGTTGAAGGTTACTGCGAGGTGGAACTGATCGGAGTTTGTGTCGAAGTCTACGCCAAGTAGTTTAATTTTGCCTTCAGAAGCTTTGTCTTTTTCAGGGATTTGAGCGTTGACTTCATTCGAATTAGACACAAATTCACGAAGGTTCATGCCTATTTCGGCGAAGAGTTGTTTGGCTTCATGGTGTTTTCCTAATGCTTCTTGTGGTGTAGTGGCAGACAGATTATACAGGGTGGCTAAAAAGTATAGGACATCATGTTACTGACTGTATCTTTCAGGATAGGAACGATAAACAAATGAATCTAATTGAAAATAGAAAACACCTGTGCGACCACTATATCATGAAAGGTGCTTCGATGCGAATATGCTCAGATGCAGGCTATCAGGCGTTCGAAACCGAGCCTACAGTGCGTCGCAGTCACTCGACGTGGACATCGCTCATAAGCTTTCGAAGCGACAACTTCGGAGCATCGACAGAGCGGTCGGACTGCCCTACAGGCCTGCTCTACAAGTGCTCCCGTTCAAGGAAGCATATCGGATTGAGGTCAGACCAGGTCCTAGTCCACAAGCCCACTGCTCCAATATCCAGGAAAATGTGCGTGCGGCACAGCTTTTTCAAACGGGGTTATAAGGAGGAGCCCAGTTTGTTTGAGGACGAACGGAGCTGAGCAAAGTGATTAGCGACCTAGGGCAACAAACTGTCCATCAAAAAATCCTTTGGTGCACTCCCGAGTTCATTTGCGATACGAAATTTACTATGGACGGCGCACTGTAGGTTCCATTTTCGAAGATTGGAAAGCTTTCATCAAAGCAAAAAGATCGGATTTCGAGCAGGTTGTGTTATACAATGATCGTACAATTGTCGTCAATTTCTCAGTTTGATTTGTTTATCTTGGGATTTATAGAAATAAATATGGTGTCCTATACTTTCCAGCCACCCTGTATTGTCGACATAGAGACACCTAATTATTTCTTTCGCCAGTGCAGTCTGCTTGGACTTTAGAAATGATAAGAGACACATGTTGAGAATGCTTGGCGATGATGTGACCCCGAACGGGATGCGGTTGAAGCGGTACACCACGATGTTGTTTTTGGTGGGAGGCGAATCAGGATCATTAGTCCACAGGAATCTTAGAGAATTTGGAATTTTATGCTGGAATTTCGTAGAGAATTTTATGCTCGTTCCATAGGCGGATCTGGGTGAAGGCCGCTTCGATGGGACCTGCTCGCTATGAGTATGTCATGTATTTTAATTACCAGCCGTTGTCCTTTTTGCGTAACATCGCTGAGGGAGAAGAGCCCTCTTTTATTTTGAGGACGCGTCGAGGACTATGCGGAGGGACTTTGGTTTGTTTGCGCGCCATACACCCGATTGTGGCATTAGGTTCCAATCGAATTGGTTACATCATGAGAGACTTTTTCAATGATTCCGTTATCTTCGTACTTCTTTAGAATTTTGCAGTACCATTATTTTTGTAATGGGTTCGCCTTGAGTTGGCTGTGTAAACTTATGAGGCGCTTGACAGCCGGTCCATAATTGTCCTGCAAGTCCATAATGTTGGGTCGAAATGGAAATGAAGCCGTAACGTAACCATTGTCGGAAGTTATGTTCTTGGAGTAGGCATGAAAGTACTCAAGGAAGTCGTCATTTGAGCTGATCTCGTTTGGAGAAGTGCCCAGCCTTCAAGTTCGAATAGTTTGTTCAGTAACTCTTCTTCTTTGTCCTCTAATACAGCTGTCATACTGTGAATAGACGTAGGTAGCGAATCTCTCTGCGTATTAACTGTACCGCGACCGTATCGGCGTGGCCGAATATAGTCTGAGCGATTCCCAGACCTGAAGGAGTTCGGATAGTGTTGTTTGATTGTAGTATGAAGCCGTAGTAGTTGTCGAGTCCAACAAGGATATGTGGGATTTGATATTCCCCGTGGAGCTTACTGTTGGACAGGAATATTGCATGTTCCTGCAAGAAGTTATTATCAGCAAGGCAGAGCGTAACAGTAATTAACAAAACCAGTAATAACAAAAGGGGAAGCCTTTTGTTACTATTGGCTTTGCTTGCACGAGGAACACCCTTTCGTGTCCTTGGCCGGTGTTTACTCTCAAGGTAACAATATTCGTTTGGAAGACCTCCGTGTGACCTCCTATTCCGGACATTACGCATGTTTCAGATTTCAGTGTGGGTAATCCGAGCCGCTTAGAAAACTCCTCTTGTATGACTGTTTTCTGCGCACGCGTGTCAAAGAAAAAAGAGCTTTCTCGTACTGCTCCGTTTTGTGATTCCAGATGCATCCCTTAGCTGTCATGAGGACCACTTGCTCATTGCGACTGCAGCTGGCATGCTCATTTACGATGTTCAGATAGTTGCTTACCATTTCTTGTGTCGCAGATGCGCTCTTTCTGCGTGAATCAGTGATGCTCTTCAGCTGTGTGTGACTGTGCGTGTTTTTCGGTTGGCGTTGGTCAGATGGTAAAGCTTTTCGAGCAGGTGACTCGCGACCAGAGGCCCCGCAGATGCACTGGCTTCGCTGCATTGGTGTTATAAAGACACAGTTTGTACTGGTGAATTTTTCCGCAAAAGGTACAATTTGGCCTTTTGCAGTCCTCACTGTGGTGGGTACTTGAGTAGCATTTCCAGCAAAGTTTCTTGGTTAGCATAATTTTTCTGCGTTCTTGGACTTCCATTGTTATTCTACATTGCCACGAAAGTGTCCAACTTTCACAGAAGGCGCAAGTTGGCTGCTAGGATGCGGCGTTCCATGAACGACTTTCAGAAGTGCGCTGTGAGCGTCGGGAGGGCCGGTTTTTGGAGACTCGAGATTCGATATATAATTGGCCCCTATCTCATTGTCGATGTCATTCATCAGTTCCTCGATAGTAATATCTCCTTTGCTTCATAATTTTGACAACACCTGTTTCACAATGTCATAGGGAAACTTGCTCAGAATGGTTTCAGTCCACATTGCGGACATTTGATCTGCAGATGCCATTCGGTTGATGAACGTAGAGATTCTGTCAAATACGATGGTGCAGCTTTGTGCTTTATTATCGGCCGGTGTTAGAGCTACTAACTGGTTTATGATCTTTGCTCTATTTACTGGTTTGTTTGAATACCTTTTCTTCAGTGTCTCGATCATCCAGCCATAATTTTCTGGGATGAGTTGAATGCCTTTGATTGCACTCTCCGCGTTGCCTTTAAGACTACCTTTGAGAAGCAGCATTTTCTCGGTAGGAGGTAACGAGAGACTTCGATGAACTAGTGCTTCGAATACTGCCCAAAATCCAGGGAATTCTTCTTCGTTTCCGTAAAAATTTTGGCAATAATAAGCTGGGAGGTTGCACTGTTCTGCATGCGCTTTGCTGTTCCTCACCTAACAGCTGGAGATTGCTAGAATTTTTGTGGCTTTGCGCAGTCATTCACCTAGGAGTTTCGTCCACTTGAGGAGACTGTTGTGGCTTTCTATCGAGCCTATCCTTAAGGTTTCTTGCCTCTGTGAGACGGGTGTTGAGCATGTAGATCATATCTGTAGCAGGCGCCAGCGCTTCGGTGAAGTTTGCCTCGCTCTCAATTTTTTCAAACTCAGTGAAAAAGCTTTTTTTTTTCTTCCTTAGATTTCATATTGTTGTAGTCTTCTTTTGCTCGAGCAATAAGAGCATTTAGTTGTTTCTTTCCTGATGCAGTTTGTGTTATGCCACCATTTATCATCTCGATAGTTCGAAGTATTTCTTCGTAATGAAGTTTTTCGTCTTCAGAGTACCTTTTCGTTTCCGCGTAAGACGCAAAATTGCCAGTCAGTGATCTCAAAGTGTTCACGCTATTGGCGGAAAGTGGCGACCAGCGCCGGTCTTTATCAGCTGTGGCTTCCAGCCGAAGGACTAGTGTAGATGTGGAGCAACATTTGAACGATGCACCAGACTGTGTGGTTCAGTGGTAATTCTTCGTATATGATACCGATTTATTTACTACAAAGCGATGGCAAAGCAAGAAACGATCTGTTGCAAGCACTTCCAAACGATTCCGAAGAAGAAATGGCCAGTCCGCCCTTCTCTGACTCAGAGGAGGACGGTCCGCCTTCTAGTATACAAAAACAATTTGCTACCGCGACACCGCCCTAATGATTACAGAGGTCGCCGATCGCGACAAGGCATATTGCATGAAAATGTCTAAATATGTTACTAACAAAGTTATCTGACCGTTTACAGAAACGAAAATTTCTCCATTCAAATCTGATTTTGATTTGCTTTGTCTTCACGTATCACTTGTAATAAATATGTAATAAATAATTGAAACGGCATACATGCCGTTTCAAATATTCATCACATATCGCTAGAAAAATTCATTTACTCCTGGCTTCCTTTACTCATATTATTTTTCTTTCGGTGGCTGCTCTAGGCAACATAATCGGGTGACCTCAAATTCTCGCCCATCGTTAATTCATTCTTCGCACATTAGGTGCGAAAGCGTAATTACTTCTTCGCATATAAGGTGCGAAAGCTTAATTACTTCTTCGCATATTGGGTGCGAAGAAAGTCATTCGTACCACTTTATACACACCCCGACCCCATCTTGAATCACTGGCGTTGTTGGTGTAAAAAAATTAATTCCCTAAAAATGAAAAAGGCAATCCATAAACCGTAGATTGCATTTTGTTGTTGGAGACTGGGGAAATACATAAGGGAGGAGGTGATATAGTGACAAAAGGCGCCGTTACCCACGCACAGTACGGAAATGGAGTCCTTGCCTGATATCTGCCTAAAACGCCTATAGTTCCCTCGACGTCACTAGTCGGCAGCACATTGAAATGCATGTGAGCTGACTTTCAAAGAGTGATAGTGCAAGTCTAAAATGCCAAAGTTGCCAGCGGTAGTGTAGTAATATACTATACTGGTGAGCTGCTACATGTGCCCTAACATTGATTTCCAACAGTGAACGAATAACGAAAGTCTGTATTTGCACTATTCTATGGTGCAACAAACAGATCCGACGATTAGCCTTACCTTTACCAAACAGCACGTTTGCTGCTGCATATAAGGGACGGATGCTGTCAAAGCTACAGTCTCGCAACAGAAGGAGATGCTTTTCTACGTGCTCATCGCTTTTATTGCTCTCAGTGCCTTCACTCAAGAAGGAGTAATGGCTCAGGTGACATTTACACATTCAGTAGTACATAAGCGAGATCTCAGGAAATAGTCGTCGCTGCAACTTCATCACATGAAACACAACGAAATCGTTTCAGAGTTGCCAAGAATGATTCCTTCTCTGTGTTCGACGAGCTACAATAAGTATTGCAGTGACAATGATGATCTTGGCACACAAGTGAGAAAGATGTGCCAGAAAACATGTGGCTGCGATCGTGTGTAAAGCCTCAGAGTTCCTCACTAATAAACTTTCACTTTAGGAAAGTAGTCTGATTATCTAAGGAGGAAATATGCTAAGCACAAGTTTTTGTAGTCCAGCTCTCAGGCGAATTCGTGGGTTCGGCGTTGGCCTATTGTATACGGAACTCAGTTCGGGAAAGTTTTTTAATTTGAGTAAAATATATTCACCAGTGACATAGCGGCAATCTTTTCAGGAGTACTTCACAAAAAAAACAGTAAAATAAAAACAGCAGGTGAATACCATTGACGACCATCATCCGGTCGACCTCCTTGCTCCCAAGCTTCCCTTATAACTTTCATAATGGAATCGATGACATGAGAAACAAATCAAACCTAGGGTGCGTTGTTAACTTGCTGTGCGCTGTGCGGATGCGGTAGCATTTCAGAGCCAATGCGTATAAATCATTGTTCCAGCATAACCAAAACAATACAACACAGGTGGGACATGATAAGGACACATATTTCAAGCCATGAAGTGTGGATTGTACCAAGACAAAGGACAGTAGGAAGTGCTGAGGTGGATGCTACGCTTTCGCCCACTGTATCCATGCGCGGCGTCTTTAAGCCGCGTTCATACTTTGCGACGTGGCCACGTTCACAGCAGCGACTCAGAGTGCCACGGGAGAGGTGCAGAGACGACACACGCAACGATACATGGTAGCGCAGGGGGAGACGCAGAGACACACAGTCACGCCCTGCCGTCGGTACCGCAAAGTACGATCGTGGCCGTATACCATTTATTCAACAGCTGTAAAAGTTGTTTGTGACATAATGCGTCTATTGTACATCCACCGCCCTACGAAACTGACTAAACTTTTTCCACTATGATGCAACGTATTGCTCGACCGAACCCTGCGTGAATGTGGATAGGTGTGTATTAACAAACAGATTCAGAATAGATGTAATTATATCGGCACTTTAATAGAACGTAGTACTTAGGCCAGCTCCTGTACGATAAAACACAGTGTGATATATGTATTGGATGTGAAGAATATCCACTGGCACGATTACGCTGAGATTGCGCTATTTTTCGCGAATCTGGACGGATGTAACTGTGAGGTCTGTAGCGAAGAAAGTCATATCTCAACGATCTGCATCGCAGTAAGCACAAAAAGGTTAAAAAGGAGGAAGAGGCCTCCCCCCCCCCCCCCCTTCATCCCTGGTCACCTTGTTATACTCCGCATCGTTATCACACCTATTTCCTATTGTCATACCGATTACTTGATCATAGTGTTCGTTGGTTATTTGTCGACATTACATCAATACTTAAATGATACAAAAAATAAAATAAAGAAAATTAGAATAAACAAAAATAAAATTGACCGCTGAATTCTGAAATGAATTACATTTTTCTATTCTTTTATTCTTCAAGAAGTTCTTTTCTTGAACTTCTCGATGATGTCATTGCAATAGCTATCTGCATTCACATTTGTAATATGATGATACGTATTTTGATTAACTAAAAGATAGCTTCTTCCAAAGACATCGAAAACTCTCAATGAAGACTGAATAGAGTTGTGTCAGAAATAACAAATCAACCAAACTATGACTCCCAAAAGAAGTATACAGATGCGGGGCGTATCTCCCAAAAAATGTTCGAAGCCAAACACCTCAGCCTTACACCGCTTCAGCTCAGCTTTTTCTTTCCTTATAGGCAGAGATGTTGTTCATCTCAGAATACTCGACCGAATTGTTTACTATGTTTATTGACACACTTTTGCGTTCATTTTGCCAACTGCGATTTGCTCACAGTGCTGTTAACCTCAATCTCAATCTTCATGAACTTGTAACTAGCGATCCCTGGCGGACGTCTTCTCTCACTCATGTCTTCAGTAGCAAAAGTATGTTGTCTTCCTGAGTATCAGTATTGGTTGCAAGTCAATCACTCACTCAAAGAGGCATAATAGTACTGGTCTTCTTTGTTTTTTCTACCCATGCAGTTGTGCACGGATGTATGTTTACTTCATCGTTCCACGCTTTATAAGATTCTTATAACACCAGATAGTACATTGTACGACGACCCTCGAACGAGCTCACATCTATATCAAATTGTTATGCAGCGAAGATGTCCAAATGGATCTCTGAAGAGAGTGCAACAAAATGAATTCCATTTAGCATCCTAAAAACAAGTTTCATTGCAGTGCTCTTGGACGGAAGCCACAAAACAGGAATGCCTTTATAGGAGATTTGGAAGAAATATAAGAAAATTTGAGGGAGAGTATTGTAACCCTTTTGTGGATTCCGTTCAGAAACCCTGAATCGGTATTGAGAACGTTGTGCTTCCTTGAGTGTTTTATTCGGACATTTTTACCATCAACTATTTCTCGTACATGTTAGCTCGTCTCGCATTGCGTCGTGCCATGCACTATCTGGTGCACTCGCTGCCGCACTGTCGCCCCTCACGCGGAACCGATCAACAATCATCACTTTGTACAGTCAAGTGCGTATTTTTACCTAAGCCTCACTTTAGCAAGGTAAGAGCTTTCCCCAACATGTGGCTGCGATCGTGTGTAAAGCCTTAGAGTTCCTCACCAATAAACATTAACAGCGGTTTCTACAACAATGTCGGTGCTGCTGCTATTCACTTTGAGGAAGTAGCCTGATTAAGTGAGGAGGAAATCGCTAAGCACAAGTTCTTGTAGTCCACCACTCGGGCAAATTCGAGGTTGCCGGCGTTGGCCTATTATATACTAAACTGCTTTCGGGAAAGTTTTTTAATTAGAGTGAAATACTAGGAGTTTGCCACAAAAGGAGTTGCAACAGTAAAACACAAACAGCAGGTGAATACTATTGACGACCATCATCCGGTCGATCTCCTTGCTCACGATCTTCACTTATGACTCTCAAAAGGGATCGATAACATGAGAAACAAATCCAACCTAGCTGTGCGCTGTGCGGATGTGGTAGCATTTCAGAGCCAATGCGTATAAATCATTGTTCTTGCATAACCAAAACAATACAACACAGGTGGTACACGATAAGGACACATGATTTTAAGCCATGAAGTGTGGATTGTACCAAGACTTTGGACTGCAAGGAATGCTGAGGTGGATGCTGCGGTTCGGCCCACTGTATCCATACACGGCGTCGTTAGGCCGCGTTCATGCTTTGCGCCGGCAGCGCGTTGCCGCCTTCACAGACAGCGAGGCAGAGTGGCACGGAGAGGTGCAAGGACGACGCAGGCAACGAGGTTGTAGGTCGTCAAGACAGAAAAATCGCGATGCGGCATCGCGCTCGCGACGTTCACGCACCACCTGCCCGTTCCTGATTGGGGCAGCCTTTTGCTTCAATGTATAAGTAGCCGCTTATCCGTATCATGTCCTTCTTGTGCTTTTTTTTTCATATCCTAACATTTTTATGTGCTAATGTAGCTGTGGAAGAGGGCAACTACACTGTGCTCTGCGTCCGGCGCTATTTTTATCTAGGACTTCAGCATATGCCTCAGTTTAGGAGAAAGCTCTTACCTAGCAGAAGCCTCAGTTTGGGAGAGCTCTTACCTTGCTGAAGGAGGCATAGGTAAAAATACGCACTTGAAATTACAAACTGATGATTGTGGATTGCTTTCGAGTGAGAGGCGACAGAGCGGCAGTGGGTGGATGCCCCCCCCTCAAGTATATCAGCCCCTTCTTATATACTTTGAATTAAAGTGCGCCGATTTGTAAGCGTAATTTCTTGAATTTCAGTCTTTTTGGTCTACTTTAACCTCATTCCCTTTTTTCCTTATGTTCGCAATCAGAAAAAACCGATTACTTAGCAAAAGAAACTAGTACGACGAAAATTTCATTCGGTAGAAGCACGTAGCTGTGGCGCAAATGCACTGCTCCAATCCAAATTGGACAACTCGCGCGCGATAGTCGCACGCCGCGTCGGTCGCGCAATTTTCCTCTCCTAACGACATACACCCCAGGCAGCGAACGATACATGGTGGCACAGGGGGACACGCAGAAACACACAGCCACGCCCTGCCGTCGGCACCGCAAAGTATGAACGTGGCCGTATACTATGTATTGTACAAATGGATTCTGATTAAATGTATAGCAACTTTTGCCACTCGTTTTCTGGGCCCCCCAAAACCATTCAGCCGAATTTGAGACCGGTTTTTTGCTTTATGTATGTGACCCTGTAAAATGCAAAAAACCGGTTTGAAAAAGCTCACAATGACCTGATGGGCCTTCCTTGTTAGTACAATCCACACTTCATGGCTTGAAATCATGTGTCCTTATCGTGTCCCACCTGTGTTGTATTGTTTTGGTTATGCTGGAACCATGATTTATTCGCATTGGCTCTGAAATGCTACCGCATCCGCACAGCGCACAGCAAGGAGGCCGACCGGATGATTGTCGTCAATGCTATTCACCTGCTGTTTGTGTTTTACTGTTTTTTTTTTGTGGCATACTCCTAAAAAGATTGCCGCTATGCTACTAGTGAATGTATTTTTCTCCAATTCAAATGCTTTCCGAGCTGAGTTCAGTATGCAATAGGCCAACGCCGGCAACCTCGAACTCGCTCGAGTGCTGGGCTACAAGAATTTGTGCTTAGCAGATTTGTTCCTTACTTAATCAGTCTACTTCTCTGAAGTGAATAGCAGCAGCATCGACATTGTAGTAGAAATTGCTGTTGATGTTTATTAGTGAGGAACTCTAAGGCTTTACACACGATCGCAGCCACATGTTTTTTGGCACATCTTTCTCACTTGTGTGCCAAGATCATCATTGTCACTGCAATACTTATTGTAGCTCGTCGAACACAGGGATGGAATCATGTCTTGGCAACTCTGAAACGATTTCGCTGTGATTCATGTGATGAAGTTGCGGCGACGACTATTTCCTGAGATCTCGCTTATGATGTACTACTGAATGAGTAAAGGTCACCTGAGCTATCGCTCCTTCTTGAGTGAAGGCACTGAGAGCAATAAAAGCGATGAGTACGTAGGAAAGCATCGTTGCTTCTGTTGCGAGACTGTAGCTTTGACAGCATCCATCCCTTATATACAGCAACAAACGTGCTGTTTGGTAAAGGTGAAGCCAATCATCGGATCTGTATGCTACACCATAGAAAAGAACAAATACAGACTTTCGTTATTCGTTCACTGTTGAAAATCAATATGAGGGCACATGTAACAGTTCACCAGTATAGTATATTACCATACTATTAGGTTGTCGGAAAAGTTCTTTCGTTTTTCAAAAACTTGTTTTTTCCCCTCAAAACTGCTTTCCAGCAATTTCTTCTGTACATATAAATGTAGTACAAGTTCACACGCATCTATAGGTATTATTGTCTTTCATCTCCCGGATAACCTTTTTCGGCAAACTAAACATATCAACGATCAATGTCATCTTCATTACCGAAGGCTTTTTTTGAATGGCGTTAGATAGGGAAGGGAAAAGATGATAATCCGATGGAGCAAGATTAGGGCTATAAGGTGGATGGGGCAGCACCTCCCATTTAAGCTGGAGAATTTTTTGGCGAGCCACTTTTTCAATATTTTGGAAGACTTGTTAAAAAATTGCCCTCAAAAAATTCTCGAGCTTGGATAAAAATTGCTAGCGTTTTGAGAAAGCCATCATGACCTGATGGGCCTTCCGATGGGTAAGACTTTGGACTGCAAGGAATGCTGAGGTGGATGCTACGGTTCCACCCGCTGTATCCATACACGGCGTCGTTAGGCCGCGTTCATGCCTCGCGCCGGCAGTGCGTTGTCGCGTTCACAGACAGCGAGGCAGAGTGGCACGGAGAGGTGCAAGGACGACGCAGGCAACGAGGTTGTAGGTCGTCAAGACAGAAAAATCGCGATGCGGCATCGCGCTCGCGACGTTCACGCACCACCTGCCCGTTCCTGATTGGGGCAGCCTTTTGCTTCAATGTATAAGTAGCCGCTTATCCGTATCATGTCCTTCTTGTGCTTTTTTTTTCATATCCTAACATTTTTATGTGCTAATGTAGCTGTGGAAGAGGGCAACTACACTGTGCTCTGCGTCCGGCGCTATTTTTATCTAGGACTTCAGCATATGCCTCAGTTTAGGAGAAAGCTCTTACCTAGCAGAAGCCTCAGTTTGGGAGAGCTCTTACCTTGCTAAAGGAGGCATAGGTAAAAATACGCACTTGAATGTACAAACTGATGATTGTGGATTGCTTTCGAGTGAGAGGCGACAGAGCGGCAGTGGGTGGATGTCCCCCCCCCCCCTCAAGTATATCAGCCCCTTCTTATATACTTTGAATTGTAGTGTGCCGATTTGTAGGCGTAATTTCTTGAATTTCAGTCTTTTTGGTCTACTTTCACCTCATTCCCTTTTTTCCTTATGTTCGCAATCAGAAAAAACCGATTACTTAGCAAAAGAAACTAAGTACGACGAAAAATTTCATTCGGTAGAAGCACTGTAGCTGTGGCGCAAATGCACTGCTCCAATCCAAATTGGACAACTCGCGCGCGATAGTCGCAGGCCGCGTCGGTCGCGCAATTTTCCTCTCCTAACGACATACACCCCAGGCAACGAACGATACATGGTGGCACAGGGGGAGACGCAGAAACACACAGCCGCGCCCTGCCGTCGGCACCGCAAAGTATGAACGTGGCCGTATACTATGTATTTAACAGTTGTAAAAGTTGTTCCTGACACTTTGCGTCTATTGTACGTCCCACTACCCTTCGAAACTGAATAAGCGCTATTACAGTAGGATGCAACGTATTGTTTGACCGAGCCTTGTGTGAAAATGGATATGCATGTGCTAACAAATGGATTCTGATTAGATGTATGTCTTTTACGAGCAATGAGGATCATTTTGGAAGGAAATATTACTAACGTCCACGTATTAAAACTGCCAGACTTCACTCATACCCGTTGAAGTTGACGTCACCTGGTACAGAACACTATTATGTAGCCTTTTGTTGTGTTAATAACACTATTCATCTCATACCTACACTTACAATCCCTGAGGATGCGCTTGATGCTTCCACACTGCCCATTTCGTGCACTACACTCTTACTTGAAAAATTAGGGGGACTTCCCGTGCATAAAGAAATACACAAAAAATATCTCTAAATGATGTATAACCTTTATCCAAGTAGGTGTATTTTTCAATTTTCCATACCAGAAACAACGTTTTCCACCATTTCTTTTCTTTACTTTGTTACTATCGCTTCATTTCAAGCACAAAGCAGGGCTGTCTATGCTGGCGCTTACGCGAGGGCACAACTAGTACTGCAGTTGCGCATGCAACATGCAACAGATGTTCTACTGCTAGCGCGTATGTTCTTCTGCTGACATCGAACTGTTTGAGTAATTCTCTTGCTTCTCTTGTCAGAGCGTTGAGCAAGTAGTACATTTTGTACGCGTCGTCGATTGGATTGAATGCTCAAAGGCACTCCAGAAACTCTAACACTCATATCTAACTCCATACTTAAGAATGGTCGCAGCTTCTCTTTCGTATTTTTCCAGCAAGGATGAAAGTTTTCCTACCATTATGGTCAGTAGTCTTTGTCGTGTCGAGAGTGATGACGCCACCTTGAGTTACTTCGCAACAATTCTTAAACTTCTTTCGACGTTCCTTTAGGTTCTTCTTTCTAGCTATTCCAGTAATTCCTCTTCGCGTCGATTCGTCGTCGTCGATGTTCTTTGTTTGAATCCGATGCACCACGTACAGATGATTTCTTCACTAATCCTCTATTGCTTGACAGTCCGGTACAATGAATGTGTTCCGACGAGAGTTGCCTCGAGAGCCCCTTCTACAGGAGCCATCGGCTTTTACACAAACAGAATTGCTAGTCCTCAAAATATTTCTAGGCGGATACAATCAGATAACAGTATTGAACATAAACATTTGCTAGAGCTTGAAGGAATTCAAACGAGTGAATCATTTTTGTGAGATTAACGAACAGATAACGATTAGCATGCAATTCAAGAATAACTAGAAATAGAGAAAGGAATAGAGGATTGGGAAATTTTTTATAGAGTGAGAGGCAGCTGTTAGTACTATTCTTGTTCTTTGCCTTCGTTTTAGTTATTCGGAAGGAAAAAATTCATTCATTCCTTGTCCTATTGTAGCCGAAACTCCACCTACGGGTAACCGCAGCCGGTTCCAAGTCCGGATAAAGGAGGAGGGTTGATCCCCGACCGACGGATCGTGAAGTGCAAGCTGGTACCCACATGGAGAAGATTCGCAAGGATTTCGTAAAAGCAACCGCATTCGGGGAAGCCGATGAATATGCGACCGGTCTCTTACCAAAGAAGTTTCTATAATCGAAAAGACACTGAGGCTTGCAATCTTGAATATCAGGACAGGGGGTCATGTAGGCTAAAAAGAAATAGTAGTGTAAAAATTACTTCGCTACAGGATCTCCGTTGCTCCGATCACGGAGTTGCGTATGTCGGGAAGTGGATCCATGAGGATCACTTCGCCGAAAGATTGAAAGTGGATGAGGTTTTATTTCTCTGGCGGTGGGCATCATACAGAAGGAGTGGGCTTCGCGGTCGATTCCAAGGCATTGATATGTGTTATCTCTTTCCGGCCGTTCTCGAGCAGATTGGCTGTGCTTACCATCGAAGGTACCATCAGGTTGCACCTTGTTGTTGCATATGCCCCTACAGAGTCCATCTTAAGGAAAACAGAAGATGCTTTTCATTATCAGTTGCAAAGTATCCTTGATCCGCCCACATCGTTACATGATTGTAATTGGAGGTGCTCTAAACGCCCACACAGGCGCCAATAGAGAAGGATGGGAAGAGGTTTTGGGCCATTTTGGATGCCTAGAAATCAATGATAATGGGCTCCGGCTGTTGTCGTTTACGTTATCGAACCATCTGATCATGGGCAACACCGTATTTCCTGAAGCATCAGCTTACATAGCGGTCCCTTGGGAAAGATCTGGCCATGCTCGACTACTTTCTCATTCCAAGCCGATTCCGATCTCTTTCACATCATGCGAGAAGCTGACTGTGGATCTGATCATCATCTTGTGCTTACGTGTGTACGACTGAAACTGAAGAGCCACCTTGGCTCTAAAATGCTACCGCATTCATACAGCGCACAGCAAGGAGGCCGACCGGATGATTGTCGTCAACGGTATTCACCCGCTATTTATGTTTTACTGTTTTTTTTTTGTGAAATACTCCTGAAAAGAGTGCCGCTATGCTACTGGTGAATGTATTTTACTCTAAATAAAACACTTTCACGAACTGAAAATAGTATGCAATAGGCCAACGCCGACAACCTCGAATTCGCCCGAGTGCTGGACTAGAAGCACTTGTGCTTAACAGATTTCCTCCTTACCTAATCAGACTACTTCCCTGGAGTGAATAGTAGCAGCATCGACCTTGTTGTAGAAATTGCTGTTAATATTTATTGGTGAGGAACTCTAAGGCTTTACACACGATCGCAGCCACATGTTTTTTGGCACATCTTTCTCACTTGTGTGCCAAGTTCATCACTGTCACTGCAGTACTTATTGTAGCTCGTCGAACACAGAGATGGAATCATGTCTTGGCAACTCTGAAATGCTTTGGTTGTGATTCATGAGATGAAGTTGCAGTGACGACTATTTTCTGTGATCTCGTTTATGATGTACTACTAAATAATTAAAGGTCACCTGAGCCATCACTCCTTCTTGAGTGAAGACACTGAGAGCAATAAAAGCGATGAGCACGTAGAAAAGCATCGTTGCTTCTGTTGCGAGACTGTAGCTTCGACAGCATCCATTCCTTATATACAGCAACAAACGTGCTGTTTGGTAAAGGCAGGCCAATCATCGGATCTGTCTGCTACACCATCGAATAGAACAAATACAGACTTTCGTTATTCGTTCACTGTTGAAAATCAATATGAGATCACGTGTAGCTGTTTACCCCCTCCGACTTTCCCATGATTTGGGAAGAGTGTCTAATGGCGGCCTCTGGGAACACAGAATATTTGCTATGTACATGTCGATGGATACTGATATATGCGCGGGTTCCAGCTCTCCAGAAATTTCGGATTCTTCGGTGCTACGATAGTTCGACTGACTGCGGCTCTCACTTCGAACGCAGACAGTAGCGAAAATGCTTCGAGAAATACCACTCTAATGCTCCTCAGAGGAGAGCCGTCGTTTTCTCAACACGAAGGGGGAGTCTGATAAGAGAGACTACCCTCACCCCCACTCCCCAAAGACGTCATTAACCCCAGGGTGTGTATAAAGTGGTACTAATGACTTTCTTCTCACCTAATATGCGAAGAAGTATTAACGAGGGCCGGGAATTCGTCACATAATTATGTGAGTTGCCACCCCAACCACCGGAAAAAAATGATATGAGCAAAAGAAGCCAGGAGTGAATGATTTTATATATCCCGTGTTACAAGGCAAAGAAGCTATACTTTGTGAAGACCCATCCAGTATTCAAACAATAACTCACGTAAATATAAACTCAAAGTTCACGGATTTTGGCCCTAGTGTAAAGGTGAAGGTAAAGGCATATTGCATGAAAATGTCTGAATATGTTACTGACAGAGTTTTCTGACCGTTTAAGAACCGAAAATTTCTCTATTTGGATCTGATTTTGACTTGCTTCGTCTTCACGTATCACTTGTAATAAATATGTAATAAATAATTGAAACGGTATACATGCCGTTCCAAATATTGATTACGTACCGCTAGAAAAATTCATTTACTCCTGGCTCCCCTTACTCATATTATTTTTCTTTCGGTGGCTGCTGTAGGCAACTTACATAATTGGGTGACCTCAAATTCTCGCCCATCGTTAATTAATTCTTCGCACATTAGGTGCGAAGAAAGTCATTCGTACCACTTTATACACACCCCGACCCCATCTTCCATCACTGGCGTTGTTGGTGTAATTAATTCCCTAAAAGTGAAAAAGGCAATCCATAAACCGTAGATTGCATTTTATTGTTGGAGACTGGGAAAATACATAGGGAGGAGGTGATATAGTGACAAAAGGCGCCGTTACCTCACGCACAGTCCGGAAACGGAGTCCTTGCCTAATATCTGCCCAAAACGCCTATAGTTCCCCCGAAGTCACTTGTCGGCAGCACATTGAAATGCACGTGAGCTGACTTCCAAAGAGTGATAGTGCAAGTCTGCCATGCCAAACTTGCCAGTGGAATATACTATAGTAATATAGTGTAGTAATATACTATACTGGTGAACTGTTACATGTGCCCTAATATTGATTTTCAACAGTGAACGGATAACGAAAGTCTGTATTTGCTCTATTCCATGGTGTAGCAAACAGATCCAATGATTAGCCTCACCTTTACGAAACAGCGCGTTTGTTGCTGTATATAAGGAATGGATGCTGTCGAAGCTACAGTCTAGCAACAGAAGCAACGATGCTTTTCTACGTGCTCATCGCTTTTATTGCTCTCAGTGCCTTCACTCAAGAAGGAGTGATAGCTCAGGTGACTTTTACTTATTCAGTAGTACATCATGAGCGAGATCTCAGGAAATAGTCGTCGCTGCAACTTCATCACATGAATCACAACCAAATCATTTCAGAGTTGCCAAGACATGATTCCATCTCTGTGTTCGACGAGCTACAATAAGTACTGCAGTGACAATGATGATCTTGGCACACAAGTGAGAAAGATGTGCCAAAAAACATGTGGCTGCGATCGTGTGTAAAGCCTTAGAGTTCCTCACCAATAAACATTAACAGCGGTTTCTACAACAATGTCGGTGCTGCTGCTATTCACTTTGAGGAAGTAGCCTGATTAAGTGAGGAAGAAATCGCTAAGCACAAGTTCTTGTAGTCCACCACTCGGGCAAATTCGAGGTTGCCGGCGTTGGCCTATTATATACTAAACTGCTTTCGGGAAAGTTTTTTAATTAGAGTAAAATACATTCACCAGTAGCATAGCGGCAATCTTTTCAGGAGTTTGCCACCAAAGGAGTTGCAAGTGTAAAACACAAACAGCAGGTGAATACTATTGACGAAAATCATCCGGTCGATCTCCTTGCTCACGACCTTCACTTATGACTCTCAAAAGGGATCGATAACATGAGAAACAAATCCAACCTAGCTGTGCGCTGTGCGGATGTGGTAGCATTTCAGAGCCAATGCGTATAAATCATTGTTCTTTCACAACCAAAACAATACAACACAGGTGGGACACGATAAGGACACATGATTTCAAGCCATGAAGTGTGGATTGCACCAAGACTTTGGACTGCAAGGAATGCTGAGGTGGATGCTGCGGTTCGGCCCACTGTATCCATACACGGCATCGTTAGGCCGCGTTCATGCTTTGCGCCGGCAGCGCGTTGCCGCCTTCACAGACAGCGAGGCAGAGTGGCACGGAGACATGCAAGGACGATGCAGGCAACGAGGGAGTATGTCGTCAGGACAGAACAATCGCGATGCGGCATCGCGCCCGCGACGTTCACGCACGAGCTGCCCGTTTGTGATTGGGGCAGCCTTTTGCTTCAATATATAAGTAGCCGCTTATCCGTATCATGTCCTTCTTCTGTTTTTCCATATTCTAAGATTTTTATGTGCTAATGTAGCTGTGGAAGAGGGCCACTACACTGAGCTCTGCGTCCGGCGCTATTTTTATCTAGGACTTAAGCATAGCCTCAGTTTAGGGGAAAGCTCTTACCTAGCAGAAGCCTCAGTTTGGGGAAAGCTCTTACCTTGCTAAAGTGAGGCTTAGGTAAAAATACGTACTTGAGTGTACAAAGTGATGATTATTGATCGGTTCCGCGTGGGGGCGACAGTGCGGCAGCGAGTGGATGTCCCCCCACCTCAAGTATATCAGCCCCTTCTTATATACTTTGAATTGTAGTGTGCCGATTTGAAGGCGTAATTTTTTGAATGAATTTCAGTCCTTTTGGTCTACTTTCACCTCATTTCCTATTTTTCTTATGTTCTCAATCAGAAAAAAACAGATTACTTAGCACCAGAAACTATGTACGACGAAAAACTCCATTAGGTAGAAGCACTGTAGCTGTGGCGCAAATGCACTGCTCCAATCCAAATTGGACAACTCGCGCGCGATAGTCGCAGGCCGCGTCGGTCGCGGTCAATTTTCCTCTCCTAACGACATACACCCCAGGCAACGAACGATACATGGTGGCACAGGGGGAGACGCAGAAACACACAGCCATGCCCTGCCGTCACCGCAAAGTATGAACGTGGCCGTATACTATTTAACAGTTGTAAAAGTTGTTCCTGACACTTTGCGTTTATGTACGCCCCACCGCCCTTCGAGACTAAGCGTTATTACAGTAGGATGCAACGTACTGTTTGACCGACCCTTGTGTGAAAATGGATAAGTATGTGCTAACAAATGGATTCAGATTAGATGTATTAATATCGGCACTTCATTAACACGTAGTACTTAGGCCAGCTCCTGTACGTTAAAACATAGTATGATATATGTATTGGATGTGAGGTGTATCCACACGCATGATTACGCCAAAATTGCACTATTATTCGCGAATCCGGACGGATACAACTTTTAGATCTGTAGTGAAGCGAGCCATATCTGATCTGCATAGCACAAAAAGGTTTAAAAAGGAGAAGAAGTTTTGCTGATGTATTCCCGTACATTGAGAAAATATAAGGCGCCTCTTTTAAGGATTAGCCTACATTAATACGTAGTACTTCCCTTTACCAAACAGCACGTTTGTTGCTGTAGATAAGGAATGGATGCTGTCGAAGCTACAGTCTCGCAACAGAAGCAACGATGCTTTTCTACGTGCCCATCGCTTTTATTTCTCTCAGTGTCTTGGATAATGGTTCATCCTGCTGTTTACGGGGTGCCCACCATTTTTTCTAGAAAAATATATTGTTTCCTCCTAGAGCCCCGAGGTCTGGCACTCGGCATTTGACTTGCTTATTCCACGAGGGCGCTTGGAATACCTGTGTTTCGGAGTTCAGGCACGTTCCTATGGCCCTACAGTGGTCATTGTCGACCGGTGCAGGTAACTGGCTTTGAAACCATTCGCGGATACTCCTGGTTCAAGAGGATACGACAAAAATATTTTTTGTCTCGAATAATTCATTCGTGGTCCTTCGACCTCTTTGGTAGGTTACCGATGCCCTTTCATCCGTGATTTGAACACTTTCGTAAGGAGTTGTAAGATTGCTCGGTTATCTTCTTGAATAAATGCAGTGGTTACGTATTCCGTTAATGTTCTGGCGCGTCTGTTCGCGCATGAAAAAATAAATAAATAAGTAAATAAATACTCAACCAAATCCATGCTCGGGAAAATCCTGTGCAACCGCTTAGCATTTGTAGATCCATACGAACCCTCATTATTACAATCGACATAAGCACAAAACTTCAAAACTTCATCAACTATTCATTGCGATGCGGTGGAGAACTCAAATACTTCACCTTGACGAGAATCGTGAAATACACCCATGACTTCGGCGAGTCACTGAGGATCATTTTGGAAGGAACTAGTACCAACATCCATGGAGTAAAACTGGCAGACTTCACTCACACTCGCTGAAGTTATCGTCAGTTGGTACAGAACATACTCTGTGTGTTAATAGCACTATTCATCTCATACCTCACTTACAATCCCTAAAGATGCGCTTGATTTGTGCACTGATAAGAGGCGTTTTCACGCTTTTACACTGCCCATTTCGTGTAACAATACTTTTACTTGAGAAATTACAGAGACATAGCGTGCATAAAGAAACACAAAAAAATATCTTCAAGCGATGTATTACGTCTATAAAAGTGGGTGTATTTTTCAATTTTCTATACCAAAAAGCAAAGTTTTCCCCCGTTTCTTTTTACTCTGTTACTATCCCTTCATTTCAAGCACGAGACAGGGATGTCCACACTGGAGCCTACGCCGAGGGCACAACTACTACTTGAGCTGCGCATACAACATTGGAAAAATCAGGAGCTGAGGAAGCCAAACCAACGCTTGATCGAATGTTCCGGAGAGGATCCACGACAGCGAGATCTCTTCGAGGAATTCATGGTAGTGTTCAGACTCATGACGAAACCTGCAGAGATGTCCTCCACCTGGTCACGAGTATTGGCATTCCAAATGCTCGCAAGATCACCCGTACGTCGAAAAACTGCGGACTGAATCATTCGTTCACAGATAGAAAATCTCAGATTACGCCTTTATCTGACGTACAAGGCTCATAGTTTTTCATAGGCGGTATCCAGAAATCCTGGCAACAGAAAGGCTGTCCTCAATACCATGGGCGACATTTCTCGAAGACCGACACGCAGACAGTGAAGACCAACCACTGAACCTCGATCCGCAGCAACAGGAGCAGCTCACAGTATTGGACGACCTCATTAGAATGTACGAAGTCGATCCACGAACAACGATCTTTCAAGGTAGAAATCATTGCCGGAATGGGTGCTATCTACAGCTTATTGCGTAAAAGCCAAGAGCGCCCCACACGAAAGTACGCTGCACCAAACGCACCATCATCGAACACCCGGAGAGGTCGGAGGGTGCAAGATTGCTGAGGAACGGCATGGAAATAGACGAAGGCATGCCAGAGGCCGATGAGGGGATGACAAAGAACAATGAGGGAATCGTAGAATCGCTAGAGATCGACGGATGCAGGACCTGGAGGACCAGCAGGAAGAGGGACTCATCGTTTTGGATGAGGCAGTGATGATAATGAATGGGAGTCAGTGGTGACGGTTTGAAAAATTCCGGAGGCGCGTACGCGGAGCCTGCAAAGCGTCGGCAGGTTATCTCAGCTTCTGAACGTTCGACAAGCCAACACGCTGAAGTCCAGCACTCTGACGACGTCGCCAACCTGTAAGAACAATTGAAGATCATAAGGGAGCTGAGGGACCGCGCCCAGTGACGTGTGAACGAATTGAGGAGAAGAAAGCTAATCACGAAGAGAAGGTTCTTACCGAAGAAACCACAACAAGGACTATTATGTGTAGCTCCCATGTTCTCCCTTGTTGAAACCTCGGCATAGTTGTCAATTGTTTTTCTTTTGTATGCCAACACGAGGTTAGAAGTGGAACCTTTATTGGCCTAACGTTTCGACCTTCTCGTCTTCTTCAGAGGCCTGAAGATGGCTCGAAACTCTTGATTTGCAAAGTATCCGAACAAACGCCTCCTCCCCTCTAGCGTTTCCGGCGTCGTTTCGACATCGCTCTCGGACAACCCGGTAATGAAGCATTAAACTTACCCAAGATTCCACTAGCGGAGCAGTAACTCACGCCTCAATCACATTTGTCAGTAAAGGCGAATGAGTCTCACTTGACTCGATGTTCCTTATATGGCAGAAACTACTACCGCACACGTCGCCTTTACCGTAACTCGCACTGTGATACGAAAGGCAGGAGTTTATTGCTAAAAAAAACTTCCGTCTCGTACGCCAAAATAGAGCACATAACATCAAAGTCGCTTCCGTTATGCTCCTCAACTTCATGCTTGCCAAGCGGGGTTGTTATAACACCACGCCTTTTCCCACCTAGATGTTCTTTGACGCGTACAGCCAGTACCCTTCCCGTTTCTCCAATATATGTGCTATTACAAGTCCTACATTGAAGCTCATAAATAACGCAAGCCCTATCACAATCTCCTGGCTTCCCGTAAGGACAAATAATGCAGTTTGGCGTTATGCACTGCTTATCGTACAGTCTGTTGCGAACAAGTTGTCGTTTGATGTTGTCGTTAGGGATATTCACTAAGGCAACATCATTTTGTAACTGTGCTCGAACAATACTGCGGTTTATTGCAGCGCTAACCCTGTCGGAAACGGAATGCATAAAGGTAGTTTCCCTTGCCGTGGCGTTTGTCGTCGTTGACCACCATATGACGTTATTTGGTGCGATGGTACCGCATAGCCATTTTCAGCAGCAATGCACAGAGCTAAACGTTTTGATTCCTGCCGTTCCTCACCACCAGTGCACATACTGGTTGCTGTTGCAAGCATGTTCTCAATGACCGCACGTTTCACAGCAGCAGGGTGAGCAGACGTCGCATGAACCAAGATATTAATTTTTACAGCTAGGCTTGCGGCACCACTTTACCCTGGTAATGCCACCAGACAACTTGACCTGCGTATTAAGATATGGTAGCCACCCATGCTTTGGTACTTCCCGTGTAAGCCTAATGTACTGCGACTGCTCATTTAATAAGCGTTTGTGGGTCTTGTTCTACCACACCATAGTAGAACACTACTTGGACGCCTGTGTTCTACCACACCATAGTAGAACACTACTCGGACGCCTGCCATAGACACCGGCGAGCACAAGCTAAAAGGCGCCTGGTTAGATGAGATCATCAATGCGAAGTGTGCCTGCTCCCGTCGCATCAGCACACCGAGTGTACCTGCATAGGAGGATCGTGCCGAAGCTGAGAGAGATGGACCATCATGTAGCTTTGCGCAGCGCGCCGGAGCTAGTCGAACAAATCGGCAGAGAAATAAAGGAGTTCAGTCAAAGTACAGAGGAAGGCAAACTCCGGATAGATCTACTGACGCAGTCAAGCAGCTCACGAAGCTGCCAGAAGTAACTATTTCGTCGGCCTTCACGACTGGTCAAAGATTGCTGTCGTCGTTCATAAGTCGAACTAGGTGTGCCCAAACGCTGATTCTATCATACGCTCCGTGTACTATACGAGATTGTACAAGAATGGCACAATGCCTAAACCCTGACGCTCAACCACTATTCGTGTTCTGTACGAGACTGTCGCTTGCCAAAGCGCCAATGCTCTCCTACTTTCATACAATTTTTGCAAGAACTGGCCCGAGAGACAGAACTCTTCGACGCTCCGATTCATCTACGGTCGACCATGACCCACGGAGGACAGAAGATTGATGAGACACGTCATGGCCCTTAGTCTCTACGTCACACGGAGTAAAGGAAACTTGCATTCTAAGCAGCTGCGGTGCTGAACGACGTCCACAAAAGGAACGATAAAGAGGTTGCATGGGGATAAAGGGAACGATAAAGAAACGATGCACAAAAGGAACGATAAAGAGGTTGCATGGGGTGAGAGGTAGTTGATGATCAAACCTTCCGAAACATTCGATGAGCTACAAAAGCCTCGTAACTTATCGAAAAGGGCAGGTGTGCAGAATGTGAAAAAAAAATGATTAAGAAAAGTAAACGTGACCCATAGTTACGGTTGGTATCCAAAACCGCATATATTTTTGACCGTTACTGTAAATCTGAAGTCTAATGTAGCCCGAGAAAATGAACCACCAGACACTTCTATCCGGGGAGTGATCGCCTCAGAACATGGGAATTTAGGGTGCAGTGATTTTGGATAGATCGTTGTAACATCCACACATAAGCTACCTTTTTCAGAATAATTGGAGATTAGCAAGACATCCACTCATCTTGACAGATAAAATTTGGACTAGAGTTACTCTTCTATTATATGTGCTTCTAACTTCCGGGTTGTACATTCTAATTTGTTCAGTAGTGATGTTAACACGGACCACTTCTTACAGTGGAATGATTGATGGATATCTTAGTATTGTGCTGTCGCGAAGCCTCATGATTATCTGACTGAGTGAAAATAGAATGAGACTGCAAAATTTTTTCCATAAAACTCAAAAGACAGAAGTCCAAATAATTTCCAAAATAAATTGCAGTATTTCGGTGCTTAGCACCTTCGTCAGGCCTGAAATGTGGCACTGTTGTTGTGTATATACAAGGTATATTAGCAACTCACGTGGTGCTGCCCAAAAACAGGGTGAACCTACCCTGCCACTAACCTTGTACAGCGGGAAATTGCCAACCCACCCGATGGCTCCCTTAAATAGCGGGAACGCCTCCATGACTGTGGTGAAATTCGATATAAGATTGATCATGCAGTATCCAGAAATGGTTTACTGTGATCAAGTAATGATATGCAAAAGGTCATGTAGTTACTCCCTGCTATTTATTTCTGGTGATAGCCGCTTTATTTCAAGGGCTCCGGTATTTTTCTTTCTAGGGTACTTTCTACTGAACGCTGTAGTACCTTGATGGCCAGTGTGGGGGGCGGTTCATAGGTATGTACCCTTGTACGATGTTTGGAGAAAGTACTGTTTGGATAAGAGGACGGTTTATTAGTGCTCTACGATGTTCGTCGACACGTTTGTAGACAGGCCTCTTAGTTTCTCCGACATAATTTTGCTCACAACCTCGACATTCTTTGAGATAACCCGTACCACGAAGCTGGCATATTTTTTGGTCACCACAGTAACTACAACCTTCCCTGCCACACCTTTCCTCGTAAACTCTTGAATACGTGAGAAGTTGCTTGAGATTGGGTGGGGGACGAAATATTAGCCGTATAAGGAGCAATGAATTTTTCACCACGCTGTTGACTTTCTGTGCCGTTCTTTCATTGAGATACGGCATAACCATGGAGATTCCAGCAGGCGTTAAATATGGCCTCCATGTCTGTGCTCGTGCGGTGGTGTAACCGTTGTCCCTTGGAATGTTGTCCACCATGGAATCCGCTCCATCGGATTGCGATCTGCATATTCTATCCTTGGTGTTTACGAGGTTATGGATTACATTAACCTTGATGTATGTGGGATGACAACTTCTGGCGTGTATTAGAACATTCTTTGACGCCGATTACCGGTTTTTTTGACGCACAGTATACCATTTCTGGATACTGCATGATCAATCTTGCATCAAATTTCACCACAGTCATGGAGGCGTTCCCGCTATTTAAGGGTGCCATCGGGTGGGTTGGCAATTTTCCGCTGTACAAGGTTATTGGCGGGGTAAGTTCACGCCGTTTTTGGGACAGCACCACGTGAGTTGCTAATATACCTTGTACAAATACAACAACAGATTGCACGATTTGAATAGAGCGAAAGCAGCCTTGATCCGTTATGTGCTAAATGTACTTGAATTTTTGTTCATTTGTTTCTAGGTATTGAAACACGCCTGCCTAAAAAGTAAAAATTTTCAAAATAGTAGGTTTTCAAATCGAAAAGAAAAGATGGTACATAAACCTGAAGTCAGTCTGTCGTGGAGCTGAGTGGAAAAGGCTGGAAATAAGGAAAACAACAAATTTATCACCACAAAGACCTTTATATATCACCCCATAGCATTTTTTTTTGGAGAATGGAATGGCACACATTTTATTGGGGAATCTGCTTGTGAAGATAATTTGAGAGATTTTTTTCAAATTTCAAATTTTTTTTCACCAGCGAATACACGGAAGCGCTGTTTAGGGCCACACCAAGGAAAAAGGGCTCATCTGCAATGAACTTGGAAATTCTCACACTGCTGTAAACATAGATTAGAAATTTGAAAAGGTTTCATTACCAGCTCATCAGAAAGAAATTCCTTCAAACTTTTCAGAATGTGAAAAAATGACCTGGTGCAGAGTTTGAATAAGCCTAGAAGATTTAATACCACCTACCAGAGGTCGATGAGCTGATTCCAAATCATATACAAGTCCAATAAAAAATCGGTAATCAATCGATTCATTGCAAAAAAAACTGTAAAAATACGGAAACGTATTCGCGCGATTTTTATAATTTCTGGGCTCTAACTGAACACTCCAGCTTGATCTATTGACTGGTAATTTGGGCAAAACCTGCTAGAATCTGAAAAATTATGACGAAGGAATTAAGAAAAGTAAAAAAAAATCACAATCCCTTCCATTCATCATGGGCAGAGCTTTCTACTGTAACCCTTTTGAGGTTATTTAGAAAACATTAGAGGAAGTTACATCATGACGTAACCCCGTTTTTTGGTGTTGATTGACCATGATTCATGTAGTAGTGGTACTGTAGGAATGGAAGGGGCTCCAAGGAAGAACTAAGTCAGTCTTCCTCCGTATCCATGCGGCGCTCGAAATCGCGCTCATCACAAAATTCGGTACCGTTATGTATGTGTTGAGTAAAAGTCAGAAATCGATGAGTCATCGGCACTGCTGCGTTTTGCTTTATTGGTCTTCAGATTATTGATTTATGCTATGATATAATCCTTTCACGCGCCCAAGGCAGTTTCTGACAATGCGAGTAAGCTTTCTTCTGCCATTCATTCTATCCATTTATTGTTGTTTATTGCCACTGTTGATTTGACCAGCTGGCCATATTTGAGCAAACTATATATACTTGTCACCTGCAATAGGTGAATTACTAAATCCTACCGCGAGACCACTGATCTGGACTTCAAATTGATGCCATCGAAGAATCGTTTGATAAGTCCTTAGAATATGCCTTACATCGTGATTGTCTGCTTCCTTAGAAATAATCCCTACATCACGTTGTTCCCAGGAATGCTCGTTATTGATGAAAGACCTTCCAAGATATGAACTTTATCTTGAAAGCCTGTCGAAGCTGTCCACGAACATTGAGACGATCCGTTCGTTTTAATGACGGGCAAGCCTTGAGTGAAATGCTGTCATATGGGTGCTGACTTTTGAATAAAATGAATTTTATGAGTAAAACTCATCGTCACAGCAGACGCTGGGAACCGACTCATGGGCAGCTGTGAGTAAAATTGTGTGTCCGGAGTTCGAGCTCACTTCTCATTATATGAGTATTGCGAACCGAGTAGTCAATGATACAATTATTTGTTAATTGAATCTCCTTCATAGTAAGTCTTCCGCGTAAAGGCTCATCTTTAGCTAATCTGAAACGACAAGAGGTATGTCATCCGCAGAATTCGAACCTGCACCCTCCAAAAAGGACTGCGACCTCAGCGCCTTATCGTTAGACCACTCGGCCAGAATGACATGGACGAGAAATTTATGCCCCATTTATAACAATATAACGACGTGTGCTTCTCACATGAATTATGGGTTAATAATAGTTTACAGTGATAAATGCAAACATAAAGAACGTCTGCAACTCTTGACCTTTATTTTTTTAGCTGCTGGTTTTTGCAGCGCCCAGATGCGAAACTTCTGTGTCGAGTTATGGACAAAATTCAGTCTATGAAAAGACGCGAACCCTTGCTTTGTGGTTTCATGGCAATCTTTACAACTGTCTGTTTTTACTTTGATGTATTTTATTCGCTTTTTATTTAAAGCTCATTCCACTTGCCAACGTCAATAAACTTTTTTCCCTGTACGCTGGTGATCGAAAAAACTTTTCCTGCTAGAACAGAAGTACCTCCCACAAAACAGTTCGACTGTAACCGAGGTTCCTAACTTAGGATGGATGAGTTATGGCTCTCGGGGTAAATTTACCTCCTAAAAAACAATTGGACTGTAAATGATGCCTCTCGGGGTAAAACGAGTTATGACTTCCGGATGAAATTTTTTGCAATCTGCTGGCAGCTATTATGTAAATAGCTGCGAGTTTTTCTGGTACCCGACCACGCTTTTCTTTCTCTCTGAAGGCCTGAGAGTCTTTTACTCGCAACTATATGATTAGGGGGAGATTAAGAAGCTCAAAGAGAAATATAGATTTATGACAGAAACGAAATGTTGCTGGAGATACCCACCAGATTTCCTAATTGTCTCAGTTATTCCAGGATTAAGTTTCAGGCTTTCCGGAAGAGAAGCATCAACGCTATTCTGATGCATGTGATTAGATTTCGCGTGAACTCTACAAAAAATAATTTGATTTTTCATCCAGCTTCAAAACTAGCTAGACCGTGGCTCCCGTTCCATCGAGGCTCAAAATCAGCTAGGCTGGCACATTGTAGTCCGCGCGATTGAGGAGGTCAAACAAAGTAAAAAACAAAAGCATAAATTCTCCAGGTTCTCTCTTCTTGAAACCTCGGCATGATGTTTACATTATTCGTGTAATGCTTTGCCGAACGAGGTTGTTAGGTGGATCAGTTTATTTAAGGCCTGACGTTTCGACCTTTTCGTCGTCTTCAGAGGCCTAAAAAGTGGATCGAAGTTTGCTGACCTTTAACCTACCCGATCAAGCGCCAAAAACCCCTAGCATTTCGGACTCACCCACTCATTCCATGGAGACGTCGAATAGACGAAAGAAAGAAATTGAACTCACCCGTGATCCACCGACGTGATCCATTGTCCGAAATGCTTGATAGGCACCATAGCAACATCAACACCTTTGGACTCGAGAGGAATCACATCATGACTCTGGTCAAGGAGTGTCTTAGCTGTAACATTTTTAAATGGTCAGGTTTCTACTACTCGCAAATAAGAGGTTTGGCTATGGGTCAGCGGCTTGCACCAGTTCTTGCGATATGCTTTATGAGTAGAGTCGAAGAGCCGGTGCTGGCTCGCATGCCACTGATGTACTGTAGATACATCGATGACTGTTTCATCATAACATCAACGCAGTCTGAGATGGATGAATGCTTCCGCATTCCTAACGAACAATCTCAGTACATCAAGTTCACTCGAGAGACACCAACGAATGGTTGGCTCCCTTACCTTAACACCCAGGTGAAAGTGTCCGACGACATGATCAGCGTCAAGTGGTACCGGAAGGGAAGCTCTAAGAACATCCTGATCCACGCGAAATCGGCCCACCCCACTGCTGTAAAGAGAGCTGTGGTAAAAAACATGTTCAAGACTGCTACAGCAGTGTGCACGGGTAATGACGAAAGACGAGAATCAGTTGCGTTGGCTTCCCGTATAGCTGCTCAAAATGGCTATACTCAACCGTCGTTCCACGTTAGAACATTCCATGATCATAGGAGGCGAGGAACGCCCTTCCAAGGCCGCGTACCGTTGTGTCTGCCCTTTATCTCTGACACATTCTCCTCAACGATACGTCGATGTCTAGTTCGTGCTCAGCTCCAAAACGATGTCGTTCTTGTTAACATTCCGAACGACAATATCAAACGTCAGCTAGTACGCAACAGACTCTACGATTGCGAATGTGTTTCAGAGACGTGCGTAATTTGCCCCTACGGTAAGACAGGAGACTGTACAAAATCTGGTGTGGTTTATGAGATTGAGTGTAGGGCGTGCAATGGCAAGTATATTGGGGAGACCGGCCGCGTTTTGATAACGCGTATAAATGAACACTTGGCCAGTAAGAGCAGGGGATCAATAACAACTCCACTTGGAAGGCACAAACGTGAACATCACAGCGGGAATGACTTTGACGTGAAGTGCAAAATTCTGTCACATGAGACCGAGATTTCATCTAGAAAGGCATTAGAAGCATTTTGGATATCCGTAAGGAATCCAATAATGAACAACAGAAATGAGTGTCCTTCAATTACAAGTGAATTCCTACCGTTTGTACCGCTCTGTGGGTTAGAATGATGTCGCGACTGACAGCGCCGTCATTTGTCACCACCGCTGTTTAGTAACTCCCAGTCGCACACAGTACTAACAAGAGTCGGTAGCGACGTCCTACCACTCTCGGTGGATCACGGGTGAGTTCAATTTCTTTCTTTCGTCTATTCGACGTCTCCATGGAATGAGTGGGTGACTCCGAAATGCTAGGGGTTTTTGGCGCTTGATCGGGTAGGTTAAAGGTCAGCAAACTTCGATCCACTTTTTAGGCCTCTGAAGACGACGAAAAGGTCGAAACGTCAGGCCTTAAACAAACTGATCCACCTAACAACCTCGTTCGGCAAAGCATTACACGAATAACAAAAGCATAAAGTTATTCTTCGATCCTTGAGCTCCTTTAACCATCATCATTTCGATTATTTGTCCAAGACACGCATGGCTCATCTCATTCTTGAATGTTGAGATTCTAGATTTTCTAGAGCACCTGCTGCTCCGTCGGTGGCCACTGGGTCAGCATTATTTGTTGCCTGTTGAACGCAGCTGTTCTCGTGGCCTATCGACCGAATCAGTCGCGTTTGATCAATTGAACATCAAACTGCTCCTCAGCTGCGAGTATCGTTATCTGTTCAGATCACTTTTCCCTGATTTTCTCTCCTATAGTGAACTCGTTTTCAGATGTGGAATTACATTCAGTTACTTGCATTGGCCATTCTAACAGTGCATGTGTCAGCGGATTTTCAAAAAATCGGGTTCAAAGATTGCAGTCAGTTTTTTTTTATGATTTCTCATGACCATTCTCTAATCAACGCAATTGATTGCCTTCACAGAATCGAAGTTCAAAGTGCTGGAGGTGCAGGCATCCGGATGTGAACTCAAAGATACACCAACTGGAAGAAAGCTATGTGAATTCAAAGAAGGTACCACGCCCAGGATTCGGATTAAGTTCATTCCAGGTGGGTTCCATTGTTTCTTATGAAAGTAGTGGTTTGGTATGACTCAAGCTTGAATCTTTCTTTCAGATGAAACCGTGTCAAGCTTAAAAACCCAGATCAAAGCGAAAATCGGACAGACGTTCCTTGAATTTCCAATGGCTGATGCTGATGCTTGTAAATACGGTCAGTTTTCTTTGATACATTATTTGATTCGATGAGCTCATACGCATGTGGAGTATCCTCCGATTTGCTTTGGTATCCTGAAATTGAAGGATTGAGGGGCTCTAGATGAGTCATTACTCGTAGAGAGTCGGTAGACGAATCGCAGGTCAGAAGCGTGGTGGAAACGCTGCCAACACTTTTACCAGGGACGATCCAGCTCTACTTCTTCCTTCCGCAAGCGCGGAGTTTGCCTTAAAAAAGTACACTAGCGCAGACGTCTAACCTACAAGAGTGGTTAGGTGGCTCTGACAAGGGATAGGGTGATAGGGGCAGGGCAAGGTTGAAGTCAAGAACATTTTTGGTTGAAAATTGCACCCCCTTACCCCCCCCCCTGGTAGATGCATCCAAAGCGACCTGCTCTTACTCTGCGTCTGCTAAAAAATGAGTCATTCGATAACCATACAGTGCGAAATGTGATCATCGATTGTCGGCCTTTTTCATGATCTAGTCACAGGTCCAAGGTTTCCTTGCAAGCGCGATGTGGGTGTAGGTGTAGATGCACCCACGTCGCATTTCCGTTGAATATTTTGGCCCGATGGAAATTCTGGGGAAAATTTCAGAATACGCCCCTCCACTCACTTTTCAACCTGAAACACGATCCTCTCGAGTATTTTTCGACTAATAACTGATCCTGGATAGAGGTACATACATGTTTGCTGTGCAATGCATTAGTGAGATATTGTGACATTATTTCTGTTCTTGCCTGTGAAAATTCGGTATTTCGAAGAACCCATAGAACTTATTCCAAGTCGAAGACTATGTCATCCAGTCTTCCCGAGCAGGTGTCATCGTAGCTGTTTCTTTTATGTAATAAATTCATTTCTAGAGTCATATGTGTTACCAAGCTGGTCTTATGATGTCGTTTCCAGGAGTAACTTGTCCTGTGGAAGAAGGCAAGGAGTACGTCTATGAGAAGGGCATCGAAATCATACACAATTATCCTAAGGTGAGTTTTGGAGCAGACTGGGAATTTATTCCATTCCACTGTGGAACAATTTAATTCAGTTTCACAGAAAAAGTAGCTCGCAATGATCGTAATTTTGCGAAGATTAAAGAATTTATACTGGACAGTGCTGCACTTGATGACCAACTTACTATACTGGCTCCTTTCTCAACCCAGTTGAAGGCACTTTCCGCGATAATCGCACCAGCTATTTACCGTGACGCAGCCGATACGCCCCGGGTGAATGTCGAGGCTGTAACCTTTTAGCGGCGCCACGAGGACTCCTGGTAGCGCTAAGCCTGCGGGAAGCAACTGCGACCCCACCAGGCATTGGACGAACCTTTTCCAGCGTGGGGTTTACGTGGGCCGTGGTTCTCCGATAAGATAAGATAAACAAGAAATTCCAGTATCTAATGAAACCTTCATTCGGGAAAATAGGTAGTATCTCAAGGTTCTACATGATACTATCCAACGGGAACTGATTCAAAGGCTCGTTTTAATCTCGTACAAGACCAGATGTCAAGAGGCCTCATTTATGTCATTTTCACGGGTTTCTTCCGGATTTTTCTTTCTCGGTGTATTCTTTAGCACCTCCAACTTCATAATTCAGCTCTTAGACCCATCCAAGGTGAACGCGGAAAGTGCCTTTAAGTTTCGCGTATTTCTGTGTTGGAAATGGCGTGGCATGACAAGTGTCGAAACCATCCCATCGTCTTCATCTGTGACTCTATTACGCAGTGGTGTAGGTCGAAACTTTCGAACTGGACCATCGCGACGGCCTGGCCCAGTACTTGCGTCCTGTACACCCAATCCGCAAACTTCGTGGTTATATGAGTATATATATTACATATTATTTATTTACTTATTCGTTCATTTGTTTGATTTTGCACTGCAAATGAAAAAGTTGACCATTTCGATTATCTATAACAAGCACTTTCTCATCAAACCCATTTTTGGTATAATTGTTTTATGAGCATTATAATTTGTTTCAAAAATATTGTAATTACAAAAAACATTGTTGCGCTGATCACCATGGGGAATTTGGTATATTCCGCGGATCACATGCGCTAGGATGTCCACTAGTCCTTTACGCTAGAGCAGAAGCCCCCTCTTTCCACGTCGCCCCCCCCATCCCCTATAGCCGCGTCTCACATTTACATTTATTGTACTATTCTAGCATGCCATTCTATGAAGAAAAAGACGAATGAGTGGCATGTGTGTACCAATGTTTTCTCTAACGATTAGGCCACGTTCATACTCTGCGATGCCGGCGGCAGAGTGTGGCTGCGTGTCTCAGCGTCTCCGCCTGTGCCACCTTATCTCATTGCTTGCGTTGTCTCTGCACCACCCTCGTGCCACACTGCCTGTGAACGCAGCCACGCCCTGCTGGTGCTGAGTATGGACGTGGCTTTACTGTTCTTCTTTGAGTTTTTGTGCCTCTTCAAGTATGTGCTAGTTACAAAATCAGGGCTAAAATACTTTCAAGTATTCTCCAGAATCACGGCTTTTTCAACTTGTTCAATCAACTCAGTGTTTTCTCTCTTGTTCGTCGACTAGGGACTAAGACTTGGAACACACTGACAGAACCATGAAATTAACATTCTCATCAGACTGCAACTGCTACCGTTACCAGTTTTCAACTATGCCTGCATTTTATACGCTTTTTACTGAAAGAACAACTTTTATACGCTTTTTATACTTACGGGAGGGAGGCTCAGCTTGATTATTTATACTATTATATACATCCAACAATACCAAATATTCAGCTTCGGAAATCTCTATCTTTATTCTTTGGTTTTAATCCTTGACATAAGTTGACAACTATGCAGCAAGGATCTTGAAATAGTCGTAAATCAATCGTCTCGCGATGCAAATCCACTCACTGGCCGAGTGACCCTACACCATCTATGGCAACATCCACATGCATTTTCCTGCTGTGAACAGGTTGCATCGAAGCTAATGACCAGAGCTCCGGTGACTTTGACCCGGTTCGATTGTACTGGTTGCACCCACCTGGCCTAAGCCACTTGTAAGCCAAAAGAGCGACCCACTGATGGCTGAGCTATTTGGAGTGGGCAGAGACTGTGCAAAAAATTTAGCTCTCGCGCTTCGCGCATGAGTTCGAGTCCATTTCAAGATCTCTTTGAGATTATTCCTAGAAGCTCCTGATTCGTGCTGAAAAAATTGTCCTAGTCTTAATTTGCTGAATCAAAATCAATATACAAGTGTGGATGGAGGTGTCCAAAAAACAAGGAAGTGGTTCCATTCATCATGGACTGCGGTGGCTTCCCCCTCCCCCCTTTGCGATAAGATGACAATCCATTAGCTGTTGCAGCACCTGCAGATCGAATGACTTTTCTTTTCTTCCCCATCAAGTGAATTACCCACCTGCGTGATCCCCAGACGTATAAAAAGTCGTTGAGATCGCGTCATAATCGGCCGCCTTGTCTGTCTTAATCAATCCATTACTCACCTCCATAAGCGATCTTATCCACACTGGAACACTATGCTTTTAGGACGAAACGGTGCAGGTGAACTGGATGGTGAACAAGGACAGCGGCAAGGCGGTCTGCATCATATTCCTCGCTCGAATAGTTGCTGATTGAATCTTTTATGGCTAGTTTTGTGGCAGGATTCTTGTTGTATTATTGCAATTGATCCATAAATGATGGTGAAGAAACGTAGCTGTGCGATTCCTCGAAGAAAACCATGAATATTGATCAACAAGGTCGTTTTTTAAGTGCATCGGTTGCCGTTTATTATTTACCGTACTCCAAAGTAATAGCTCTTTTGTGTGTTATGTGGTCAATGCTTTTATTAGGAACTCGCTCCGACGACCAGTCATATCCAATCGCTGAGCTCGCAAAAAAAATTTACGACCGCTGGAAAATCTGGTTTCGAAGTGTGGGCATTAATTCGAGCAATACACCAATTTGCCCCTCGCGATTCCTTCAAAGGGCCATTGAGATTCCTACATACGAATTTCCGCTACACACGAGAAACAACGCAAAGTCTATGCGACGCCACAGCCTGGCCTGACGCTACAGGATTGATTTTTTTGCAATGGAGACGACGTGCCATAAGCGTAGGCTGTAAGTGTAGTGTAGAGGTATGCTCAAGAGAATTTCGTCACAAGCTGCATAGTGAAATTACTTAAAAAGTGGTTTCACTCGCGAAAAAAGTAAATCTAGGCTTGCTCGATACACTACGGTCGCTGGTTACCCCCAATAGTGCCACTCTGGAAATAAAAGTTGAATGCACGAGAATTTGGAAGGTGATACAGTTATTGGCTTGCAGAGATTGGGGTGCGTACCCTTATGTCAGGATTTCGCACGAAGTCGAGCGGCGTGCGACGCAGTGTGTGCGAGCTATGCGCGTCGCGGTAATTGGATCTTAGAACGATAAACGGCAATGGTAGGGGCGCGATACACAGTTGACTTGTAATCGCTTCGCGACCCAACAACGTGGCGCCTTTAGCTCGTCCGCATTGCATCGCTTGCGACATGCCAAGGTGCGAAATCCTGACATAAGGATACACACCCCAAAGGATGAGAGTAGGAAAGGGGGGTGAAAGGGCACTATTAATAGTGACGAGGTCGTAGTAAAGATCTGGAACTCCTTGATCTGCATCTCTACATAGCCGGTTAGGGGGTAGACAGATAAAGAGCAGTGACTGAGTCAATCTGGAAGCATGCTAAGACGGCTTCGTAGTGGGGGGGGGGGGAGGGGTACATATTCATATGGTCATCAATACTAGCTTGCTCCTATCCGAACACTTCTTTCTAACCCAACGTTCCGAAACTACAGGGGGTGCCAAAAAAAAGTAATGTTGCCCACGGCTCACGTCTGCCAATTATACAAACCTTAGGAAAACGAATGGGATAAAAGTATTGGGGCTAAATATTCCCGAAATGTTCCTCTAAAAGCAGGAGCAAGCTGTGGCTCTCTACGTTCACCTTTATAAAAAATATGGAGCTTTCATTCGGCGCAGTGTGCCTACAGTATCAAGGTCCGCTTAAAACAGTGAAGCCAGGCTCCGTATAGGTTTTTTGTGGGAAGCTTCCTGAGGATTGGCCCTTCGGTTCGTGGAAGTCACAGAGCCCCTGCTGCTCGGACAAGGGTGCTATGATCCGAAGTATCATTTTCATGCCCAGATCCGCCTCCGGAGGGGTTTCAGTGGTAAGGATTAAAGAACACCACCCATATGAATCCCCTTAGGTGCCCAGAGTGAACGGACCTCAGTAAGGATCTGAACGAGGGCGACCAAATTTCGGATTTTGCCCAGTTGAGGTGACACATCTTGTATACTCTTTCCTCGCCCCCATTCCTGCTCGTGCAGAAGGCTGCCACGGAGTATAGTGATAGAGTGAAGTCTGCTCTTGAATCTGGGGATGAAAATGCCTCAATCAAATTCGCTGTAGTTCCACTAAAGTGGGGCGAAAGTGGAGGAGACAAAATTACTTCTTTTTTTGGCATCCCCTGTATACAACGGTACCATTATAGGGAAGCTGCAGAAGGTAAAGCATTCTGAAGAGCTCATACAGATTAGTCGCAATCAAGTCGTTACATAATTGTTGGTGGTTGGTTGTGAAGAGTTGTGACTACTTTTTGTGCAGTAAATCTACAAAGAAGTAATGACAGGTAATGAGCACCCCAATCGCACGGTGCGGGGATTGAATCCCGCATCAATGCCTGCTCAGGCTAACTTAGCCTCCCATCCCCTCCGGAGTAGCTGAATTGGTATCAGACCTGTTTCGTTTTGGAGAATAGAATCACTGATTTCTAAATAGGTTAGCCCCAGCAAGACATTGTTCAGCCCAGATTGCATTAACCTGCTACCACGATTCTGAGTGGAACTAGAATGCGGAGCCCATCCCGCAAAAAAAGATCGATTAATGCAGAAAACTATCCTTTTAATTTTTTAAATCTGCAAAATTCTTTGTGGAAATAGTAATTTTCTGAGGATAGCCGCTACTCCCCCTCTCTTTCCTGTCCCTGCACCGATCCAGTCCAGTTAGAGCAGTTTGTTATTCCTGCGAAATTAAATGCTGATTTATCTTCCGATGATGATTGAGCTTTTCAAACACCAGCTTCGCATCATAAGGGTGCGTCGAGGTGGAGTTTCTGATTAATCAGTGGCATGTGGAACCACAAGGATTTCTGGATGGCATATATCTAATCGGGGCGACAAACGGATAAATGAAGACATCCATCACTTTCTGATCGGATCTTACTGCGTTTCATCGCGCAATTAGCGTGATCATCGATCTGCTGATCACATATGCGAAAAACTGTGACGAATTTGATGAACCTTCGCTCCCATGGCAGCTCTTTCCACTTCTGATTATCTCAAAATATCCTGAAAGAGATTTCCCAAAATGACGCAAGATTGCGTCATAGATAGGTAGCTGACAACGAAATGGACGGTATTGCTCATCGGGCCGTTTTATGTTGTTTCCCTTTGGCTCGGGATCTATGGGTTAGAGATCTGATTTTTCGGACACATTAAAAATTTCCTTGAAAAAACGCAAAAACTACTCCAATGAACTCAACAGTGATAGTCCATTTGCGCCCAACTCAGAGTTTCCATCTTTATAACCTTGTATCTTGTAGTGATTAAAGACAGTGGTAGAAGTAGTTGGGGTCCAATGTCAAAAAATCATTGAATACGAAGGTCCAGAAGGTGCTTACTGGTACGAAAGGCAAGAAAAAATGGGATGGATCTGTCAAAAACCCGAGAAATAAGACCTCTCCCTTCTCTCCCCATTGGTTCTGATAGGAGGCGGGTTTTGCTAGTGGCAGGGGCGGGCCCTGGTAGGATAAGAGCGGCTGTTGAAAAGTGCAGCTCGTATTATGAAGCTCAGGGGTGCTTTTTTCATCGCAAGTTTCGCCAGTTATAGTCTTCGTAGCCCGTAGCTTCACTTGGATTAGGCTTTCACTTTGAGAGTTTTCTCTACTCACATCACCCATACCTTTGTCTTTAACTGGCTCCAGAAAATGCTCGTTTCAACTCCACTGGGATGCGATCTCAACAACTGTGTAGCTGCTGAAAAGCGTCTATGTCCACTTCAACCAACCACACTTACTTTACCTGTGACTTTGTACTGATGTATGAATCAGCGAAAGGCTGAAAGACGACTAGTATGGTGGTCATTTCCCCCGGGTGTGTGGTGTCGAAGCAGGACTTCGCGATACGAGGTACGACGCGATACATGTTGGCTACGGGGCGCTGTATGCTATTGGGGGAAATCCTGTCCCGAAGATGCACAACTTTTTCCTCGAACCGTGTTCTTCTTGCAAGCATTGTTCCCATCCACAGATATAAATTTCCGTGAACGCTGGTTTACTGAATTCCTCATAAAGCTGGAGCTATAAAAATCCTCCTCGGACACACCACTGTTCCAGCACCCTAAAATCGTTTCATACCGTCAAAACTGGTCAAAATCCTGTCCGAGGGGATAGTTTCAGTTCTGTCACTCTCACTTACAATTCTCATGAGATATTGCATCGGTCAGCGCGGCCGGCTTGTTCCAGCTGTCCACGAATCCCGTGTTTTCAAGGTCAGCGAAAGAAGCAATCGGCTTGCGTGCAACGATGGGTTTCGGGGGAACAGGCTTTTGACGACATCTCCTGGATTATTCCTCCAATATCTGTGGCACTAATTTACGCTTTATCCCCAGAGATCTCTAAATAACCTTTAAGCTGATCGTCTCACTATGGGGTAGAACGTTTTCGATAGACACATTAATACCGAACTTGTTATGATTTTTGTCCGATCGGTGCTCATTCAGGTTGAACCTAATTTATCGTAGGGTTGCAATTAAAGACCCACCACTTGGAAACCTGCTGGCACTGGGCGCATGTGGATCGTTCCGGTATGAGTTTCGTTTTTGAAACGAATCGCTGGACGCCTCGTTTCGTCCCGTTCTGTATTCATCTCGCTCAATGCTAGTTGGGTGACCAGCAACAGGAGAGGAACCCCTCGCTTCTCCTCCCCCCATCACCACGTCGCATGTCTTTCCTAGCTCTCGGTCAGCTATACTCATGTCCTGCCCATTAATCCTTACGTAACTGCAAATGTCCCCCCCCTGTTCCCAACATCGGTCCAGTTCAGTTACGTACATATTCGGATGTTTACGGGGAGAATTTGAGATAAAATCGCTACGCTTTCGCAAGCAAGCGCAACCAATTACGTTAGCGACCACGGCGACGATGGCGATGACGGTCAGCCATCGTCGTCACGTCAACTGGATTTTCTTCATCACTTAGTAGCCCACCCCCTTAATGCGTGTAGCTGTTCCGATCACTGATCCCATTTAATGTTCATCCAACCGCACGATATTTCGTCTTCCTTCGGTTCCACTATCGTTAAGGTTTTGCTTTTAATTTGAAGAATCAAGTTACTTCTTCTAATTAGCCACCTTCACGAATTCCATGCATATTTTTTTAAAGCTGTAAAAATTTTTGTCACTTCAAGTTTGAACTGCGCCGCCATGCTTACTATGCCGAATGAGTGAATCCATGGTCTTGAACATCTTTATTTAATAATAATGAAAATATGTATAATATGTACATGCACACATTATACATGTACGCATGTACGCTCCCCTGTATTTAATGATGTAAATGCATGTACGTTCACATACCTGTACGACGTTTTACGAATTTGCCTACTTTTTATTATTTTTTAATTCTGAGTGGAATAAGTTCCGAAGCGTAGTGGTTTTTGCCTTCGGGCACGCTGCCGTCTCACTGCTTCACGGCTCAAAAGAATGAGTTTTTGAAAGAGCGATGACGGGAAAGCACAGTGATCGAGTAGGAAAATTTGAGCCGAATTCGAAAAAATTTCCCAGCTTCCTCCTTGAACGTCTCCTTCATCATCTGTGATTGTCCTGTCTTATCAGTACTTTTCTTCAAGTCTCTGTTTCCAAATTACTGACACTACATAGGATTAAACGTTGTACCGCGTTATTTTTCAAGAAATACGACTTCTCCAAACTGATGCCGATCTGGTGTTGTTGGTGTACTAAAATAGAGCGGAAAAGGAAAGGTGGAATTGAAAAAGCATAAGGCTTAGTAGCCAATTTCTGCCATACGAATCATCAAAATACACTACATGGCAAAATCCACCCCTTTACATACCCGTTGGTCTGGTTCATCATCGATTTTGTAAAGCATTACTCAATAGAATTCTGTTCGATGACGTAAAAGTCTCTAAGGACTAGGAAATAAAAATAACTAAATAAATGACTATGCTTCCTGAATAGGGTCCTCAGATGATTATCATAGAAACATTGCTTGCTACCTAGCTACATACAGTAGCGGTCAAAATTATATGCAGTTTTGGACCTTAACCATAGTTTTGGTCGACGTATGCAAATCTTTTTTTCAGAATTTCAAGGTCAACTGCTACTTCATGAAAAAGGACCTCAGCCGAGTAGGATGCTGTGTGAAGATTGAATAATTATTTACTGAATGCTCTGAAGATGACTTTCGAAAAATTCAATCCATAAAAAGCTTATAACTCAACGAAACGAGCCGTTGTGCAAAAAGCAAAACGAAATGAGGCTAGAATATTGTTACACGTCATTTGGAGCATGACAGCACCTTACAGTCTGAAGCACGATGTTGATCATTCTCAAAGTATTCAGTTAAATAATTTTTTCCACATTCACACTGCGTTCTTCTCGACTGAGAAATTTTATTTCACTGAGTGACAGTAGCCTTCGAAACACAAAAAAAATGAACGAGATATGTAAGCGCTGACCAAAGTTATGGTTGAAATAAGAATCCGCATATATTATTGACCGCTACTGTAGAACGAGGTATAGTTTTCAGAAACCACCTCCTCGGCCAGTGGACGAAATAGTTCAAAAAATAAAACCACCCTGTTCTGGCCCAAAATACGCCTTCCTTGTGCCTGAGAAATCCTCAACCTATGCTCGATCCTGATTGTACCCCACTGGCTAGATCGCTGGGTAGTGCTCAGCTGAAACGGTGGAGCAAGCGATTACAATTTCTACGAGCCTCAGGACTCATCGTTGCGCTGTATTGAAGGCACCGGGAGAGGCACGGAGAAAGTGAGAGCTGTGGATAGAGGTTTTCTGGAAGTAAACCTTACGCTTCAGATTTGGTGGTGCGTGATGATATCCGTATTGAGTGAACGCGGTTTGGGTCTAATCACGATACCGCAGCACGGCGTGCTGTTCCAAAATTCATCAGCAAGACGAGTTACGGGCAAGGGCGGGACATTCGCTGCCGGCCTATTTAGCCTCTCCGCCCGTCTGCAGTCTACCCCGATTAGTGACGCTTAGGGGCACAAGAGAAAGAGAGGTTTCAGGGTTCATATTTCTCGATTTTTCCCAAGGACGGATTCCCCTCAGTAACATAAGCGCCCCGTAGCAGTAACATAAGCGCCCCGTAGCCAAAAGGCATCGCGTCGTACCTCGTACTGTAAAGTTGCTTTTGCTGCTTTTTTTGTTTGTTATTTTTTATTTCTGTCATATTGATATATATCCTTTTTCAGCAATATATCATGTCAGGTACTATTCGAGCTATCTATGTTCCCAATTTCAGTGACAGTTATAATTTTGGGTTCCGAAATTTGAAAAGAAGCTCTTTCAGCGGTTATTTCTTTTGTGCTAAGTTGAGTGCGTTTTCGTTTCTAAACGTTAGTTCCAAAAGTTACTTGTTGCTCAGTTTCTCATTACAATTTTTCAACAACACAAAAATTCTTTTTGCTGACATTGAGGTTTATGATGGAACTTTCTGTTTATTTTTTATAATCATGATTGCCTGAGACACATGCTCTAATGTCGTTAGAATGTAGCTGGGGTCGCATTTTTATTTGGAAAAAGGTGGTCGTAATTTTTGAAAGTGATCTTTGGGCCATAGGCTGATGAGGTTAGTCAGTAATCCATACTTCGTATAAGTGGACATACATACACTTTGTTCCTCAAGACTTTTTTTGCGAAGACCATTTCATTATCTACCAACATATCCTGTCATGGAAGAGGAGGGGATAGTCGCTGGTGCAGATGGGTCGTATTTCTCAAAAGTCAACGCAACGCTTGACCCTGGACTACACTGTGACTGCTGTAAGATTTCACGAGCTAGCTTTAGAATAAATCCAAACTATACGGAATGTGATATCTCTTTGTTCCTATGAAGCACGCGCACACAGTCACCAGCTCTCAGATCGTCTGCTAAAATTTTTCCCATCAAAGTTTGTGGTCGCTCAGAATAGACCTGACTAGTTATTGAATACGAAGGTCCAGCAGGTGCACTGGTCCAAAAGGCAAGAAAAAGCTAGATGAATCGGTAAAAAACCCGAGAAATAAGATCTCTCCCCTCATTGATTCTAATAGGACCGTGGTGTTTGTAGGAAGAAGTTTCCGGTGGTGAATTTCACGGACGCTCCACTAAACACAGTCTATGTATAAAATTTGCTGGACTCATTCGATCCCACATCTACATTTGCCTTTTCCGATGGGGCAGCCCGCGAGGGATGTTGTGAGTGAGAAGTTACGGAGCACTACGGAGAGTAGAGACACCAATACTCCCCTAGTTATAACATTTTTTGACCTGTCTGTATGACGGGACAGGGGAAGATTTTGTAGAGAGTACTCGCGCGGGTTCTTTTGTGAGATGGGTCAGTTTGTGAAGTTTCTCCAGGGGAGGGAAAAATTGCATGGATAACCATTGGAATAGTGAAACAAATAATCCACGGAAATTTCATGATTCTTGTCCCTCTTCAAATTATCTCAAAAACAGTGATAGGGGCAATGTGGGTAATTGTGACTCCTGAAGTGGGTCACGCAAATGGAAGCTAAGGATCCAAAAAGGCGATATGTTGCGAAATTTCCGATGAGAAAGAGTGGCTCCGGGCTTTGTAAGAGCCGTCTTTTTTCAACAGCTACATATTGTTTTATGGCAGCGTGCCCCATCTTTCAGGGCGACCCGCTCCTTTCGAGAATGTATGGCGAGAAGAGGGTATTATTACTCGGGTTTTTTACCTTTATTCGATTGAATCTTCACTTCCGTACTATGGAGCACCTCGACTTTCATACTTAAGGATTCTTCCATGAGCGACCCGTTCTACTCCTATCAGTGCCTTTGATAGATACGGTACCTGAACAGAAACAGGAAACAAACCGAGAATTTCCAGGTATTCCAAAGCAGAAATTGAAAAACTGGGAGAGATGCAGCTAGTTGAATTCCCGCCGCGACATTCGAACACTCGTCAGCGACCAAAACGCAGCTCATATTTCCGTACCCAATACTTATTTGGTTTTCACCCTGCATCCCTGATCACATGAGTGTCGTATCTCTGCTTCTCATCTCTCTGTTGTTCAAACCCACTCGGACGTCCCACCCTCTCGTCCATCCGGGGAGCTCCATCTCAATCGGATTCTTGTATGGATACGCGCATGAAACTTTGCGTGCGACCCTTAGTAAGCAAATAAACATAAATACGTGGAAAACAGACCAACCTGATTTCCTGCGTGATTCCTTTGAGTGTGGTGAATTCAGAGACAATTGCCATTTTGCGAATTGTTTTCATGGAATTGCGTTCAAAACGTGACCATTCTGAACGTTTACATTTATCTTCTCTAGCATGAAAAAAGGGCTAAGTGAGCGTGATTCGGTTTAGAAGTTCTCAACTGAATGCACCTTTAATAGCCGGCGTGGTAAGCTTGCGCAATTTGAAAATCGTTCTGCACCGAGTTGGAAAAAACTCAATATCCAACTAATTTGTTAATCGTGCGGTGTTTCTTCTAAGGCACAACTAGGGAAACAGGAAGAGAGAACTGGGAACGTCCCTGTGAACGAACAATCGAGTCGTATGAGATGATTTGTGGCGCAACTCACATTGAAAAGTGCGCTTTGGGGTCTATATCGCGATTCCCTAGAGCTGCCAGTCACGCTGCCTAGCATCCACTGGACGACTTGATATTGGGGGGTGGGGGGAACGTTCACAGCTACCGAGCTCACCTCTCGCCGTCTGATCTACCTTCCGAAAATCAGACTGGTCCACAAATCTTCTTGAGGTAATAGGTACGCACCCTTTCCGCCATTATACTCCATTTCCGATTGCGAGGCTATATTCGCTCGAACCAATGCCGGCTAAATCCATTTTAGCTACTTATTGGTCTTGGTAGCTATTAGCTTCGAAGCAAAACCGACCAATAAGGACTTGGGGGGGGGGGTGGTTAGCGTGATTTCGAGCAGGTGTAGGGCGTGGTAATTTATACGCAAAAAGGGTGTGAAGTTAGACAGTTATCCAAGGATTTTCTGTCACAAAAAGGTAAGCCGATTGATCTAATTATCATTCTCATACAGCCCTATTTATCATCAGAACGCGAGTGAAGTCCAATCTGCTGAGGATTTTTTGATGTTAACGGATGTCTGGCTTGAAAATCGCCCACACTCCGCCTGCTAAGGAAAAGCTGTGGTGATATCCTATTGTATAATATTTTATCTGAGCCACTGTATGTCATCGGAACAAAAATCCTTCAAAAAATATTTTTGATTTTTCTGTTTCGATAAGCTTTTACATCTTTATTGAAACTCGAGATTCGTATAGGATTCCATGTTGAAAGTGACATTGTATGTACCTTTTCCATTTCTTTTGCACGTCATACTTCATACCAGTGATTGGATTAAGTTATTCATTGAAGGAATCGTGCGTATTTGTGTTGTATTTGCTTAATAAGGACTGTGTGTAAAGTTTCACGCCAAGAAGTGAGAATTCCGCTAATATACACCACCTCAAAGTGGTGGCTGAGGAGGCAGAGCCTCAGGGCAAAAGCCCGCCCCGTCGTCCATCGCGGTCGGAGATGCATAGTGAAACTGTTCACATAACCTTGTTTTCCACTATGCGTTTCCGACCACGGCAGACGACGGGGCGGGCTTTTGCTCTGAGACCCCCGTGCGCCACGTTGATGAGTTGTATTTTAGCCGGAATCTTACTTTTTCACGTGGAACCCTTATTGAGCAAATGCAACATGAATATATGGGTAACAGAGAAACTCATTTTCCTGTGTACGATTACTTTGAACTATGCCTGTTAAAGGTCCTGTTTGAATCCTGTACATCAACTGCAGGACTCTCGAGAATTCACTTCATCATCGCATGAATCTACACTGATAGAGTTTGTGTAAGTATTACTAAGCTCTAGTTTGGTTAGAATTGAAATACAATACAAACGAGTTTGGAAGAAAGCACTTTTGGCCAGTTTAAAATTAAGACTACGATCGATTCGACGTTGATCCATCTTTTTGTGCCATGAATTCCACTCACATTTAGAACTGTAGCCGCTCTCGCTATACATAGTCGACCAACACAATAAATTGCAGTGACCATTCGTTTAACCAACATTTTCTCCTACCAAGTGGCTTGATACCAATGCCAAAACAGTGTCTGGAAGGAATAGGTAGACCTGATTGACCTAGACCAAAACTGATTCAGTAGGTTAGCGGAACCAGGTTTTCACCTATCTCCCCCTTTCAATTTCGCACACGAGTTTCTTGAATATATTCACTTTTTCGATTTTGATTGCTCTGTTTTGTTACGCGCAGCAGGCTTCAGGTACTATGTATTAGGTTGTCCCAAAAGTCTTATCATATTTTCCCAAAAAAAATCAGTAACTCTTGTTCACTTCGAGGCAGGTCCAGGTGGTTCAGGAATATGGTAGAACGTTCTCTAAGCTTCCTAGGGAAATATATATTGTCCCACCAGATCCCGTGGAGAGAGCTACAATGCCCGTTGTCGATACCCACCCAGCTCGCGGTGTCATCTATTATGGGCGGTCTTGCGGCACCAAAACGACGGAAGCTTGCCACTCCATCAGCGCTGCATTGGGCAAGGGATGTGTGAGCTACGAGGCCATGCACCGCTGGTTCATCAGCTTCAGCAACGGCGAGATTGACATGAAAGACAAACTACGCTCGGGACTGTGCTGGTTCTGGGACGCTGAAGGAATGCTTTTCCATGAGGTGCTGGTACAAGGCTAGACAGTCACCGCTACCGTATGCACCCACCAGCTCCAGCAGCTCGCCGTCGCTGTTCGAGAAAAGCTCCAAAAAAGGTCTGCGGTCAAGGTCCGCGGTCAACCTCCCATGACGACGTCCCCTCCGATTTCACGAAAAGTACCCAGGCCAAGCTACACGAGCTCGGCTGGGATGTCCTGCCCCACCCACCGTACTCTCCAGACATTGCCCCTTCTGGCTATCACCTTACCCATGTTCTCGAATCCTTCCTGGCCAAGAGAAAATTCGTTGATTATGAATTGCTTGCGAAGGCGATCGCTGACTTCTTCGACTCTCAGAACCCAGAGTTCTGGGAGAAGGGAATCAACGATTTTCCTATAAAGTGGTAGAGGGTTGCCGATAACAATGGTCAATACTTTGTTGCCTAATTATTATTTGTTGGACGAAAAAAAAAATAAAAAGTGATGATCGAAAAAAATATGACAAGACTTTTGGGACAACCTAACATTATACTTCAGTGAAGACTAAACTCCTGCCGTTGTTCATTGGTTCACTTTTAAAGACAGCATTAAGGGTAACGTAGTAATGGAGAAATCCCTACAAGAAGTCACTCACATGGTAGTCCTGGGCCTAAGAAGGCTATCTGTGACCAAACCCCGGTAAAAAAGCGCCCCTCCGAGCTGTAGAAACGCTGCAAAACGCCGCAACCGCTTGTCTGTTCCGCCTTTTGATATGTCGATCCCGCCTCCCGATGACGTAATTCCCGATTGACTGGGGTGGAAGCGGCCAAGGAGATGCGGCAGGATCGAAGGTTTTGCGGCGCGTTTTCGCAGTTTTAGCTTGAAGCTCACTCCAAAAAAAAAATACTGTCGTATTTCCAAACATTCCCTTGTGTTTACTTGGCAACATGCCAATGGAAAACTAGATCAGACTACCCGCTTCTTGACGGGAAGGTCGTCCGCGCCTAGAACCAACGGTGGGAAGGGGGTCCAATTTCTCGAGTTTTTGGCCATTTCCATCAGTTTCTTCTCCACTGTCCTGTGACTAACAATAAGCATCTCGACTTTCATATGCACTACTTCTTTTACTTTCCGTCCGACTTTCCCCTAATGCTGCCTTTAAGGCAAACAGTATCACCACTGGCTAGTGGGAACGAGAACTTCACTCAGGGTACACCGGAAGTCGAGGACTCCTTGGCAGGGGGTTGTATTTGACGGGCGGAGTTGGGGATCGCAATGGCGGAAGTCAGCTGTGGTCTCCGGCTAGATAATTAGCAGGTCGTGCCGTCAACTGACCCGCAAGAAACTATGACTGAATTCGAGTAATCAACACAAAAATTGCAGTAATTATATACTTGGTAATGCTGTGCATTTGGCAATAGTTATTGATCCTGTAGAGGTTATATAGATGTCAAAAGGCGAAAGAGTATTCGAGTCACTGTTGAGGGGATAGGAGAAACTTGCTGAAATGTTCATTTTCCTCAACACCTGGGTGTGCTCTACCCTTATAGCAGATCTATCAAGGCGGCTTGGAGACACTAGACACGGGTAGGTCGCCTGAAGGTTCAAATTTCGTTTGCAATATTTTTGTTAAACCTTTTAAAATGATTTGAAGTGGATTTTGGAGACTTACACTGGCGGCCTGCAGCCATAGCAAAGATTAACTACGGCTTTTCGAGAAATTTGCGTCATGTAGGGAAGAGAGGATCCTGATCGGGGACATTTAGAGAGCTGGATGTCAGGGGTGAAGCAGAATCTCCATCCTAGGAATCCATGACATGTGTTTAGTGGGTTGGGAGAATCCAGTGCGTTAGGAAATGCTTCAGAAGATAGAGACTGTAGAAGAAACCTTTTGATAGCCGCTATCCACGTGAATGAAGCCGGCTAGCTGAGAAAATCCTATGGAAATCATCCAGGTGCACGGTGACGAGGGGGGGGGGGGGGGCCTCATAACACAAAGCATGTCAAAATGTCCTCTACAGTCTCCAAGTTCAGTAAATCTTCGAATTTCATCGTACTCCTCGAACTTTTCGTTAAAAGATTTTCGCCTTGTATGCCTTCTGCTTATCAAAACAGAGGAGTACCCTTCGAAAACCACGGATTTTTGGAAATTGGTTAGGCTATGGAAGTGGTAAATAAGGTGATGGTTTATTGTCTAATGTATTTGTGCACGGCGTGGGGGAAACTTGGCAAATTGTTGAATGTGAAAGTAGGAGTGCTCAGAAGTGTGACAGTGGAGAAAGAACGAATTAGTAGGCGAAAAGCCCAAGAATTCGGAATCTAAAAACTCCCTTCTCTTCCCCCACCCCCCCCCCTCTCCGTCACTAGCCGGGGAAGGATTGCAGACGTACGAGGGGCTAAATCAGTCGGACGCCGACGCTGCCCCGCCATTGCTGTAAAATTCCCCGGCGGTTCAACGGCAGAACGACACCGTGCTGCGGGACCCCAATCTAAGCTTTTCCGATGCGAGTTTCGCCTCACACCACGTCTCTTGAAATGGAATGTATGATCCCATAATTCATATCCAGTATCACTCATCCAAGGAGATGAACTAGTAAATGAGTCTGCGGAGGCGCTCAGATGGAACCGACGTTTTCGCTTTTTCATGGTTCATCCAGCTTTTGTGATTGTCCAAAGGATTCTATGCAAAAATTCGGTTACGTTAAGCTCTAATTCAACCAGTTCCAATAGTTTCTTGTACATACCAATTTTCGCGCGCTTTAAATGCATTGAAATTAAAGGCTGGGACAGGATCTGAAGCGTGAGCGACTTGCCTGAGCGGTGAAATGAAGCTCTGCGAAATGATTCAAAAGAATCGTCCACGAAATTTGCGCTCTCTTTTTCCCATTTTCCTTCATACTGTCTTCGTACACTACGAGTTACATACAGATTTTCACGCGAGGAAATCAAAATCCAGCACTGATATAACCCCTCGATATTTCGTCCACACGGGTAATGTGGGCGTGGCTGCGAGGATTGTGGCTGAGCGTGCTCGAAACGCGATGTGGGAATTGAATGAGGATCGGTGACTTTGGATGGACTGACCGTCACGGCTTTGCTCCGAAGCTCTCTGGGGCTCGCGGCGTGTGTATTCGCTGGATTTTGATAATTTCGTATGAAACTTCCCATGTGGCCACTTGTGAAAAAAAAGCATAATATGGTAGAAACCGAGTATTATGTCGCTTTTACTTTGCTGTGAAGCTCTCTTTTCCTAAAGGAACGTCAATAGAAATTAAGGCTCGCTTCTTTTCGAGTTCTTTTCACTAGTGTAGCACAGCACACGTTTTTCAATCCGAATCTTCTCCAGGTGTGCGAACGTCATCTGCGTCATCGTTGCTGCTGCTGGTGGTTGGTGGTGGTGAATCGTCATCGTGATCGCCCTCTCCGGCCATCGCGCAACCATCGTCCATACGATCTTGTTCCGACGACAGCGTGCTGGATCAAAGCGTTTCATTATGGTGCGTTTAGTCATAGAACGTGTCCTCGCTGCCCCTCGTCGTTGTCGTCCCATCGCCGTTGCTGATTTACCGCTCATTGCGTTAGCCACACGCATATCTCTTATATGTTCCCATCGGGTCATTCCGAATAACTCTGGTTTCTTGAATTACTGTCGGGTGCGGCATTACTACTAAATTCCTAATCCGAGTATTACTGGTAAAGTAATTTGAGGCTCTTCTCAGTTGGAGCGTTTCTGCCATGGAAGAGGGAGGGGGAGAGCATTCCGAACAATTTGATTTTTGAAGCAGAAGCGCCAGAAACAGACAAAAATCCTCATTTTCCTTGTTATGGTAGTAACTGACTGTTCTAGAAAGGTGCTATCCTTTCAAAGGTAAGGGCCATTTTATATAGGTCCTTACATGTTTTTCAAATATTCTTAGATTATTTTGTGAATCTTTTTGTTTACAAACAGCGCATTGTATAAAATGTACCGTCACTCGTTATGATAGAATTCTTATGCATGAATGTTTTTTTTTAAACTGCAAATGTTTGCCGTGGTTTCGTGCGGTCCGCAGCACAGTGTCCCCCTCGCTTACTGGGAAAGCGTCCGTACGTGATCTAGACGCGTGCCAATGCTCCTTGTGTGATCTCATTCCACTGGATATTTTTTTAATTTTCAGGAGTTACTCCTTTATATCAGACATATTTCTATTGTAAATTTCTCACTACTGCTGAGCATTCTGCGCTTGCTGTCTAGCGCTCAGAGAATTGGCCGAGAGGCCAAAAATTACGTTTAACTGCGTCACAGCGGACTACACAGAAGTAGTAGCGAGCATTTGCAGACTTTTGGCATGAGGAGTATCGTGATGTGTGCAATTACGGCATGTTGTGAGCAATTTATTTGACGCGTAAACTTTGTGGTAGACCACTCTAAACTGCTATACTTACAATCTTGATAGAAAACACAGATGCAATCCCTGTTCGGTCTGTTTTAAGTTCTCTTATCTCATATTTTTTTGTGCTGAATAAGTTCAGATTACTGCCTATAAACCTTCCCGGTTCCCGTGGTTTTGCTTGCCTAATATCACCATTTCACAAACTTCAAAGTGAATTTTAAATTGAAAATTTCAAATTCAACTCAAAGTTTTTAGACAAGCATGAAATTGTTCATTATCCCGTGGCTACTGATAGCCTCAACAGTGACTGCACAGAATGCCGCCGCCAGTGGCCCTGCTGTGCCCGCTCCCAATGCACAGGTAGGTGGGGCGCGTGCCCGTGTGGGGGAGGGGGGAAGTTTTCCCTTCGTAAACAACACAATCGCATTTACGCATATGCGCTGATGGCGTCATTTCCAGTTTGTCGACATTCCATTCTATCAATTTTTACAACGACAAAATCAAATAAATAATGCAATACTCCTAAATAATGCGATGCTGGCCAATTCATTGGGAGCCGTACCGAAGGAGCATCATATACGGTACGCGTTTCAGGCGTTTCAGTGATGTTCTTTCTCAGATGTTATCTGTATGCCGAACAACATTTCCGATGTTCAGGCTGCCGAACACAATGCCGTTCCCAGCCGCTAATCTTCCAACCGGTCCAGCACTTTTCCAGAATTTTCCGCAACCTATTCCACCAGTACCACCAGCCACGGGTCAGTAAGACACTACATTTCGACTTTCGATTTCCGTTTTTCTTTTTGTGTTTTGGACCATATCTTTTTTTATGCCAAGTCTTTTATGAATGTACTTTTGATAAGATTCACCGAGTCAGTGCATCCGAAGTTTCGATAGTGACGTTGCACTTTTGTCTTTCATGGCAAACAACGGAATAACCTTGAACTGACACAAGCAACGTACTAACTCTGGTCTGTCGCAATTTTTTATTTTGTAAAATACAAAAGTGAATGAGCAAAAAATGTTTTGAAACGGCTGGCAAGGGGAATACCCCGGAGGTCCAGGGTATCTCTCCTCACCGGTCGCTTTTCCTCATCAATTAATGGGTCTTTTCATTTTATTTGATTGATTAATTAACTAATCATTTTCACATTTATTTATTGCTTAGATAGCTGTACTAGAAGAACTTCCGCATGTTCAATATTCATTTTAGAATAAGAAAAGCTCCCTTCAATATGACTGACGCTTGCCATTTCATAGAGAATATCGTTGAGAACTAGACGCGCTGGCTATGATATCCAAAATAAGTTGAACTTCGAGTAGATGTTTTCGGGAACTTGCTTGTATGGTGTAAATAATGTTTACGCAAAAATTTTTACTGTGGGAAAGTGCTTTATCTCCAATTCTATGCTAAAAGGATTCGATCACGGCTCTGCAAATTTGTGAGGCCGCGTTCATACTTTGCGCACCGACGCCACCACGTCGATTTGACGCCGGCACTGGCGGCGACGGCGTCGGTGCGCAAAGTATGAACGCGGTCTAAGGGAGTCTTGTGTATCGAAGAAGGCTGCCGCATAGTTTGCTGCTATCCATTAACAACAAGGTTATAAGTTTAGGATGCCGTGAAGGCATACCGTGACCAGTGCTTGTAACCTCGTGAACTGGTAAACACCATACGTAAATATGTTCGTTATGCCATTGTAGTTGTCAAAACGCCTTTTAGATAACATCAGGTATTGAGTAAAATTAACGTTTGTTTTGAATGCACACAAGCCGCTCAACCGGGCGCAGAGTGTCAGTTATTTTTATCCCTACTTCGTACCATTATTTCTATAGTACTTTTGCTCTGATCGTATACAATCAGTAGTATTAATTTTTTGATACCTTTTTGCGCTTAAACTGTTAGCTCGTAACATATTCGATTACGGTGTAGCATTTTCGACATTCTGAACTTATCCACTGGCATACCTTCGTTCTGTAAGACCCTTACGATCGTTGCTTCCAATTTTTTTCACCCTAATTGTCGTTTTTGGTACCTATATCTTTCCATCTTTGTTGTTGGCTTTTAGTCTTTTAAATACACTATTATATTACTACGTTTCGGTTGGTTCATGGTCGCCAGTTTCTTGGCCGTATAACCGTATCATCCACACTTTATGTGAAAGTCGCTCCAGCCACTTCTGACTGGACATCGCATGCTACCCAAATTCTATTCCATCTTTGAAACTGGTACCCCTTCTGTTTATCGAGCGTTAGGCCACGCTCATACTTTGCGGTGTCGGCAGCAGGGCGTGGTTGCGTGTTTCTGCGTCTCCGCCTGTGCTACCCTATCTCATTGCCTGCGTCGTCTCTGCACCTCTCCCGTGCCACTCTGCCTTTCTGTCATGAACGCAGAAACGCCGTGTGGGCGCAAAATATGGGCGCTGCTTTAGAGGTGAGCGATGAGCCTGGATAACCTTGCTGGCTGAATCACGTTGGGTGACATTGGTACAGTCCGTTTGTCCCGCGTCGATGATTCGGTTCCTAGCAAATGACTCTTTCTCACGGACTGAAGAGATTTTCTCCTTAAATTGGCTTTTAGGATAAAATAGGAAAGCAGATAATAGCAGATAATATAACAGTGGGGGGGGGGGGAGGGAGGGGGGCGGGAAGAATGGGAGTTGTTACGTGACACCTCCGGAACATCTGACTTCACGAATTTCATACGACTGTCCATCACATGAGCGTTAGCTGTTTTCCATCCGATGACGCTTTTTTGGTTCGTGATTTATTAAAGTATCGAGCATCGACTGGCTTTTCGAAATCGTTGTGGAGACTGAGAAAGTTCCGCTTAATATAAAACCTCAAGTGACTAGGTTGTTACACAATGGAATCAAATTTGAACGGGAACTCTGAAAGTGATCTTAAATCTTAGAACCTGCTAAAGTTATGTCTTGACAATAAATGAGAGAATTTGATCTTATAGACTTGAGGAATTCCGTCTTTGCTTTGAGTTTAATGCGAACTAATTTTTGGACTGAATTTGCCTACGATTCGACTGTGATCTCATTCCTATTATTAGGTCTGTGCAGAATAAATGGCCAAAACGGAACACTTTTTTCAAAACGCCATAACTTCGCTCAGACAAAACTTTATTTGTCGAAATAAAAACCAGTCGAATCTACACAACCTTGCCAACGATCTGGTAAAGAAAATATGCCATCATGATCAAATTCTGGATTGCGAAAATTAATGAAGTCAACGATGGCATTTGGGTGGGGGGAAATCCGCCAAAAAATCGCGTGGCCGCCCGCGGCGAGCGGCTCGGCTGGTGCGAGTACCAGTGGCAGGGCATGGCAGCCTTCAAGCGAGACAGTGTGCTAAAGGTGGAGGAGGCAGGGTGGCGTGGCTGGAGGAGGCAGTGTGGCATGGCTGGAGTGCAGAAGTGACGCAGCCACGCTCTGCCGGGCTCCCAAGAGCAAAATCGATTCGCAAGTCGTACTGGTGGCGCCGCGAGTGCGACGCCGCTGACGCGATTTTTTGGCGGATTTCCCCCCACCCATGGCATTTTCAACATGCATCGTTTCGGCGAACTCCCTCTGACGCAGGTTTGCATCGAGAACCGGGAAAAAGTGGTAATTCGTCAGAGATAGGTCTGAGGAATAAGGGGGGTGAGGGAGAGTCTCGATCAGTTTCTGCCGGGTGACTTGCGAACTGTGGGGTTTTGCGTTGTTTTGCGCACCCAGTAAAAAAATGATGCAGTTAGGCATCGAGCCTCTCCCTCACCCCGCTTATTCCCCAGACCTATCCCTGACGGATTACCACTTTTTCCGGGTTCTCGATGCAAACCTGCGGCAGAAAAATTATGCACGGTAAAAATGCCATTCTTGACTTTATTAATTCTCGCAATCCATAATTTGATTGTGATGGCATAATTTCTTCAACAAATTGTTGGCGAAATTCTGTAGATTCGAATGGTTTTTATTTCAACAAGTAAACTTGTGTCTGAGCGAAGTTATGGCCAGTTACGTTTTGGCCATTTATTCTGCACAGACCTAATACTACAGGGGGTGCCAAAAAAAAAAGTAATTTTGTCTCCTCCACTTTCGACCCCATTTAGCCAAACTACAGTAAATTCTATTGAGGTATTCTCATCCCCAGAATCAAGAGCAGACCTAACTCTATCACTATACTCCGTGGCAGCCTCCTGCACGAGCAGAAACGGGAGCAAGGAAAGACTGAACAAGATGTATCACCTCAACTGGGCAAAATCCGAAATTTCTTCGCCCTATTTCACAACCTTGCTGACGTCCGTTCAATCTGGGTACCTAAGGGGATTCATACCGGATGGTGTTCTTTAACATTGCGTTTTTCCCGGGTTCCCAGCGCCCTTCGTTTCCAAGAGCCAAAACGTTCCCCTACCACTGAAACTCCTCCGGAGGCGGATTTGAGGCATGAAAATGATACTTTGGATCATAGCAGCCTTGTCAAGCAGCAGGGGCTCTGTGACTTCCAAGAACCGAAGGGCCAACCCTCAGGAAGCTTCCCACAAAAGAACTACCACGGAGCTTGGCTCCACTGTTTTTAGCGAATTTTTAAATGTAGGTACTCCGAAGCCCGATTGCGCCGAATGAAACCTCCATATTTTTATGAACATGAACGTGAGGAGCCACAGCTTGTTCCTGCTTTTAGAGGAACATTTCGGGAATGTTTTGCCCCAATATCTTTATCTCTTTCGTTTCCCTACGTTTTGTAAAATTGGCAGATGTGAGCCGTGGGCAAAATTACTTTTTTTTTGGCACCCCCTGTATAATAGCTCGCTTGGAGGTAATTACGCCAAAAAAACCGCGTGGCCGCCCGCGGCGAGCGGCGCGGCGGGTGCGGGAGCCAGTGGCAGGCTAGCAGCCTCCAAGCGAGGCAGTGTGGCATGGGTGGAGGAGGCAGCGTGGCATGGATGGAGGCGCTAAGGCGATGCAGCCACGCTCTGCCGGGCTCCCAAGAGCAATTTGCAAAAGCAATCGATTCGCAATTCGTACTGGTGGCGCCGCGAGTGCGACGCTGCTGAAGCGATTTTTGGCATAATTACCCCCACCTTAATAACTCAGAGAGAGACGAAGAGTGGGACTGTTTACGTAAATTTTTGTTCCCATATGCGTCTCCGACCATGGCGAATGACGGGGTGGGCACTTACTCTGATGCTCTGCCGCCTCGGCCTTAAGGGTCTGTATCTTGACTGGATTTTCGATTGTTTAGCGTGAAACTGTGAATGCTACCCTTATTGATAAATTGCTGTAGAAATATATAGGTAACAGAGAGAGGTCATTTTTTCGTGCACGATTCCTTTAATCTGAAGGTGAGGCTAGGTGTGGTGAGCTCACTTGAGTCGACCATCATTTTGTTGAAGATGAAGCGGAAAGGGGTGAGCATTGGTGGATTTACAGCTACCCTTACTCTGAGCGCTGCCATTCCCTTCGAAATGCACAATTATGAGATCATACTCAGCTGGAAGTCTCTCGAAGTTCACCACGACGTCTCACGTTTTCAAAATTTTTCAGGTATATATGATGTGCTCAGTCATGGTCTTCGAGTGAATCCGGTTCTCGTCCCCACGCCTTCACCACCCACACAGGTGCATATTGCTCTGATGAATGACCGAGCAAAATGACCATTAGCTCCGTTCCTTGTTACTCTTGTGAAGCGTTCATACTCAGCGACCGCTCGCTCACGTTACGCATCGCATAGCGACCTTTGCCACTAATAAGTAATGTTGACCATGCGCATGGCAGCGAATGCTACCAGTGTGGAAATTGGGCGATACTTTTATGGCACGCTGGATGTCAAGATCACGGGGGCTTGCGTTGCGTCAGCGAGCAATCGTGCGACTGGCTGCCGAGTATGAACGCAGTATTATTATATTCATATACATTCTCTGAATTGTGTACGCTGTTATGGTTGTTTATATTTCTATTATCTTATGTAGCGAACTACCGTCAGTACCACGACATCGACTGCTGCACCACCACGACCCGCCGTCAAGTCCGAAGAAAATGGCCCCGTTGCTTCGGAGGAGCGCCATCGTGGAGAACGAAAAAAGGTACGTTTGGGAACTCGTCAGCAAATTTTGTGTGAATATCTCCAAAAATGGTCTGTTCTAGGTAATCGATCGTTCTGCTGAGCTGGACAAACAGATCGCTGCGAGCACATCAAGGACGTCCTCGTTCCGCCAATTGGAGGAAGAGATTCGTGATGACACGTATGGTACTACTACAACAGAAAAGGTGACACATGATTACCTTCGAAAAGCAGATTCTGCGATGAATTATTTGACGGACTTGTTAACGAAAATTTAAGTTCTTTCAAACCCATATATTTATGCTATATATATTTGCTTACTAAGAGCATATATTAGGGTGTCCATAAAGTTCGTTGGCCATTTGTAAACAGCGTCGCGTTACGCAACGCGTTGTGATTTTGCATAATGATTTCGCAATACTGAGTACTCACGATGGGCTATCTTCTGAGCTGGCTAGCTCTCAATTCCCTTTCCTGCTCGTTCCACAATAATGCAGTGAAGATGAGTGATAGTCACCACCACTACTACAACCTGGGCATCTCCAGACGTCAGGCCACGACTAGGATGCGTCAGCAGTTTGATGATAACACCCCTTCTAAGAACTGAACGTCAAAATGGTGGACTCGCTTCACCAATGGAAACTATTGCATCGAAGATAAGAATCAGTGATAAGTGCTAAAATCAGTGGTGTCGTCCACTACAGCATCCTACCCAACAATGCCACAGTGACGGCAGAGACCCTCTCTAAAGAATTGCAGGATGTCAAGGTGAAAGCTGCCGCCTTGTCTTAGAATCTTGCTAATCCGTGGTTGCTCTGGGACAACGCGCGCCGCCACAAAGCGAGAGATATTCAGGCCGTCTATTCAAATGTTGTTTAGCGGGAATTCAAACAAGTCGTTCTTGATCTAGTTTTCGCTTTGATTTTTGGAATGAAGGAAATTTCTCGTTTTTTTTTGTATTTTTGTTCATGTACTATGTATTTTGTGGAGCGATTTCGAGAGGAATTAGGATCACAAGATTTCCGTGGACTATTTCTTTAGTGTAAAAAGTGAAACAAGAGGTGCTAAGTGGGTCGGTAGTAAGCAAAAATAAAGAACCGAAGAAACAACTGGGCTTATTCCCACCTTTCCCGTTTTGATTGTGGGTGATGTACGAGTTATTGACAAAGGGATAGGTACCAGACGAGTGACCACATAGGCAGGAGCAAATAAGAGACCACACATCAACTCACACGCTGGTCACGTTCATGACGGAGCGACAGTTTGAGTTTGTTGCCCGGCACCTTCAACCCGCTAGTAAGAGTTCGGACGAGTGGAAGACTAGGATAACTCATATTCAGAAAAGCCAAGAGGTTGGTCGAGAGAGTAACCCTGTTGAGAGAGCTACTTACAGAGGGTACAAATGAGAAGAAGAAAAGCAGACATCCTCTGCGCACAAGTTTGAATCGTATCTATGAAGTCGGTAGGCTGAGAAACCCAGTCCAAGTAAATGCACTGGGCTCTAAGCACTTTTTCAAACACTTTATAGCGGTAGAAATGGCATCTCTCTGATGTTTATTAATTAAGGAAGACTGAGTGCTCCACTCTGTTCATTGTGAGTGTGCATTTCAGAAGGGTGGGCGTTACGACAATCGATCTAGGTCAGGCGACGCGTGGAAGCGACAGTCGCGCCCTCTTGCGCGTTGTCAATTCATACGGAGCCAGTAGGGCCCTGTCGCGCGCGGCTACGCATTTGGTGTTTTGGATGACACGGTTCAAGTATCCTGATGCTCATCCACTTCCAGATTAATTTGAGTGGCAAGTGGCCAAGATAATAAATGCTGTGGACAGTGTGATCCAGAAAGCAGCTCATGTTTCAGGCGAGAGAACAAACGACTACGGCAAAACCACATGAAGACGTGTATAAATTGCTTAGAACACTGAACTTAACAGACGAGGAGACTGATGATATTGTGAGCCATGTTGAGAAGGTTTGAAACGGATTTTGTTGTTTTCGATTATCCATAAGGGATAAAGGATAAAGTTCTTGGCGTCAATCAATCCCTTCTGTGGGATGCGCCGCACATTCTAGTTCCATTCTGAAGTCGACTATCCATAGCAACGCAAAACCTTCTCTGTTCGCTTTCTCAAATTTTTCTCTTCGAAAGACGTTTCGCCTAAACTAAAACCTGATAAAAGCTGTAGCTAATCGTTGATGCTATTAAGCACTTTGTCGTTGGTTAAAACAAGCTGAGAACCTTTGAAATCTTTTCAATCTACGCTTGCGAGCATGATGTTTGACAGCAGACCCAAAAGTGTGGTGAGGGATGTTTCGATTGATTTTTAGATAACATCAGGCATTGAGTGGAATTGACGTCTATTTCAAATGCATCCAAAGCACTCAGCCGGATGCAGTATATCACTTCTTTTTATCTCTATTTTGTACCAATACTTCAAAAGTATTTTTGCTCTGATCGTAAGTAATTAGTAGTATTGATCTGAAGGGTGCGTACCCTTACGTCTAAAAATCGCGTTGCTACGTCGCACTCGCGGCGCCATCAATACAACTCGCCGCGATCAGTTGGAATTCCCCTTAGGATGCATGGGGTCGTATCGTGAAGGATCTTCGAAGGTTGAAAGCTTCGGTATTCGCCTATGTTGTTGTTGCTGCTGTTCCAACAGATAAAACTGCAGACAACTCGCACTCGCCGCGCCGTTCGCAACGGGCGGGCGGCTCGCGATTTTAGACGTAACTGTACACACCCCTGACTGAGGTGTTAGGTGTAAAAGCACTGAAATAAAACCGGAGTGCTACGCACATGCGCCTCTCGCCTACTACATCATGAGCGCGTCTAAATCAAAGTGTGGTCTTGCTTCACCTCTTCCCAATTGTCAGTGGTTGGTCCTGACCGAAGAGTGGGGTAGAGAAACTCAAATTGTGTCATGATGGCGGGGATTATGGTAGTCACGCCCCTTCGCACGAAATTCATAACGGAACGTGAGCCATCCTGTTCACTGTGACTCGGTTCAAGTGTCCTGACCGATTCAGCCAGCAAGGGTATCCACGCTCATCGCTCACCCCTAAAGCCGCCCCCATTTGCGCCCACACGGCGTAGCTGCGTTCACAGGCAGCGAGGCGGAGTGGCACGGGAGAGGTGCAGAGACGACGGAGGGGTTGATATAGGGTGGCACTGGCGGAGACGCAGAAACACGCAGCCACGCCCTGCTGCCGGCACCGCAAAGTATGAGCGAGGCCTAACGCCCGATTAACAGAAGGGTACCAGTTTCACCTCGAGGTCATGTTGAAGAGCTTGGCCTCGCTCTTCAACGCGAGTTGCTGACCACACGGTCTTCATGAACTTTCTATCTTACGTTTGTAGTGAGCACTTATATACAGTAGCGCTCAGTAGTCCTCGGCCAAACACTTTTTTGTCATAACTTTTTCTTTACTGGACCAAATTTGACAAAATTTCAATATGTGGTGCCTGAACCTATTGTCCACATCTCTTTCTACTTGAGTGCCGCTTGACTGTTTTCATGGTTTTTTACAAGAATTTACTACAAAACCACCGGAGAAAAGGTAAAGGCTTAGTCAAGAAAAAGGGCTTTCTTTGCAAAAATGAAACTAGAGAGCCTTAGAAAACATCAATATTCTGTAGAGAAACCACGACTTTTTATGACAGCGGCACAGCGGGATGGCATAGGGGTGGCACTCCAAAAACAAAAAATTGCATTTAACCACGTAACATACAACGTTGAGCGCCAAAACAGTATATTTAGTATACAGTGTACCCAAGTACAACATACTAACATTTCTCTTAAATCGGTCCAGTCGCAAAGAAGTTACAAGTGGAAAACCCAAGTGAAAGGCCATTTTGCCAAAGACTTTTGAGCGCTACTGTATAGCCCAATTACCTTCGTGGCACATTCACTAGATGAAGGAGGATTCGGGTGGTGAAAGTTGGAAAAAACCCTGATCGTGATCAGAATGCATGAATCAACTAGACTGTTGGATAAAAGTACTTATCATATTATCACACTTTGTTGAGAAGACATTTGCACAGGTAGTTCGTGAAGAGGTGGTGAAGAAATTAGCGGAAACAAGGCTTCATGCTCTGAACAACAGTGCACAAGCTAGCAACAAAACGGCGAAGACCTGGCAGACGTCGACGAATATCAGCGTGGAAGGTGAGCCAGAACTACCACCGTTGCTCTCTTACATTACAGATGTCACTTGTAGGATATAGGCGTATGATGGGTGTGAGCTTACGTGCCTACAGCTTGTTATAGGAATCGTCCACTAAAATTTAAAGATACCAGGAGGTGGCAAATTTAGCCCACGGTAGGACCTACCGCAACGCTTGCAGTTCGTTCAACTGCAGCCATTGCACACACGACACTTTGTTAGGACGACAAGTGTTAATTCATTGGATTTTTGACCAGTTTCACTTATTACACATCATCACGGATGAATGAAATATACCCGAGACAACAAATGACATCTTCCACAGCGAGCAACTCGGAAAGGTGATGTCGCAGGTCGAAAAGATGCGCGGTGGATGCCAATGCATACCACAATGTCGCGCTTTTGAATCAGTGTTTCTTTACCGATTAGCGTTACCTCGAATGTTCGTTTCATAACGATCAGTTCTTCCCATTTTCCTCTTTCTCCCGATCTCTCCTGCTTCCTTCAAGTCCTCCTGTCACCCACGTATTTATGTTAAATTTGGTGTTTGAATGGATTTGAACACTAAAGAGCTAATTGTAAGGAGCAACGTCGACATTCACGTGGTCAGGTAGCGGAGTGAGACAAACCAACATTGGGCGCGAAAATTTGAATTGCGTAGTTTTGGCTGCTGACGGCTGCTCAAATATTGTGGCGGGAATTCGAACGAGTTGCTCTTCTTCCATTTTATCGATTTATGCAACGGACCTAGGGAGAATTCTTTTCGTGTTTCTGTTTATGTACTTATTGTATCGAGCACAGTGATTCTGAGAGGAATTAGAATCATGGGATTTCCGTGGACGATCCCTTTACACATGATTTCTAACGTAGCGTTCCACTGAATCTTAGTTTTGTCTATTGCAAATGACTTACTGGGCCGTAACTTGATGCTTGCAGCCACAACTGTGCCAGTTGATACAGAGGCGCGAGTGCACGTTGAAACTCCATTGATACATACAAAGACGGATAAGGAACTGTTGCTATATTTGCCCCGAAAGAAGCCTGAAGCTGAAATTAAACATCATCCACAACGAATTGACGACAAAGCCACAGAGGTACCTTTTTCACCTTTTTAGTAAATCGCTGTATCGGAGATGGCAGGAAGGGCAATCTAGGTAAGGAAGGAAATATGGTTGCTATGAATGTAGCCACTTTTTAGACAGACCGGGTGCAGCGCAGTCCGCGGTGATCGTCCTCTAGCTTATTACGCATAGGAAGATACTACCCTGGCTGACGATCTCCAATCTTAACAGAAACCTCCTTGTGAGTGTTACATGCCGCGTATGACTGCAACACATCACACATTGGCGTGGCTCCAATCGGTACTTCACTGCTGCACCACGCACACCCACTGCTGGAGTCCACAAGGGATTTCTAGAGTTTTTGACCATTTCCCATCTCGTACAGGTCCTCTAAATGAGAGCATGCCTTTATCTGTCGACATAGTTGACGCTTTCATGATGTGCTGCGGTGTGGTCCAGCTGGGCGTTCTGGAAATCAGAGCAATGTGTCATACTTTTTCTTTTATTTTTCTTGTTTGCTGTTTTGTTTTCACTCTTCACATGTTGTTAAGGACAAAAGAGAAATTGGAGAGGCTGAAATCCTCACTGCTCAAATGCACCTTCCGATCGAGGAAAGGCTAGTCGACGACAAAAGCGATGACGATTTCAACGGCTAGTTCTACTTTCATTGACCCCCATACCTTAGCTTAACAAAAATCTTTTACTTGACTGGCTTTTTATCGAACAATAGGTTGAATCAAGGGAATTATTAGCTCCGCCATTTCATTTACTGAGAAAACCTAGCTCTAGGTACAATTCCCTGAGCAAACTATCAAAATGAAAATTTCTCTCCATGATCTATGAAACAGACCCAGGATCTGAGGAGAGCGCCAAAGTTGAGGAGACGATTCGTACCACAACTACAGAGACTACGGCCACTACATCGAAACTGTCCACACTGCCTCCGATGGTGGGACCGCCACCTGCCCTTCACATACGGGACGGCGTCAACGGCACAGTGATCGTGAGCGATTTGCTGTCAATACTAATCAAAATGTGTGTTTGTGTCTGTCAAAGTTGCTGGAGACAGAGGTGGCAAAAGGAACCATTTGGTGGGCGGAGCTATCCGGGGAGGAGTGCGGTGAACTTTTTGGAATTGTAGAGGAGGAGCTGTCTGTGGCAGGGTCATGTGGTGGGCCATTTAAGCGGCATCAAAAGTGGTAAATTGGATGTTGTGATGTGTTTAGGTGTCAGGAAACCATGTTCACTATAACACCATTTTTAATGTCAAGTATCAGGTTGTCCCAAAAGTCTGGTAGGATTTTCCAAAAAAAACAATGATTCTTGCTTACTTCGGGGCAGGTCTAGGCGGTTCAGGAATATGGTAAAAGGTTCATTAAGCTTTCTAACAAAATATATATTGACACACCAGATTCCGTGGAGAGAGCTACAATGCCCGTAGTCGATACCCACCCAACACGCGGTGTCATCTACTATGAGTGGTCTGGCGTCACCAAAGCGACGGAAGCCACTCCATCAACGCTGCATTGGGCAAGGGATGTGTGAGCTACGAGACCGTGCGCCGCTGGTTCATCAGCTTTAGCGACGGCGAGACTGACATGGAAGACACACCACGCCCAGGACTGTGCTACTTCTGGGACGCGGAAAGAATGCTTTTCCAAGAGGTGCGGGTACAAGACGAGACAGTTACCGCTGCCGCATGCACCCACCAGCTCTAGCAGCTCGCCGTCGCTGTTCGAGAAAAGCGCCGGAAACCCTCCTTCATAACAATGCCAGCTCCCACATCGCGAAGAGTACCCAGGCTGAGCTACACGAGCTCGGCTGGGATGTCCTGCCCCACCCGTCATACTCTCCAGACATTGCCCCTTCTGATTTTCACCTTACCAATCCTCTTGAATTATTCCTGGTCAAGAGAAAATTCGCTGACCATGACTTGCTTACAAGGGCGATCGTTAACTTCTTCTACTGGGTTAAGGAAGTAATCAACGATCTACCTTGTGGTGGCAGAGTGTTGTCGATAACAATGGGGATACGTTGCCTGATTGTTGGTTGTTGTAAGAAAAAAAATAATGAAAAGTGATGATCGAAAAAAATCCTACAAGACTTTTGGGACAACCTAATAGATCAGATTTTTGAAACGTTAGGGAAAATTGTGCGGGTCATTCATCATTTTGCAGTGGCTCTAATACTGTTAAACTGATGGAATGTTACGGAAAGAAACCGATTCGGATATCTGACAAGTTGTGAGTATAGAATGGTTATAGACGAAATACAAGATGAGATAGGAAAATCTGTCTGAAAGTCTAAAAATTTGAGGTATTGTTACATCTATCCCCAAGGCGCACTTCCCCTCTGTACAAGTTTCTAGGTTGCGTAGTAGCGTTTCGTCATTACTCGACCCTGAATCTTAAGATACTTATTGTTAGTCACACTGAAAAACAATATTAAGTCACTTCAGGCTGAAGGAACCACTACAGAGCGCAAATCGTACGGAGGAATCGACGCTGATTTGTTGGGAATAGGGCTTGCAACGGGTGCTCCGCTCGATCTTGAAATGGAAGGAAGTCGAGTAGTTCCCTATCGGACGCGAAATGTTCCAAGGTGGGTTTGAGGAAAACGTTTTCGCTCAATTCTCAGTCTACTCTCCACTGAAGTCCACTGGTGAAGTTTCCACATTTGATTCACAAGTAAGGTCAAGCACTGGAGTGAGGGGAATTTCTGAGCTCTTCCCCTTTTCCATTCCATGACTTTTCCATGATCCATGACTGGTTGTTATTACTACAATAATAGGCGTCGCCCTAAAAAGGGTACGGCCATCAATCGATAAGCCCTAAAAGCGGTATTTAAACAACAGCCATAGTGCATATGTGTAGTGGGCAATGTCCCTCCTTGTGTTTGGATGAGCGGGAGGTGTGGACAGTTTATTAGGAAAAGCCACAGGCCAGTGGTGCCCTCCAGACAGTCGGAATAAAGAATCATGTGTACTTGTACATTTGCATTGCTCATATAGCGGTTTTCCCGCCAAACGGGTCAACGTGGTGAGACAGGGTGAACCAGGGGAAGGTGCGGGATCATGAAGAGATTAAAGACCATCATAGAAATGCAGCGATCGATAGAGATATTACCTCAACATGCCTCCCCCTAGGGGAAGTGGCGTCCCTGCCACTTCGGACATGCACAATAGTGTGATAATGTGATTCAAATATCAATTCATGTCTCACTTTCAAAACAACAACAACAAATATGACGTTAACAGGATGATAACATCGACATGCACAAAAAAATGCAAGAGTAAGGAATCCAAAGTGTTAAGAGATTCTGAAAAACGTACAACATGAAAGAAAAAAAATTTATAAGAGTATCGTGAGATTCCAAACAATGCGACGAAAAGAAACATCAGTGATATTCAGAGACCTTGAGGAGAGGGATATGGGTGGGGGTAGGGGTAACTATCCGTGGCGAGGATATCCGTAGCGTGTGCCACGTCCTCTTGGTGGCCTGCCGCCACGATACGAGGATGACGATGCGGCCATCCATGTGTAGTGTAGTACCGGTATTCTGCATCTGGGAGCATCTGGGTGGGAACCATCTGTTGTGTCGTCCTGAATGATGAGAACTTAGTGTACCTCTTAGAAGGTCCTGCAAGCTTCATTTTTTCCTCTCTCTGCTTAGAATACTCGCGTACGCGTGACTTCCGAGATTCTACAACTGCTCTCATCGGCGGAATCTCAATTTCCGCCCTGACGTAGACGCGGAGAACATTCATGTATTCCTTGAGAACATCTTTTGAATAAGTTCCTGAGCTCGAATTCCGTTGCGCCCCTGGCCCGTGTGAGGGTTCACTGGCAGATTCAATGCTCGGGATAAGGCTACAGAGACACTGTTTTGATAAAACCGCAGAGGACTTCGTGAGGTTGATGGCGCCATTGAAATCGATCCTGTTCTGCTGATACGCTTTGTCTCCACGTGGCGGAGCGACTGCTATGATTTTCATTCCCATGCGGGCTGCCGTCGACAAACATGTGGCTAAGCGGCACCACTCTTTCTTCCCAATAGGGACATCCGTTGTAGGGCCAATGAGCAGACGAGTTTTAGCTGTGGATCTTTCGAGAAATCCACTGATGTCGCTAAGGCGACTATATAACTGACGTTCCACATCGCCTTGCTCTTGAAAAACACTGCGAATGGCACGGAAGCTGTCTGGAAAAATCAACTTCCTGGACTCGTGCTGCCCTGTTTCATTCCAGTCGTTTATTTTGGCGAATCTCACGCCTTCGTTGGCCGCCTCATTGAGCTGCTCCATGGGTAATCCCGTGCCACCATCATGAGGGAGGGACAAGACAGATCCATCGTGGAGAATCAATGATAGAAATACATGGTCACAGAACTTCTTATAAGAGAGATAAGCTTTCCGAGCACCAGCGATCGTGATAAAAGGATGCTTATTATCTAACATCAGAAATCTTTTGTTTCGTTCATTTCTCTCATATTTATAAATTGAAATCAACCATGCAAGAGGAAAAAATGGAATCAAATCGAACATCTCCTATTGCCTCTGGCGCGGTTGGTACGACATCCTTGAAACATTTCTGTTGTACAGTGCATGAATACGAGCATCCGCTGTCATTTTCACCGTATCTTCCTGAATGGACTGTCGAAAATCACGGTTGAATGAGTTGGTCCCAACCGGAATTCGATAAATGGTCAGATACAAAGAGATCTCACTGAATGGGCTAAGAAAATCACCGTTGACTGTCAACCGGAGTTCGCTATGTGCCTCTAGCTTTTTGTTCCGAAGTTCCCGAACGCCACGGTGCCGGAGTTCGGTATCGTTCGCAAGTCCGAATCACGATCGATAGATCGGAGCTGGACTGTACCCGACGCCTTAGGCGTACGATTCCTTCTAAACTTACCAAACCTCCTATTGCCGGCCTGGCTTGGCCCCCATGTAGTGGGCAATGTCCCTCCTTGTGTTCGGATGAGCGGGAGGTGTGGACAGTTTATTAGGAAAAGTCACAGGCGAGTGGTGCACTCCACACAGTAAGAATAGAGAATCATGAGTACTTGTACAATTGCATTGCTCATATAGCGGTTTTCCTGGCAAACGGTTCAACGTAGTGAGACAGGGTGAACCAGGGGAAGGTGCGGAATCATGAAGAGAGTAAAGACAATCTAGAAATGCAGCGATCGATAGAGATAATTACCTCAACATATGTTCAAAGTACGATTGACTGACAACCGCGACCAGCACCTATCGCTCCGGAAATCACCTAAAAGCATGTCACCGTTGGTAAATCTCAGAGGAATCCCCAAAAATGTCACCCTCATTTTACAATAAGATATTGTTGAGACTGGAAAAATTCTAGCACATGTTAGGGGTGGGAAACGACTATTTGGCTTCACCACTGCGCGGAGTACATCCCATAAACCATGGGTATCGATCGATATTCCCTGTTAATGAAAATTGTCGGGTATTGTGTAGGGGAGCAAAAATGGGTAGTGGCCCACTCCAACAGGTGGGTAATGCTGCAGAAGTGAAAACTTCGTGGAACAACGGGTTATCGATCGATATCCATCGAACTTATCGGAGTTTGAATCGAACACTCTAACGGGTGGGTGCTAGTACAGAGGTGAAAATTCTATAGAGCCACATATGAGGTTTTATTTCAGTGGTAATAGGTCTGAGTAAAGTTCTCAGAAAAAATTCCGAGCGCCCAAAACTGTGCGCCGCCAACTAGTCGATGACATGTGCTTATCACTATTTTAATGTGTGATTAATTACTGGTTCAGAGCCTCTTCAACAGAAACCCCACCTCCACCTGTGTTCCAAAAACAAACACATGTCCGAGCAAAGGGTATAACGGTAAGACATATGTGATTTTTTTGATACTGTTTATTATACCACTTTCGCATTTCAGCCCACTACACCGTGTGTATTTCACAAAGTAAGGGTAGGCGAGCTCTCAAAGCTGCTCTGACTTAGTACTTTTTTGCACTCAGAACGCGTTCATAGTCGGCAAGCTTTCTCTAAAGCAAGGTCGGTCGCGGTCATACTCACCGCCGGCAGGGCGTGGCTGCATTCACAGGCAGCGAGGGAGAGTCGCATAGGGGAGGTGCAGAGATGACGCAGACAACGAGGCAGGGTGTCATAGGCAGAGACGCAGAGATACGCAGCCAGAGATACGCCCTGCCGTCGACTCCGCAAAATATGACTGTGGTCTAACGCTTAATAGACGGTGGTGCTCTAGATAGCGCCCGCTGACAATGCTGGTTGTGGATAACACTCCTATAATGTGTCGCGGCATTACACCAGCCCAACACATGAGGTAGTGATCGTGGAACGTGCGTTCAAGCGCGTTACGTCACTCGAAGTAGAGTATTTACGTTACCCAGAGCTCACGCAAATTCTCACCCATATCTGATGTTTGCGCGAAACTGCTACTGTTTTCTGGCTCTTGCCAGCATCCTCCCAATGTAGCTCCTTCATTATTCACCCCTTGCTTCAAACTTAGGTAACTCCACTGGATGCTGAGTCGTTCATGTTCTCCTGTCATAACTCTAGCCGGGCGGGTAAAGATGCATGGTAGGAAGTTCAGGATGTCTCATAGCCATTAGGCCGCATTTATACATTGCGAAAATGCCATTCTGGTTCACAAAAATTGCATGCATGTGTCGTTGTACGCACTCTGTATTGGTGCTATTTCCCCTCCACCACACTGGTCTCCCACCATTGATTCCCTGTGAGGGAGAGAGTGGAGGGAATATACCGCGCTCATGTGAGAATGCCGGGTGTGTGTCATTAGGACAGAAAAATCGCGTGACCGCGTTTGGCACGCGACGGGATGATGCGAGCTATGCGCGCCGTATTAGTTGAGTCCTGAAGCGATTACGTCTAGGTTAAGGCATAGAGCGCCGCTATCGCTTCAGGATCCTTCCAAGACGGCGCGCATAGCTCGCACCATCCCGTCGCACACCGATTGCCGCAAAGCGACTTTTATGTCCTAATGACATACACCCGAGAATGCCCACGTTGACAATTTGGCAATCGTGCGTCCACGATCGCTGATCGTTGGATCAATACGTATCCCCTGGTCATTGGAACTGCAAGCAAACAAATGTTCGCGAGGTATAACCCAAGCCTCATACACCGGATACATCCACTCCCTTTTACGCCACTCAACGTCATGAAAAATGTTTTTCGTCAGGATCACAGGGTGCGATTTGCTCCAAACTAAATAGGCACATACTGCCCTAGTGGGTATTTTAGAACAGAATTCCACAACGCGAGCTGGAGTGTCGTATGTAGCTGGCCCTCAAGGTGAGCTCAGTGTCCAGCGCCCCATCTCAGACGTATCCCCTACAAGACCCAAATGCATACAGCACTCTTAGCTCGCACGCACCGCATCGCAATCCGCGACGCAAGTTTTCTGCCGTAACAATTGCATGCCCCAACTGAGTGTGCTTACACTGATGGAGTGATTCAGTTGAGAACGTATAACTGTTGTATGACAAGCGAAGCAAGTTTTCAGAAGCCAAAAACGGCGTTCGAAAGGCTCGCGGTCGACTACAAAGAACGATTGACGGGTGCCGGTGACATGAATAAAATACTCAAATCTCTGTATTCAAATGCCTACATTGCGTTGGTTGACGCGAAAGAGGCCCCCAACGTCCGTCTGCCATTGAATATCAGACGAGCAGAGCTTCAGTACACTCAACGGCTGCATTGAACGTGGAAAGACGCATACTGGAGAGAAAACGGATCTTCAAAGAATCGCCCACGAAATGCCCTCTCCAGGAATTTTTTTTTTCGAGTCAGACTGTTGGAAATGTTATGACTGTGACTGTAAATATTTCGTTACGCTCAGCAACAGAATGCAATCTTTGATGAGACAAAGATAATTTAACATATTGTGTATATGATTAATTATACAGTGTATATTCAAATAAAAAATTATGCGACGTTTGATTGAAATCACGTGATCAGTGTTACCCAAACAATTTTGTAAATTCGGTATGTTGGAATTTATATGCAGTACACTGTCCTCGTTGTCGATTAGTATTTATGGTACCTCTCACCGTTCCGACGCTACTTTGGTCTTAGCTCCGCGCACCGCGTCGCATGCCGCGCCGCAAACTTTCTGCCCTGACGACAGGATGTCCCACCTATGTGTACTTGCCTTGATGGGGCGGTTTCAGCTGCCCCTCATTATACAAGGTGTCTCCCACATAATTATCGATTGGTGATATTTGACTGCCTCATCGAATCCAGAAGTGTTCAAGGAGAGGTGATCGTTTAGGTTATACTCGATAATGAAGAAGGCATCACCCCCTCATTATTTGATCTTTTATTACCATTTTTGCTGACTCCATTATTTTTACTAATTCTGCTTCACAAAGGGTTCTTCCACTTTTAGTGTTTCTTGTGAGACCAGCCCTACTTACTGACAACGAATTGCTGAAATGGTGAATGTTAAATCTTCAGAGTACTTTTACGGTTGCTTCCATACTCAGGCGCGTCGCAGCCGCCGACTCATTTTGCGTGAGCTCCACTTATAACTTTCGACGTAATCGAGTTCCACTCGATAGTGGTACTGCTGGATCTCCAAAAAACAAATCAACAGTTGAGAGATATTTTCGCGTTGAGAATCAACCGTAGAATGCACAGTACTTAAAAGAACGTCATTTTATACAACATTGATACGAGATCAGGATAAACACTAATCTCCCAACAGAGACAATCTGTCTCTTTTCTGTATTTCCTTTTCTGAACTTCCCTGTCCTTCATATCTGTACTTATGAATTCAAGCTTTACGGCGATTATTTGCTATTTTCATTGCTAATGGCCTGTAATGTTTGATGAAATAAGTTGAAATACGATCGGGTCACAAGTTATAAATAGAGCATGCAGCAGGCGTCGCACAGTACGGCAAGCCACCTTTTTGCACGAAGCACGAACATCGCATTGGCTTAGTGCGAAAACACGTGACGCACTAATGAGAACCTTCAGAGGCACTTGAAGTTACCGAAATGGGGCAGTGAATGAAAGTGGAACTGAGAATGATATTCTCTGTAAATGGTTAGGCTATTCATGAAGGAATTTGTGACGAAACTCGCATTGAAGAGCGCATCCGGGGACTTTTGCAGTGATCTCGTAGCGCCTCACTTTGCACTGTAATGCTTTAATGGACGAGTTGCTCTAGGACGGGGCAATATTCGCGGCTGGCTGGTGTAGCCTGTCACCATCTGCCTTCACCCCTAAGCGGCTAGTGATGCAGAGGGGCTGAAGGTGAGCAGTGAGAGGGAGGTCTTTTTTTCAGCGCCTAGACTTCTGCATCCCACAAACGGCCCAAATTACCACCTAGAGGACTGCAAAGACGGTCCTTTGGAGGAGTGTTGGTCCAAGAAGACTTTGTGCGTGAAAAGCGCGCAAGCTGTGAACTCTCGAACAGACGGAGCCACGTGTGGCTGTCGCGGCTTCGAATTCCACCTCCATGAGGTGGACTTACTGGAACAGTCAGATGGAAAGGGTGATGGACGGTGGCAAGTTGAAAAAAGTGCTGCTGATTTCCTTCTGTATGATCTTCATAATCGCAGATCAATGTGGTTCTGTTCGACACCCAGCGAAGTGGCGTCAAAAACCCTCCCCTTTCTCTGGTGTTTCGCCATCTTAATACTTTTTCGCTGCCGTACCTTAACTTCCTATAATCACACTACTCTTGCATCATCTAGATGTCTTGCCTTACTTTTTTCTTTATTCACGATAGAACCGTTGTACAAATCGCACTGTTTATTTACCTCTTGTCAACACAGACAAAATGGTTGTTTGAACTGCACTGTTTATTTACCTCTTGTTGTCACCTTAGATTCCATCATCAAACGGCAACGGAATTCATTTTGCGAAAAGTCATTTCCATGGAGTTCCAGTTGTTCACTTCAAAAACACTGGCAGAAACCGTTGGCACAGGTGCCAAGGCGCCGGTACTGCAATAATAATATAAGTAAAGTCTGGCGTTGTAATGTTTGATGAAGGAAAAGGTTCGGAGATACCTGGCCATTCTTTGCAACATTCTTCCCGCCGCAAAGTCAGACACCACAGAGGTCAGAGTACGCGACGCTGCCAAAGCTCCTTCCCCGAAAAGTCTTAGGCAAATCTGGGAGAGCCCAGACGGCGAAGGACACGCCCCCAGCGGCAAGCAAGCGTGTTGCTGGGACGGGTCAGGTATCTCCTAATCAAGGGAAAAGAACGCGAATGGGTCACTAGTTATGAATAGAGCGCGTGCAGCTGGCGTCGCACTTCGGAGTTCCTCCGAATATCCGCTGCCTTTCGACAAAGAGCATCGTTGCTTAGATCAGTGTATTGGCGACAGAATCATGAAATGACGGGCTTCCCGACTGCTTCTCCTCCTACAGCTTTAAGATGTACTGTAGGTGTGCTTGGGTATGTGGAAGGGACTGTCTTGGAGACGCCGTGCAGGCTTTCATAGGTCTACTCAGGTTTATTGAGAACTGCAGACGTTCTCAAGCAGCAACTGTGTCTGTTCATGGCTATAGAGGGTCAATTTAAGTATGGGGGGGGGTGGGGAAAAAGCAACTTTTCACCGACGTCGAAGCTCCTTCCCTCCCCAGGTACGCTCGAATTCATATCTCCTCCTTCTACGTGAAAAAACATCTGTCAAAGCATCTGTCTCATCTGCTTTAGCCTAAGTCTAGGGAGGAAAAGTAGCTTCGAGATGAATGAGAATTTCGCGTCTCCCCCATACTTTAATTGACCCCGAATATTTTCAAGTCGCGAAGAACGAAAAACCATTTACCAATTTTTGTTTATTATTTTTTGTTATTTGGTAGTATCCAAATCAGCTCCCTCACAGGTGGTTCAATCTTAAAGACATCAGGAGGGGGTAATTTTGGCTTACTGTAGAACAGACGTAGTGTGGACGAGTTTGAGTGGCCGCCATTGCACAAACTCGCCAATTTGACGCCTTGGCATGGTGCCAAAAGAAGATGGTTCTATTATAGATTTGTTTTTTCCTTCTAGTTTTTACTTTGTTCTTTCTTATTGTTTCTAGATGTACTTACGGGTCACATAAAGTCGGGGGGGAGACGCAAAATTTTCACCCACGTCAAAGCTTCTTTCCCTTCCTAAGGTTAGGCTAAAGCAGATGAGACCTATGCTTTGACAGATGCTTTTCAATGTGGGAGGAGGGGGTATCAATTTTAGCCTAAGCCTAGTAAGGGAAAGGAGCATCGACGTCGACGCAAAGTTGCGTCTCCCCCCCCCCCTCCCCCCCCCCCGACTTTATTTGACCCTTCTGAGCTTTTCAGGTATAGAAATGCACAATTAAGAAGATCCATAAGTAAACAAGTAAAATATGTCACTAGAAAACAGTCTAAAGAGGAAATAATCCCAAAATAAGGTTACATCAGGCCGAAGACAAGCTTTAAAATGAACGAAGCGTGGCTCGGCCATGGAAGCTTGCAGTTCGGATGGAAGCGCGCCCTGGGGGCAAATAGCGCCCTATGGCGCGTTTTTCAACGCCGGTTTCGTTACACATTGTATTTACCAAACCCATATGTTTGTTTTCAGACGCCATTGTTTTTGTAAACGTTATACCGCCCTAGCCCCCCTCCCGGTGCCCTTAAATCATGCATACAACTGAAAAATCTTTGGTTATACCTGCTTGAAACTTTCGATTCTGACATCCGCGCTTCCTGGTGTCGTGACCTTCGTCCGACACACCGTAGCACCTGGCGGGCGCACGGGTCCCGACCCGCCGGTCGAACGTTTTAGAATGGAGGGAAGACGCCTTCATAAGGCGTACCAGTTCGTCAGTGTCGGTATGTGTGCTCCGATCAGACAATCGCCAGTCGCCGCCGTCACCGTCCACTCCTGTCGCCGTCTTTCGTAGAGAGCCGTGCTCAGCCAACTCCAATCCAGCCGTAGCCGGTATTTGGCACCTGCTCGCAGGACTGTAGCACGTCGTCTGTATTCCTGCCAGGGCTATCGTGTCGCCGTGGTCAACGCCGTCAAGGACACCGCACATGGACGTGCAGCCGAGGGATGGGTTCTTGCCAGTCCCCCGGGACAGATGAGGTCCTGGGTTCGACCAGTGAGTCCTTAGGCTTTGTTTTATACGATCATTTTGTGTATACTCCTTGTATTTGCCTTTTCTTGTTGCCACTAATCTCACTGTGTAGAACATGAACATCACTCACTCAAATTAGTATTGTCCTATCACAAGGTTGCTATGCCAGACTACTTGGTAACTAGTTGTTGCGCTCCTCGTAATAACCGGTCGGTCAAAATTACGTAGACGGATCGTGAGTCCACCGTCTATGTGGTTATAGGTATAAGCAATGTCGTGGTGTAGGGAAAGTCCTCGTCGAGAGGACCGGCGTCTAATGTATGCTCCGTCGTTGGGGCAGCTAGAGCCCCTTGGCAACCCGCATAGGCAGAGCGAAGGTTCAGCACCCGTACGGCGCGGGTGACCCTATCTGTGTCCTAAGGGCACAATTGCGGACCGGTGGAGATATAAGACTGGCCACTAGCCATGGTTGCGTCGGGGTTGAAACGCTTAACTCCTTCTATGTCAAAACTTTTTCATGATGGTTTTCCTGTTACTTTAGTCTAACCCCTTTCCGGTTCGATGAAGGACCTCTCTACATCCTTTTCCTCTGTTATTGCACGAGGCAATGCGGTATTTATACATTTGTCCTACCTTGTGTTTCACCTCTTTTCCTGTCACTGGTACGTGGGTGTGTGTCATTAGGACAGAAAAGCGTGGTCGCATCTGGTGCACGACGAGATGGTGCGATATATGGGCGCCATATTACTTGTTCGTGAGGCTATTACGCCTAGAATAGGGCGTAGAGCACCGTCATCGCTCCAGGACACCATCCAGTACGGCGCGCATAACTCGCACCATCGTGCCTAACGCCAAACGTCGCAATGCGAACCTTCTGCCCTACAGACGCACACCCACTGGGGCAGGGGCTGCGCATACAAATATAGAATGAAAAAAGGAGCAAATATGCCTTATCGTCAGCATGGAGCTTACACGCCAGCAACAAAGAAGGGAATCTCAAGTTCTTTTACGGCGGCACCTACCACAAGTGAGACGACTTCTGGTCACGCCACGTATCACTGATACGCGTCTCTCAAATCGATACCCAGTCTTACAGCGTCGCAAAACACGACCATGATGAGAATCTATAAGCTGACGACATTGCCTTGATAGCGAATGCCAGAGATGAACTATAGGCGAATGTGCAGAGTTGGCAGGCAAGGCTGGCAGAAAATGGCCTACGACCGAACGTCAAGAAGACTAAGTTCCAGAGATGCGAGAACTGTACACAGTCCATCTGCACCGCCATGGAGAAAGCATCGAAAGAATTAAGGACTTTTGATATATGTAAAATGATATAGCCGCGGTTTGTAAGATGGGCTAGGCCGTGAAAGCTCGAATAAGTGTGGCTTGATAAATCGACACTGTTCCCAAAATCCAAAGGGCAATGTTTACAGATCAATGGTAAGGCTCGATGAGTTGACAGCGTGCCAGGTTGACTCTATTTACGAATTTTCAGTGAATTTGGTGGTCTACTTTTTTGGACCCGTTTGGGCCCGTAGCGCTCGAAATTCGCGGTTTCGCACAAAATGAGTGCCGTATTCGTGTTGGGGAGGGTCAAAATACTCGTGAGGACACATTTATAACCACATCCACATTTTGACCCTAACTTCGAGAATGATGTTCGGTCGTGAGTACATGGCTCTCTTTCTACTTGTAGAAGTGAATAACTAACAAAGTCGATGAAAATCAATGGAGTATGCACAGCATGGAAGCCTATCGCTCTAACTTCACCTATCAACCATCAAGCAAGAGACATAGTCAGGAGTTTCTGACAAGTGATACCGTCGTCTCCTTCGTTGAACGTGCAGTCGAAGGTATAATAGCGATGCCTAGCTCAAATTTTCGAGTTGGGTCAAAACTTCGATCGGGCTGGAAACTTATCCCTGGTCGTAGTTCGACTTCCTGAACAGATTACCAAATCCGTTTCACGCGAAAACGCCTCGTTCGTGCGCTATGAGCGCTGAAAGGCCAGAAAATTGGACTGTCAAACTTGCTGAAATCTGGCAATAGAGGGCAGTCCGGAATTCTAAGTGTGATTACTTCACTTAGACTTCACGTTCAAATGTTTACGAGCCCAAAAAAATGAAAATCTAAATTTCGCAGGAATTTGTCCTCAGTGGGGGCCGAACCATCAACCCCCTTTTTGGCATTCGTAGGGCCGCTACGCAAAAATGGACATCACTTATATGTTTCTTGTACGTACCCCCATACATGCAATAACCTTTCAAAAGCGCGTCATGAGTTGGACGACCTTGCTCATGTCGCGTCGGCCTGTGTTGATTTCGGTGTCAATTGATCTTCTATGGTTCGACAACAATTTTAATGGCTGGAAGTGATCTTTTTTGATAGCCACTCTATCAACCCATTGACAACCGTGTGACACGACGTCGTGTCACACCATGTTGGCCGCGTGGGACCGTGTGACACGATGTCGTGTCACACTCTTGTAACTCATAATTTAGGCTTCTTTTCGAACTTTTGTTTGATCTTTTTTACTATATATATTTCAAATATAAGGATTTTCACACAATACATGGTCCAAGAAAATAACATTTGATTCATGAATTATTGGGCTTCAAATTAAGGGGGTAAATAACGGTCACTGAGCACATTTTTTGTGATTATTTTGAAAGCAATCAATACAAAAATAATGTCTGCATTTGCTGCAACGAGTACGAACTCTTCTAGCATGAGACGCAGCGTACACGCACCCATGAATTTTGTACATTTCTTTATAACAACTAACGCATCGCCTGCGATCATTTGCCTTACCCTCGCCTAACTCTTCGAGTTTGTGAGTGGGAGTATTCATAAAGGTCACATCGCTACGCAGTAATGATTCTACAAGCTCCAGTTTGTAATCATTCAGTTTCACTTCAGTCATCTTAGTTTTAGAGTAAAGAATCCAGGAGTTCATCACAGCAGTCTGTGTCAAAAGATGAAAGAAGAGTCTGATGTACCACTTGGTGGTCTTCCTCACAAACGGTGTATATGACGTCATTTGGTCGCTCAAATCCACAAACCCTTTCATCTGATTGTAGTCTTCCACGACATTTGGTTTATTCTTTTCACAGAAGCTGCTATCATGCTTCGTCGACAGCATGTAAATTTCACGCTTATCCTTCCACTTCATAATCATTATACCATTCTGGTTTTGCTGAGAGCAGCTTTCACCTCGTTTCAGCTTCATAGTCTTAATCATCGGAGGTATTCCTCTCCTGTTCTTCCTCAGTGTTCCGATTAAGTTGGTCCTTCTTTTGAGCAAAGCCTTAGCCAACGGTAAGTTAGTGTACCAATTGTCAGTGCACAAGTCACGGCCTTGATCTAAGTAACCTTTCATTAGTTCCATGATTACAAAATCGGGGACAGATCCTCTTCGTGGTTTCTCTTTACCTGCGTAAACTTTGATGCCCGATGTGTAACCACCATTTGAACATATTTTGAAAAGTTTGATGCCATACCTATGGCGTTTTGATGGGATATATTGCCGAAACCGAACTCGACCTCTAAATGGAATTAGTGACTCGTCGATGCACAGCTCTTTTTCGGGTCTGTACATGTTGCTGAACGACCTGTTGAGTTCTTCAAGAATTGGGTTGATCTTATACAATCGGGACGTCGTATCTGCTCCATCATTGTCGGTAAAATGAAGACAAATAAGCAAGGTCTCGAATCTTTTTCTGCTCATCACATTGCCAGCTATTGCATGACCTCCTAATCCCGCTCTAGTCGACCAGTAATCTCTCAACTTGGGCAAGCGAACGAGTCCCATTTGTATGCATAAACTAATGAATTTCTTGATTTCGTCTGCATTATTATCCATCCAGTTTTCCTTCTTTTTCTTACCATAACGGTTAGTCTCCGTCACCACTATATCCATCACTTGATCATTGAAACAATCGGTAAAAGTCGATCGGATCAACACACACGAACACATCATCATGACAGTCGCAATTCTCCCCAAAAACCCATCTATCATGTGCTTGAACCTCGCTGTCCCAGGAATCCTCGTCTTCATCTTCTCCTCCGATATCTTCTTCGGTTTCGGAGTCGCCTTCCTCTTCATCCACTGGAATAACGAGAACGTCTTCTTCTCCATTAAGTTCGTTTTGAACCGTCTGATCAAAATCATCATCACTTTCTAGAAGCAGACTATCGAAATTTTGGTTTACTTCACTTTCATCCTCAAAAGCATCCATTCTTATCTGAAACGGGAAGCTTAATACAAATGTGGCCTATATGTTATCATAAGTACAGGTAGGAACCCAATAACAATGCAAAAAGGTGGAAAAAAATTGCATGTAAGAAAAGGTGTCTCTGTGGGACCGTGTGACACGACGTCGTGTCACACTCGGAGCGTGGGAAAATCCCGCGCGGTCCCACGCGCCAGACACGTGGAAATGCCGCGGTCGTCAATGGGTTAAGTGTGATACAGTTCTCAGGAAGAGGTATTCTTGATGAAACTCCTGTGCCCTCTCTAAAATTCAGGATGAAATGAAAAAAGGCGACTCGACTTCGAGACTTCACTATCGACAGATCTTTGCTGATCAGCTCATCAAGGACGAAACTATCCGTTTTCACATCGGCACGATCTTGGCGTCTACAGTGAGTATGATGCATTCATGCAGATCACGCATTCAGGAATGTAACACCTCCCTCCTGAGACGAACAATACTAGTGTATGTCTTCTTCTTCGGATTGATCTGCAAACGAGTTGGAGGGTGTTTTGTCCGTGTTTCTCGTGGAGGCGAAGTTGTCACGCCGGGAGTTGGGGTTGCGAGACGATCTTCGTCCGACCTGTCATCCTAAGGGGTCGGCATATCGGTATCCGCACACGGCAGTAGCGGGAAGTCGAGCTGCTTCATAACTTCAGTCGTGTCGTTATGGTCGGTTCTGGGACGCAATTGATTCGCGTGTCTTTTCCAGAGTTGGCCATCGACCTGAACATCGTAAAGACATTGTCCATAACTTCACATATCCTTTGGTCCATCTTGGGTATCCGGTGCGGTAGTCCCGGATCCACACAAGGACCTCTGGCTCGAATATCTTCGGGCGCGCACCATGATGGCTATTGAATTGGGCTTCTATCTGTGAGTTTCTTCTAGGCTCCGTGATAGTTTCAGTGGGTTTCAGAAGTGTAAGCGTGGAACGTAGGTGTCGTCCGAGGAAAGCTTCAGCTGGTGACCGTCCAGACAAATGGGACATGGTGTCCGACGATAGTTGAACAGGAATGTTAGTAGAGCTTCTTGAGTCCTTCCTCCCCTTCCGAGTTTTCGAAGGCTCCTCGAATGTATCTACCCTAAAGTCTGATAGATAAGTCCGCTCGCACGCGGTGTCGCGCGCGGCAGCGGTGAACGCAGGCGCAGTCTTCAAAGAGCACAGGATCGCGATGCACTCTTCATTATTAAACGACAGAATTGTAGGAACTGTTTATTCAACTTCATTCCTAATATCTAAAAAGACCACGTATCAAAATCTTCGTTTAGCCCGTGTAACAATGATCATTTATCTTGAATTTTCTACGCAATCTCAATTTCATCGTCACAATCATTCATAACATTAAAATTCTACATAAATAAATGAAATTTTACGGAAACAATTTTATTATTCCTCCCGTATACTGCTGATCATAAGTTGTTAAGGCATTTCAGAGGGCTCAATGACTAGGAGGAGGGCTTAGATCAGGTGCAAAAACTTGACGCGGCAAGCAGAAGCGCGTTTTGCGGGGGAAAAATAAGGTGAAAGACGCATTTCTGCGAGGCTTTGTGCACCATTATCATAACAGGAGTAAGGAAAAGTTTCTATTCACCGCTATTTGATCGCCAAAACCACCGTTACATTGAAACCCCGGTTCAACAACGATTCTCCTCTCGCTCGTTCACTTTCCTCTGCCAACTGTGAAGTTTGCGTGTTCACCTTTCGTACGACCCCAGCTTTACTTGATACTCGCTTTTATATTTACAGTACAATATACAATACAATATTAACTCGTTTTTAATACAATCCACAAATCATAGCTTCTTCAATCTCCTTCATCTCTGGTTGGTTCTTTGAAGGCTGAGGTCGCCTGTACCGCGCGCGACTCGCGTGCGGGCGGACTTATCTATCAGACTTTAGGGTACAAAGCATTCCACTTGGCCAATGGAGTGCGGATGGAGTGGTGGTGAGCGAAGATGCTTGATTCCGTTTCGATCACAAAAATCACTGAATTCCTTCGACATGAACTGCGTTCCATTGTCTGTAACGAGTGTTTCGGGATATCCATATCGCGAAAAGATGCAGCGGAATTCCCTGATAGTTGCAGAAGATGTCGTGTGCGACATCTCAATGATCTCAGGCCATTTGGAATAGGCGTCCACAATGACCAAAAACATTCATCCATCGATTGATCCCGCGAAGTCTGCATGGATTCGGTTCCACGGTTTTCCTTCGGCTGGTCACGAGTGCAGAGGAATCTTAACAGGATCTTTGGCGTTTTCCTGACAGGAAGCACAGGATTTCACCTTTTCTTCGATATCCTTGTCAATGTTTGTCCAGTAGCAGTAATCCCTTGCCAACATTTTCATTCTTAAGATTCCAGGATGGCCATGGTGTAGGTCCGTAAGCACAGCGGCGCGTAGGCTATGTGGGATCACGATACGATCACAAAACAATAGGCATCCTCTATGGGTCGTGAGGTTATTGCGCATTGAGTTGAAGTCCATCGGCTTCTTTGGCCATTTTCCAGACAGAACGCAGTGAAGGATTTCCTCCAACTTAGGGTCCTTAAGCGTTTCTTCTGCAACCTTGTCAGCAGTGACTGGAAGTTTGGTAGATGTATCTGCAAAGATATTAATGGCATCGGCGTTGATTTCGGCGATGACCATATCCTCTGCTGGCGTTGACTATTCTGCAATAAGTCGGGACAGCGCGTCAGCTTGTCCGAAGTTTGTCGTGGTCCGACACTCAATCGTGAAGTCATAGTTGAGCATGATGAGCGACCACCGTTGGAGTCGGTTTGCCGTGTAGAGGGGTATGCCCTTTTTGTTTCCATAGATTGCTAAAAGCGGTTAGTGATCCGTCAGCAATTTGAAATGGCGTCCGTGGAGATATCGGTGGGATTTCCGAACCGCGAAGACTAGGGCTAGTCCTTCCTTTTCCACTTGTCCGTAATCCTTCTCGGCTTGTGTGAGTGTGCGGCATGCATGACATGTAGGCTTTTCCGTACCATCCGAGAAGCGATGCGATATGACTGCTCCAATCCCATAGTCGGAGGCATCAGCTGCGACGACTATCTCTTTGGAAGGGTCATAACGTGGAAGCCGAATTGACGAATTCTCTCGAATAGAGCATCCAAGTTTGCGATGTGTTCGTCTATCGTGCGTCCGGTGACTATGACGTCATCCAGATAAGCGGCGCATCCGTGCAATCCAGCAATCATCGAATCCATGATTTGCTGAAAAATCCCGGGGGCAGATTTTACTCCGAACGGAAGACGATTGTAGCTGTACAGCCCTCGATGCGTATTGATTGTCAATAGTTCCTTCGAAGCATCGTCGACCTCTACCTGGAGGTAAGCATCGGCAAAATCGATTTGTGTGAAAATCGTTCCACCATTCAACTTTGTGAAGATGTCGTCGGGTGTGGGTAGTGGATGATGATGTAGCATCAGAGCGTCATTAAGGCCAGTGGAGTAGTCGGCGCATAGGCGAAGACTTCCGTTTGCCTTTTTCACCACGACGATCGGGGCGGCCCACTTGGAGTACGTGACAGGGGAGAGTACGTTTTCTTCCAGTAGACGGTCGATTTCCTTGACCAGAGCGGTGACGTTGGCGTACGCTACGGGACGTTTCTTCTTGAAAACTGGTACTGCGTCACTTCTCAGCTTCAGCGTTGTCTTGGTCGTCGTACATCGTCCGAGACCGGTGTCGATGACTGTTGCAAACTTGGTCTTCAGCTTGGCAACGATGCAATCTCGGGTAGCGGATACATGATCCAAGACTATCGTCTGATGGATCTGATATTTCTCGACGGCTTTATATAGATCCGGCAGTTGCTTGATCCATGGCATCCCGAAGACGTTGCATTCATCTTCGGTAACGAAGCAAGTTCCACGTCCGAGAAACAGTCCTCCAGATGAATTTGTGACCGTTTCCGTCTCAAAACATCCGCGAAATTTGAGAGGAGTTCCATTGGCTGCAAATCCGGTTACATCTGTCTTCTGAAGGAAGGGTGCTCCGATCTGCTTCCATTTTGAAACTGAGATTATGGTGATTTCCGCTCCTGTATCGAGTAGAAGATGGGTTGGATGACCATTGATGAGAACATCCAGAAGTGGGTGGTCATCCCTCTTGAGAGCTGCTATCACATTGCTGATGTTTCGATTGTGATGATAACGCATAGCTGATCCACGTTGTGGCCTTGATTCCTCGTTGTCAGGTCGAGGTTGGTGGGTGTTTCGGTGATTCTTATACTGCTGCTGCTGCTGCTTTATGTTCTTCCCTCGGTTCCTTCTGCGGCGAATGAACTTGACTGCTGGATCGCCCTCGAGCATTTGGGAGTCCTCCTTGTACGATTTGATCAGCTGACATTCTGCGTTGAGGTCTTTTAGAGTGACCTTCTCAGACTGGTCCAGCTTCCCCAGAAGGCGGGTGCGGTAATCCGTGAAGTCGGGCCCTTGGAATCCAATTAGGTAAAGCAAGCACTGGATCCCGTCAAAGTCTATGGTATCCAGCTTGGCCTCCGTGCATTTGGTCTTGACAAGGAGTTGGTAGTTGTTGAACTCCTGACCTTCGTACCTCAGTTTGAAACATTCAAAACGTCGACAGAACAACATCTTGGCGGATCCGAATTGGCGCTCCAACACCTCTAGAACCTCGTTCTAGGACATTTCCGGTGGTTGCCTGGGCGATGTAGCTGCTGTCAGCATTCGGTGACAGTCCTCGTCCATGGAGGAGACCAGCAATCGTATCTCGTCCTTCTCGTCAAGGTCGCCGCACTCGTTATCGAAAAGGTCTTGATATCGCTTGAACCATATGTCGAAGGTGCGGTTTCGGTCTGGATCGTAGGTAAATTTTTCTATACGACGATGGAGGGAATCGAATATTGAGTGCTTGTCTTTAATTATGAGCGGGCTGGTGACTGTGGAAGGAATTGATATCTTCTCCATGAGCTTCCTGATGGCGTCTTCATGGCGTCTTCATGTTCGTTCATACGGCACGATTGGAGTTCCAACTGCTTTTGAACGGCTTGCAGAATAGCTGGAAGAGCGTTCATACTCGTAACTCCTACCTGATCGCCAGTGTTGGATACCCGATGTGGAAGACGGGATAGGCTGCAGCTTCATTAGAGCAGTGAGGATAGAATGAATAATAATGAAAACAACCGCCTTATATACACTCCTAATGGGCGGTCTATATCATTGGCTTTATCTTTATACCATTCTACAGTGAGTATGATGCCTTCATGCAGATCACGCATTCAGGGATGTAACACTTCCTAAGTTTTTTGATGATTGTAAATTGTCTTTGCACGATCATATTATTGCTAGTGATTCTACTGTCATGCCGACTAAGGTTGATAATAATATTGATCGATTTGTAACCAACGAAGAGGTAGAGAGAAAAAGACCGATAGTGGTTGTAGGTGTGCTTGAAAGTCGTAGCCGTAGGAGCTATGGTAGGGTTGTACATGATCGTGAATGTGTTCAGCATTTGCCAGACTTTCACTCAATCGATTGTTTTCCGCTCTCAGTATATCGTATGGGGCGCCCTAGCCCTACGCATGATAAACCTCTAAAGTCTTCTTTCGAGCTTTTTTTTGCGAGTCTAGTGTTGAGAGGAGCACCTCATCTTAAATACTTTTGGTTCAAGAAGGGGGTCTTCATAGGGCCTTCTCTCCCTAAAAGGGAAAGAGAGGGGATTCGTATCGAGAGAGAGGCTCATCTGCAGAAGAGGCTGCAATAAAACGACGCCTACTGGTAGTAAAGATTCTATTCATAGGGAACAGAGTCGTACTTCAGATCGCAGCATTGTTGACGATGCGGTTGAGATCACGCCTATTTCGCTTCATCCCTCGAATATGTCAAACGTGTAACCCTTCCTCGGAAGTCAGATGCTTATCCATGCTGTCTTCTAGCGAATATTCGTTCTCTTTCTAAAAACGTCGGTGACCTCCTGTATCTAATGTGGGATGTTGTCAAATATAGCGGAATCGCTCTCACAGAAACATGGCTTCTTGACGATATTAGTAGTGAATCTTTACTTGAAGAGTGCTTAAACCAGTATGAGATCTTAAGTGCGACCGATATAACAGGCGCGGTAGCGGGGTTGCCATTATAGCGAAAAGAATCTTCAGTCCTCGACCTATTTTCAGGAAATCTGTTTCTTCTTCTTACGAACTGCTAGATGTGGACCACGACATGGCTTCTACAAAGGTTAGGATGGTATTGGTCTACAGAGCTCCTTGGTGTTCGACTGCTGCGTTGGAGCAATTATTGTAGGCAACCGGGGATTTGATGGCTAATAGCTGTCCGGTAATTTTGGTCGGTGATTTCAATCTCTTGAAGATTTCTTGGATCGAAGAGGGAAGTCCAGTTGCCGTTGATTGCTGGGACTCATTAATTTTTTTATTTTTTTTTTTGATCCGGTATTTTTTTGATTGCGTCAGTTCATTAATTTTTGTCATAGTCTCAGCCTTCATCAGATAGTTATGGAACGGACTTGTGGGTGTAATATTCTAGATCTACTATTTACCAGTAAAGAGTTCATAATGGATGCGGCTGTTCGACCACCTGTTGGTATTAGTGATCACGCTTCCATTTTCTTTTCAATCTAGCTAAAGGTCGATGAGGTGATGGGGACAACATTAGTAAGAGACGTCAAAAGTGCCAAGTGCCAACGAACGTCGTATACCTAGATTTTGAAAAAGCTTTTGACAGAGTTTCTCATTCTAACTTATTCTGGAACTCACCATAATTGGCATTCATCCGAGGATAGAAGCTTGGAAGTGGTGTGCCCAAGGTGGAATATTATCCCCAATCTTTTCAATACATTCACCTTTGAGCTGCCTTCACTAGTAATTGCCAAAGGAATTAAATGTGTTGCTTTCGCTGACGATTTTGAACTGCATCACCCAATTCTATCCAAATCGGACAAAGAACTATTAAAAGAAACCACTAACGGTGTCATCAACTGGGCCGTACAATGGAAATTATCCATATACGTCGAAAAAACTAAGATTTCGCACTTGAGAAAGGTTCCTATCAGCACTATCTACTTGATAGACAGTGTGCAGTTGGAAGAAGTCGAAGAGATTAGAGACCTCGGCTTCTTTGTTCGAAGTGACCTCAGTTTTGATGACCGCTGATGATTCTAAGCTTATTCTGGAACTCACTGATGATTTTAAACTTATTCCGCTAAAGTCATGGAGTCATTTGTTCAACATTTTCAGAGCTCTCTCAACTGGGGATCCTTCAATACTTCTCAGAGCTCCCATATTCTCCCTTGTTGAAACGTCGGTATAGTTGTCGATTGTTTTTTTTTTGTATGCCGACACGAGGTTAGATGTGGAACCTTTACTGGCCTAACGTTTCGACCTCCTCGTCCGCTACAGAGGACTGAAGATGGCTCGAAGCTCTTGATTTGCAAAGTATACGAACAAGCGCTTCCTCCGCTCTAGCGTTTCCGGCGTCGTTTTGAGATCGCTCTCGGACAACCCGGTAATGAGAAACATACTCACCCAAATTCCACCAGCGGAGCAGCAGCTCACGCCTCAATCACATGTGTCAGTAAGGGCGAATGAGTCTCACTTGACCAATGTTCCTTATACGGCAAAAATTACTGCCGCGCACGTCGCCTTTACTGTAACTCGCACTGTGATACAAAAGGCAAGAGTTCATTGCTAATAGAAAAACACTCGTTCCGCATTCATTCGTGGCTTCCTTGTAGAGATCCAGATGACGATGTAGATGACGAAACTTCCGTCTCGTACGCCAAAAAGAGCATATAACATCAGAGTCACTTCCGTTTTGCTCCTCAAGTTTTGCTTGCCAAGTGGGATGGTTATAACACCACGCCTTTACCCGGCTAGATGTTCTTTGACGCATACAGCCAGAACCCTTCCCGTTTCTTCAATATATGTGCTATTACTAGTCCTACATTGGAGCTCATAAATAACGCAAGCCCTATCACAATTTCTGGCTTCCCATAAGGACAAATAATGCAGTTTGGCGTTATGCACTGCTTATCGTACAGTGTTGCGAACAAGTTGTCGTTTAATGTTGTAGTTAGGGATATTCACTAAGACAACATCATTTTGTAACTGTGCTCGAACGACACTGCGGTTTATTGCAGCGCTAACCCTATCGGAGATAAACGGGATGCATAAAGGTAGTTTCCCTTGGCGTGGGCTTGTCGTCGTTGACTAACATATGGCGTTCTTTGGTGCGATGGTACCGCATAACCATTTTTCGCAGCAATGCATAAAGTTAAACGTTCTGATTCCTGCCGTCCCCACCACCAGCGCACATACTGGTTGCTGTTGCAGATATGTTCTTAATGACCGCACGTTCCACAGCAGCAGGGTGAGCTGACGTCGCATGAATCAAGATACCAGCGATATACTTTTTGCCGTATTAACATTGAGTCAAGTAAGACTCATTCTCCCTTACTGACACATGTGATTGAGGCGTGAGCTGCTGCTCAGGAGGTGGAATATTGGGTGAGTCTGTTTCTCCATTACCGGGTTGTCCGGGAGCGATCTCGAAACGACGCCGGCAACGCTAGAGCGGAGGAGGCGCTTGTTGGGGTACTTTGCAAATCAGGAGCTTCGCCATCTTCAGGCCTCTGAAGAAGACGAGAAGGTCGAAACGTCAGGCCAATAAAGGTTCCACATCTAACCTCGTGTTGGCATACAAAAGAAAAGCAATCGACATTCTCAGAGCGTTCAAAACATACATTAAACCGATGCTGAAATATGGTACAGTGGTATTCAGTCCACACAAGGTAAAGATGATCAACTCTGTAGGAAGGTTTTCGTAAGGGCAGTAGGGTTCAATTATGATCAGATCAGATACCTAGTAGCAGAGTGCGCAATGCTAACCTCGGCCTTGAGACTCTAGCTCTCAGAAGGAAATCAGAAATTCGGCTTAATTACGTTTTTTAGAGTTTTTTGCGGTCATGCTAGACTCAAATCCAACAGAGAGTCGAAAATCAGAGCTGTGTCTGCATAAATTCCTGCTCGTCGCGCTGAATACAATATCAAACGTCATTTCATTGTTGCACGGAGTTAGACACACTGCTCAAGTTAGGCGTTGTCGCAAAGAAATCAAATTCGTTCGAGGCAGGCAGCATTGAACAAGTCTCTAACGTCAGTATAATCTGTTTTTTTTTTGATAATCATTCAATTCATTCACTTCGTTCTATACTGTTGAAGTCACGCATTTTCATATGTTGTTCAAGGTTTGTTAACTAACTCTTATCACACGGGTTAACTCATGTTAAAGAGCTCAAACAGTGACTACAATACTCTCGTTCTGCCATTATGTGTCACTGTTGTCACTGCTGATTAAGTTGGTTGATGCTGTTTTTTTTTCTACTAGACCCGTTATCTTTGCTCGGTTGGTGGTTCAGGCTCCACCTGTTTCATTCGATTGGCTAGGCCTTGATTTGTCTTTCCCTTTTTTGACTTTTTATCATCACATGGGTTTACCTCATGTAAGAAATAGAATAAATCGAAATAGAAATAGACTTCCAGCTCACAACAAAGAAACACGAGAGGCAGCTGCACTATGTTGGAATGAGGGCGCTGAGATGGACGTGTATCTGGACGCGGCTCAACTGGATCAGGAACGAGCACGTCAGAGGGTCATACAGACGGCTTTCATCCAACTGAAGTTGAAGGAATGATGACAATAGACAATAGCAACCTCGTGACGACACGGGACTAACGCTAGGGAACAGAAGAAGAGCAATCATCGCTCCTCTAGAGTAATTAACGAAGTCTTGCATAGCTGTCATCCAAAAAAACGCACAGATTTTGGCAGGCGCGACGCTGGCTCCTCCGCACTTGGACGACCCATTTGCGACGTTCAACCACACTTCAGCACCATGAATCATTAGTATAGTCCCACACAGAGATCATATGAGTGGGAACAAGAATTAGAGTAAACGAAAAGCCTCTGTCCACTCCCTCCTTTCCTTTACTTGAGGGTGAACTTATTAAGTAACTAAATACTTAACCAGTTTCGACGGCAACATCATTTGACTGTTTGGTGTTTTGGAATGTTTGGGTTTTAATAATGCTAACACTGTTGTTCTCTCTTTTACTGATGGTGTGCCCTGAGTGCATGATAAATAAATAAATAACTTTCACTTTGAAGAAAAAGGTAGAAGCGTTCTACCTGCCAGCATACTCTTCTGCATGCCTCTCTTCCATGATAGCAAGCATCTTCGTATGCAGTAGCATCCGTCACAGCAAACAGCAACACACAAAGCAAACAAAGAATCCTTTCCCTCAGCGCCATAAGTACTGAAAGAGCATATGATACATATGACGAGCAAAATACTCCAAGTGGAACTGGCTATTTACAATGGGATACATGTCATTCGATGCGATTCTGAGCGGTGATGTCCAATTCGCTTTCAAAACCGCCAATCGCTCCTTTGAGAGGAATTTGAGCTTTTCCGGTGGATCTGTACTATCAAATGGAAGTGCGGACGCCTCTCGTGCGAGCCAATCGTTTCCGGGCCCAGCCAGTTTGATAATCATAATCAGAAAGTTGAATTATCGGTGGGAACAGGTTTTCGGTCATGGGGATTTTCGCTAAACTTTAAAAAACCTATGGGTAATTGAGGGGCAACAGGTCAGTAAAAGGTCGTGTGTTGGCTCAGCTGAACAAGCTGGTTCACCGAATTCACTAGATCCTGTATGTCGTGATATGTGGTACGTCGAAAGCAAACATTTCAGGACATCGCATAGATCATTTCGAGATGTTTTCCAATAAAATAGAGGAATACTAGCGAAGCACCACCAAGATTTTAGCCAAAGATCAGTCCCCGTTACTTTGCGCCACCGGCGGCAGGGTAGCTGCGTGTCTCTGCGTCTCCGCCTGTGCCACTCTGCCTCACTGCCTGTGAACGCAGCCACACCCTGGCGGCGCAAAGTATGAACGCGGCCTCATGAAGCTATCGTCGCCAGGATACATCCGGAGTCGAGGATTCCTCGACACTTGTGTCGTTAGGATCTGAACTTTCAATTAACTGATGAGAAGCGAAAGGTATTCCACAGCGACTAGATGCGAGAAATGTAAAATAAATATCTTCCTGCCTCAGATAATAATACATAGCCATAAAACATATTGCAACTATAAAATCCGCTATTGTAGAGGTCAGAGAAGGGGGCGTATTTGATCGCTGTAGAGGAAGGAAGTCGTAGAGGGATGGGCTGAAACGGCTATTTTCCTCGACACCTGGAAGTGCCCTCCTGACTATCGCTTTACACTGATGTCATCGGTTTTGTATGTCGTGATATGTGGTACGTCGAAAGCAAACATTTCAGGACATCGCATAGATCATTTCGAGATGTTTTCTAATAAAATAGAGGAATACTAGCGAAGCACCACCAAGATTTTAGCCAAAGATCAGTCCCCGTTACTTTGCGCTACCGGCGGCAGGGTAGCTGCGTGTCTCTGCGTCTCCGCCTGTGCCACTCTGCCTCACTGCCTGTGAACGCAGCCACACCCTGGCGGCGCAAAGTATGAACGCGGCCTCATGAAGCTATCGTCGCCAGGATACATCCGGAGTCGAGGATTCCTCGACACTTGTGTCGTTAGGATCTGAACTTTCAATTAACTGATGAGAAGCGAAAGGTATTCCACAGCGACTAGATGCGAGAAATGTAAAATAAATATCTTCCTGCCTCAGATAATAATACATAGCCATAAAACATATTGCAACTATAAAATCCGCTATTGTAGAGGTCAGAGAAGGGGGCGTATTTGATCGCTGTAGAGGAAGGAAGTCGTAGAGGGAGGGGCTGAAACGGCTATTTTCCTCGACACCTGGAAGTGCCCTCCTGACTATCGCTTTACACTGATGTCATCGGTTTTCGGAGGCGCCAATGAGGAATTGTGAACCACACGGCTGGGTGAACGGGGTCGTAGAAGTTGAGGGTCTATTGCGTCACAGCTCACCAATCGATATCGATCAAAATTATCGTTTTTTTTTGTAGTGAGGACTGGAAATGGAACAATGAATCACTTCGTAGGGTGATAAGGCTGCAAAAGTATAAAAATTATAAAGTTATGCCGTGTGTCTGCTGGAAACAGCTAGGTACACTACTTCACGGATCACGGTGAATAGCTCAAAATGGGCTCAAGCTTTGCAAGTCTCACGATTAGTGGCCACGTACGACCGCGGCACTTGGTGGAACGTCGCGACTGCAGTCTTTAGTGAGCTCGCCGTGTTGTAGCAGTTTTTGTGGGATGTAAAGAACGAGTCAAAGAAGTGAAGCTGGACCTCCTTCAAGTAGGATCAAGAATAAGCGAATAAGCGAATGCAAAATATTCCTGAATTAAACAGCTGTCCGTTTGGCATCGGTTAGTGATACTGACGCTAAAAGCAAATTTGTATTCAATGATGGAGTCGGCCGACTGATGAAACACCGCCAGTCCTTATATGCTTTGAAATTCACGATCGAAATATGGCTCAGCCAACAATGCCTTCTGGTGAAATAAGTTTAGTTTTCTACTATCTGATTTCCAAAAATCATATGGTCATATCTATGATTTATGGAAACCAGACATAGATAGAAAAGTAAACATTTCTCTGGAGAACAGCAAATGATGCAATGAGAGTTACCCTACACATAATCTAAGATTTATCTCAATGTTGGATATATGCAGTTATGGACCTGCATGCTTATTGAAGCAAGGGCATAATTCAGTTAGTTGTTAGGTTATGAGGAAAATGAATATCTAATCTGGCTCTCTCCCCATAACCCTACCAGTAGAAGCTTTTTTCCTGAACAAGAACGGTTGCTAATCCGCTCGAACCCTACATGTAGCGTACAACGTTGAAGTCAATAAATTTCAAAACAAATTAGCTACTCACCAGCGGTTTGACGAACACGTGAGTCCGTGCAACCCATTTATTAGCTGCACGAACTCACGTGTCGGTCAAACCGCAGTGGTGGCTAATGGGCCATTGAGATCGATCACAGTTCATTTTCCAAAGGGTGTGTAGATTATGTCAAATTTTCGCTTTGCGATGTCGCACTCGCGGTGCCATCAGCACAACCTGCCGCGGTCGCTTGGAATTCCGCTCAGGTCAGAGGTTCTGATACCATGGAGGTGCTTTGAGAAGTAGCTGTTCATCCCATCATTATCTAAGAACAGTAATTTTGTGCCTCAAAAAGACAAAATATTAACATGAAACGTAAAAGAACGATAGCATTGCATGGTAACAACCCTAATTAATAAATGATTAATTTGGGCGTAAAACATGAAGGGAGTGTTGCAATCACTCGCGAAGAAATCCGTGGCGCTCGCCGCGTGCGGTCGCGCGAAAATTCGACATAACCACACGTCCTTTTCAAAAGTCGCATTTACACTCAGCGCACGACTGGAAAATTAGAGAGACTCGCCGCTCCGCACTTGGATTCATTTCAGACTGAGGACAGAGTAAGTGGACGTCAAAAACGAGTGTGTGCCAATAGGACAGAAAATTCGCCGCGTTGCGGCGTCCAGAATGCGACGCGAAAGTGGGTGCTATGCGTGCACTGTTGGATGAATCTGCAAGCGATGATAATGCTATATGATTTTTTTCTAGGCATAATCGGCTTAGAACTCAACTTGTACGCCATTCCCATCTCGCACAACATATTTCGTTTCGCGTCAAATGCAACCATGCGACTTTTTGTCCTAACGGGACATACCCGTCAGAAACAATGGCGTTTTCACTTCATTTGGATGATTCTCCACGCGGGCGTACCCGCATTTTCGGTTCTGCGATTATCTCGATCGACGGCCCTTCTTTTTCTCCGATTCTCCTCTTCGGACAAGCCAAAGCCGCTTAGCATAGTATGTGGTATCTAGTTTCACTGGGTATGCTGTGAGTGAGGACATTCCTGGTGATGATCATGGCTCTTCTGCGGTGAGGAAAGGTTCCCTACGTTCTTCAGCACGCTACGATTTCCGATCTGAATCAGTGATTACTATGATAATACATTCGTGGGCGTCAAACTTATGGCGCTGTCACCGCGTTCACATTTCCGATTTGCGTTTTGCATTTTCTTGGAATCCACTGCGGAATCGCAAAACCGCATTCTGTCTGATCGGTCAGTCAGGTGGTTTGCGCTCTGATTCGGTGTTGTCCCTGCTCCAAACCACCCACGAACACATGAAGGCACCGGGAGTGGGATTTGTTGGATTCGTTGAATATCAAAGCGGAGGTGGTTAGCAGAGCAACAGTAGTAAGATCCTTTCCATCAGATTGATGGCCTGTTTTCGTATCCTCTGCATCAATGGAGAAATGATGCAGACGATGAGATCAACCAAGTGGTGGCCGTGGCCATGGTTCCGCCCCCAGGACTTCTCCGCCGTCGACCGCCATAGGCGCGAAAGGCATTCAAAAGTGACCACAATGAAGAGCTTGAAGGAGTCGTTCACAGAAACATGAGTTCTCTGTTACCCATATTTTTATGTCGCATTTGCCCAATAAGGGCCACTTGCATAGTTTCACGCGATAAAAGCGAGAATCCGGCTTAGATACAGCCAGCCAAAGTGGTGGCCAAAGGGCGGGGCTCAGTTTAACGCCTCGTCGGAGAAAAAGAGGGGCACTGTTTACGTAACTTCCTAATCCCTAATCACTATGCGTTCTTACCGCGGCGGGTAACGGGGCGAAGCAGCCATCCGGCGGCCCTGCCCCGTGGTCCGCCACTTCGAGGAGCCGTATTTCAGTCGGAATCTTCCTTTTTAGCGTGAAACTTTGCATGCGGCCCTTATTGAGAAAATACAAAGTAAATATATGGGTAACGAGAAACTCATTTTCCGCGCACGGTTCTTTCGAGGCGCGCCTTTCAACGTAAGATCGCCACAGATCGTCGTCGAACGTCACCGTTTATTCACACAGCACATGCCTTATCAGACCTGATTGCCCCTGAAGCCCATTCCCGTGTCCACTTCATGTGCCGCAGCGTTTCTATTCGACCATCCTGAGACTCTGCGCCTTCCTAAAATCGCTGGGACGATACGAACATGGCTTCCACCCATTCTGCAGGCCAACACTGAATTTTTGTTATCTAAACATAGATAATCAGCTTACTGTCATCTAATGTGTGTCTGAGTGCTTTACCGGAAATTACAACTCACCAACAATCACAGAGTACTCATTTTTGAAAATATATGGGGTTGATAGGGAAATTTGGTGGGTGATCAGAACCGATAACTACTGATAAGAAGAGATTTGCTGTAAACATTGCTTTTAATAAAGTGTCGTGATATTAAGTGTATTTGGTGAGCCTCTTCCAAAGTCAGGGAAAATAGATTTTCAAAAGTATATTCCAATTATACTATGTTTTCGCAATGTCTGAGATTTCTGTGATTGTGCTAAACTCGAAATATCCCGATATACTACGTAGATTATTATCGTGCCGTTATTACCCAAGCTATTTCACTCAACCACATCTGCTGGCGCGGTACTATATTGCGGGCATCAGAAGGTAGAATGCAAAGCGAGCTTATAACAAATTAACAAAAATCGCTATAGTACATAGCTTTGATTCGAACTAACTTCGCTTACCTTATGGGATGCGTACAGTCGTGTCCGCCAGTAAAGCTGGTTACGTTATGATAGCGGCTTCAAGACACAAAGAGGTAAATTCGGCAGATTGTGGAATTTAAAAGTAGGGGTACTCAGCAATGTGACGGTATTGGAAGCTCCCTTTTTTCTTGCGGACCTCCACGTCACTAACCAGGGATAGACTGCAGACAGGCCAGAGGCTGAATCTGCCGGCCGCGATCGTTGGTTGTCCCCCCCCCCCCCCTCGCTCGTAACTCGTTCGGCTGATGAACTGCAGAAAGGCACGCCGTACTGCGGGGTCGTGATAAGACCTCAAGCCGCCCTTTGACGATGCTAGTTTCGTCACACATCACTTCTTCTGGAGTGGAAGGTTTGTTTTCGGAAAATACGGATTCCCAGTTCTCACTTTCTCCTTGCCTCTCATGGTGCCTTTAACCTCGCATTGATTCGCGAGAGACGCGCGTTCATTGCGAAGTATGAATGCGGTCTTAATATTTGATCACACAACTGTTGATGGCTTCACTGTTGACGTTCGCTTCTCATTTGCACATTTAACTACCGTAATCCATAATGTACCCAAAAGATCAAGACGGGTAAAATTAGGCGTGAGTTGCGACTGCTGCCTACTGGGTCCAATCACACTTGATAGTCAGTGAACAACTTCAGTCTTACAATTACTTGTTCTAGTGTTGTGCTGTTTCAAAATCACGTGATGGTGTAAATTTCAATAACAATGTGAGGCTCTACAAGTTTATTCATTAGCATCCAATTTGTAAGCCGAAGTGTGTAGAGATATGAAATAGGTCTTCCGATACGATACGATGTACAGTGGAGGCAACGCGACACGAGGTTAACCAACAAATTTATTAACGAGAACAAAAACACGGACAGCGAATAACACAATGAAATCACGATTGACCGTCCGGAGCGACAGCAGTAGGGGCTTGGTGAAAAGTAGGCTCGATGAGAACGTCGGGGGATGCAATCCGGATCAGCGTCGTCGTCCACACAGGAGGCGAACGAGCCACTGAGGCTCAGGTAGGTGCCACACAGGCAAGGAAAGGAGGTTGGGGCCACACAGGCAAAGAACCACAAGGTTAAGGCCACACAGGCCGGAACAGCTTGGTATGGGGGAGAAGCTTCCGGAGTCCCTGTGACTCCCTACTACGGAGGAATCGTACACACTCTCCGGCAGATGCCTTATATGCGCCTCGACCCGCGCACAGATCTCCCCCAGGCATTCTTTGAGCCCGCTCGATCACCATCGCTACCTGATTTGATCACTCGACCACCTATAGCGCCCGTCGTTTCATCGGCCTTTCATTACGAGGGCCGGGTCGCTCCGGATCCTTATCTAACATGCCTCCCCGGCGCCTAGTCGTCGACCTCGACGACTGCTCCAGCGTAGGAAGCTGAAACTTTGCTAGCTTTCTTACAGACCATTTGCTAGCTTTCTTACAGATGCCATATGCTCCTGGCCGGTTCAAGCCTTCGATATCACCCAGCGTCGTATTTGCGAAGCCGTCGTCCAAACATTGGTACTGAAGGTGGCCTTTTTCCGCTGCTGAGGTTATAACCGCGCCACTGAAAACTTCCGTATAAGTCTTACATACTTGAACTTTCCTCGGTCTACGCCTACGGCCTCTGACGTGCGCCGTATCTACGCGCTCGTCCGATATCTCCTTAGGTACTATTCTCATCATATCAAACTGTATCCGAACTGGCTCAGTGTTTTCGCCGATCCTACTTACTAACGCGGAGTTTTCGCTCACGCTTAACACACGAAATGGTCCTGCCCACTCGTTTACTAACTTGGGGTGTGCTTGTCTAGCTTTCTCACTCGGTGAGAAGACATATACGCGGTCGCCAACCTTCGGAAACCTTCGACCTTCCACCTTACTTTGCGCGTCATAGAGCTTTTTCATCTCCTGCCTTACGCGGCTGTTATACTTCCCCACTCTCTCATGGGTTTCTGCTACTGCTTGCAAAATCTCTGCTTTATAATCACCCTTTTTCAAAAGCAGAGGCTCATCACTTTTGTTGTAGACAGGGATCGCTGTCTTCCGGTCCCTAATAGCATAAACACCTGCAGCCACCCCTACATTGCATGGCCATATGATTTTCTCTGTAACGCCCTCCATCTCTCCTTTACAAACAACCTCTACCAGCCCCATACCTCTGGGTGGTATATAGCGTCTTTCCGCTACCACAACTTTGTTCGAGTAGCCTTTTTCTCCCGCCAAACTACCTTTTGTCTCAATCAATACACTAATACCTAACTTGTTCAGGGCATTTGTACCCAGTATTACCTCCGTCTCTTTTCTAGGGCTTATGTGGAACGCTACTCTTTCCGCCCTTCCACCCTCTATTTTGACCTCAATGTAAACTGCCGCGAGAAATTCCATCCTATTGTCCGACGCATCAAATACTGGCTTTAGGTGTGCTTTGGGTACCATATCCAAAGAGTCCAAATCGAAACCCTGATCCTGAACCTTGGCCAACAACTCTACTGGGACGATGCTTATCATCGACCCTGTGTCGACCAACGCCTCACAACTTTCACCCAGTAAGTTCAGGGCCACTGTCATCCTGTCTCCAATAAGATCGCTAGCCGCTGATTCGTTCTCCCTCACTGCCATGCCCATGGATTTGACCCGGCTCACAATAGACGACAGCGTTGTGTCCTTGCATTTGGTCACCGCATCCTTGGTTTCAATGTGGTTCACCCGGGTGGCCCGTAGTGGACATTCCTTTGCTACATGCCCATACTTAGAGCAGTTGTAGCACTTCTTGTTATCCCCGGGCACTCTACCACTGGACTCGTACGAACCTCTTTTAACCGTCCTACGGGTGTCAGCTGTAGGCCCCACGTGCTGTGGACGCACGTCCTTGTCGACGCTTCTAGCCTGCCTGTCCGATTGCTCTGGGGTCATCACAATCCTCGCGCTCGTATCTCTCCTTTCGTGGTACTGGGCTGCCCTCGCTCTCCAGTCCCTCCTCTGCGCGGCCAGAATTAACTTGGACTGCTCTATACTAAGGGCAAGGTTCTTAATCTCATCATATGCCCTCCGTGGCTCTACCTTATGAAGCGCCCCCAGCAGTTGAAAGTGCTCGGGCCAACCACTCAAGTTGTCCAGGAGGATCTGCGCATACTCCATGGCCCGATCTTCCAGCGAGCTTTCAGGGTTCGCCTGCCTGCCCAGCTTCTCCAGCACTACGCAAAACTCGGCGACATCCTGGTTGGGTCTCATCCTCAGATTCCTCAGCTCGGTTAAGGCCCTCATCCTGCTCGCAGTCGAATCACTAGCCAACAGCTTGGCCATTTCAGCCGTTACTGTGTCAAACCCTCGCTCCTTAATTGTTCGGGGAAGCGATAAGAACACGTTTTTCGCGCGTCCCGCTAGATGGTCGTCCGCTAATATGTCAATCAGTGTGGCCTCACACGTGATGACATTTTCATATTTTCTTTTGAACTTTCTAAGAAACTCCTTGAAATTCTCATTCTTAGACCCCTTAAAGACCCCAGGGTCGGCGCACGTCATGGCCCTCAAGTAGTTAACCAGTTGTATATTAATATCCGTACCTGCGCCTTCCCGCATCGGCACTGTCGCACTCATGTCCATTGACGGCGACCTCCAACTCCTCGCAGATGCTGCTCCAGTCGAACAGAGATTCACCTGCAAAGACTCACTTTGCGCTCCTGGATTACCATAACCAAACGGTCCTACTGCACTGAACGCACCTTCAGCTTTCTGATTCTCGCCGTGCCTCAGTAGGGCCGCCACCGAATCTTTTATCTGGAAAATGTTGACATTGAGCATGTGGCTGAGCTCCGCTAATAATTCCCCGTCACGTTCCATCGTGGCCACATACTCATCCCAATCCTCTTCACACTCAATCTTTCGTTCGGTCAACGTTCTATTTACAGTCTTCATCAACGCCTCTGTTGCAGTTGCCCTATAGCTATGCCCACTGCACAACCTTTCCATCTTCTCAACCATTTTGGCCCACTCAGTTTCTATTGTTGTTTTGGCCTGTTTGGACGTTTTCGTCTCCCCCAAAATAGCCATCAGTCTGCTGTGACCTTCATCCACAACTTGCGCCACTTTCTCCCAATGGCTCTCTCTCCCTTTCATTTCTTGACATTCCTTAGATTGGCTTACCTCTTGGGGTGGAACATTCTCGTCCCCCATCATGATGATGTCGCCGTCTTCCATGCTGGCTCTGGAACAACTTATGTTAGATGGCTACTGTGATCACACACACGGATACGACGATTGAAAATACAATACGCGAACGGTACACACGCAACGAACGGTATTGTAAAATACGGCCACTATTGCCCACAATACGACTATTACAAGAAAGATCAATGCTCAAGGCGCCCTCTCGGAGTCTTCCCGATGATTCCCGCGCGCTCCTGGCGCCCTTCTCAAAACTCAATCGATGATCAAGGCTCGCCTTTGCGAACCCCAATATCCGTCCACTCTCTTGTGCAATTCCTTGGGCTCGCCTTTGCGATCCCAGTAATGATCCACTCCTCAGGCTTTCTTTCTTCGGCCCGGAATCCTTTGGTCAGCACTAGGCTGATTCTTCGGTTCACTCAGTCGCTGCTGCTTGTACCGTACCTGATCGTATCAGTAGAGTAGTTCGGCCCCCATGTAAGCCGAAGTGTGTAGAGATATGAAATAGGTCTTCCGATACGATACGATGTACAGTGGAGGCAACGCGACACGAGGTTAACCAACAAATTTATTAACGAGAACAAAAACACGGACAGCGAATAACACAATGAAATCACGATTGACCGTCCGGAGCGACAGCAGTAGGGGCTTGGTGAAAAGTAGGCTCGATGAGAACGTCGGGGGATGCAATCCGGATCAGCGTCGTCGTCCACACAGGAGGCGAACGAGCCACTGAGGCTCAGGTAGGTGCCACACAGGCAAGGAAAGGAGGTTGGGGCCACACAGGCAAAGAACCACAAGGTTAAGGCCACACAGGCCGGAACAGCTTGGTATGGGGGAGAAGCTTCCGGAGTCCCTGTGACTCCCTACTACGGAGGAATCGTACACACTCTCCGGCAGATGCCTTATATGCGCCTCGACCCGCGCACAGATCTCCCCCAGGCATTCTTTGAGCCCGCTCGATCACCATCGCTACCTGATTTGATCACTCGACCACCTATAGCGCCCGTCGTTTCATCGGCCTTTCATTACGAGGGCCGGGTCGCTCCGGATCCTTATCTAACAAATTCAGTTTTTTTTTTTGAGAATTTCGAAGCCTCATATCATTGCTGAAAAGCCTTGATCGTTGCACCTTACTTATCTAAACAGATATCGCTCCTTACCTGATTATTTCACTGATACTAAGAAGTTGAAGTGAAAGTAAGTGAACAGCAGATTGTGGAGCCATTCCGTTGTTATGCTCGCCGTTGTTGTAAATGAAGGCGGAATCATGATTCTATTATTTCACACAAATCAATTTTCTGACCTATATTGTTTTTTTTTATTCTACAAATTTCACCGCTTCTGTACAACTATTGGTACCTCGCATTGCTTGACACTTACCACACCATATGAAACTTAGCCAAATGCATTGTGAACTCTAATTCAACGCGGAGTGGGGCATTCTTTAGAATGCGTTGTTTCAGTGCATGAGTAATCACATGATGAATCGAGACATTGATCACGTAAAGGCCCGTCAATGGGCGACGTTCAAATTTCGACAAAACTACTCGTGCACCTAAATATTTCAAATTTTTGAAATTCTCTTAGGAAGTTTTCCACTCACTTCGCTTAAAATATGTTGACTGAAAAATGGGGAACTCATACGCACTTGAGTACAAAATGGTCAGGCGTTCCAGCCTAAGAAGTGTCAGTATCAAACTTCACAAAGTCGGCAAGCAAACGAGAGACATTGTGAAAATCCTTCCCGTTCTCGAAGGAACGGTTTAGGATACAGTAAAACGCTACAAGGAATTGAAGGCCGAGGAGGATAGAAAAGGTAAAGCGCGTCCCACGACTGCTACGAACCGGAAAAATGTGAAGCTCGTAAGAGAAATAATCCGAAGGCATGGCAGAAGACCGATGCGCCTCATGACCAAAGACGTAGGAGTGAGCGAAGTGTCAATAACGAGGATAGTCAGGAGAAAGCTTGAGAAGCTCTGTTATCGTCCGCAGAAGTGCCAGCTCCTGACGGACACTATGAAGAAGAGAAGATTGGAAAGAGGCTATAGGTCACGGTGGGACACGGTCGAGGCACCGTCTTCAGCGATGTCAAAATTTACACGTTGAAAGTGAAAGGCTGATTGGGGATTCGCTTACTGATGCTATTGCCAAAGCACGACTCCAGGAAAGTGAGAAACGGGCTCAATCCATGATGGTTCAGAGAGGAATCACACCTTTATGGAAAACTCCACTTGTTTTCGTCGAAGCTGGCGTGAAAATCATCCAGCGGTTCACAGGTCCTGGAAAAAGTCCGGACAAGCGGTGAGCCGATTCTACTTCGGAGAAGCTGCTGGTGCTTCCATTAAGGTTCTGCTCCACACACAAGGCAAAGGTGGTCTAGACTTTTGCGCCGAGCAGCTGCCTCACTTCATCACACACGACAAATGGTCCTAGAGTTCTTCACCTTAACCCCATGGATTATTCTGTGTGAGCCACATCAAACGAAAAGCTTGCTCCACCAGACATCCAGATTTAGACTCTTAAGGGAGTGCTTTTGAGATCCTGATGAATTGATTGAGGAATTGATGAACCGTACCTGCGTGCCACATGCGAACGTTTGTCGAACGTCTGAAGAACTGTGTGGAGGCTCAAGGCGATCATTTTGAAAACTGTTAGCAAGCATTGAATGGTCATGTTTGTAGTAGGTAATTCTGACAGTCGGAGTTGATCTACGAAGTTTGATTAGAAAATGCCATTGAGTTTTGTGCACGGGTAATTTTGCCCCTCTAAATGTTCCTCTCCCTGCCCACGTTTTTTCTCTAAAGTCAGTATCATATGTGATTATGTACGGAAGTGTGTATAATCATGCTGAAGTGTTCAAGCAACAAGCTAACTCACATTTGATTCTGTACTTATGAAATGTTTTGAACAGTTCGTCGCTTCAGCTGATTTGGTATTTGATTTTGGTTTCACTGATGAACTTTTTGCTTTTAGAGAAAAGAGTTTCTGCCGGATGGAATCACGGGTATGGGTATTCACAATCTTCTGCCGTTCGTAAAGAATGCTTGTCGGCAGGTCTGTAGTACTGTTTTTTTTCATTCAGTGGTAACCTTTACAGACATCGGAATGTGTAAAAACCGAGGGTTTAAAAAAGCTACCTGTGACGCAGTCCTCGGTGTAAGGCGCGTCCCTCAAATTTAGGGGCATCGTTCTTAGCAGGTCCACCTTCCCTAACAAAGTTCGTCTTTTATGGTCGACTTCGCCTAGAAGGCGGACTTCGTTGGAGAGTAATGGGCATGAGCATGGGCATGGGCATAGCAGAATGATACTTAATATTATCATATCATATCGTATTAATGCCGTACTGATTGAAATCACGTGGTGCTTACTTTGTCGCTTTTCGGGGTGGAAATGTTACCGGTTTTGGTCATTCATTCTAATCTATGATACTGATCTTACCTATCCTTAATGTAAAAACCGACGCATTAAACACCACCTAATTCCAATCAACACGGCATTGCGATACGATGAGTATCATTCTCCTATCATGCTCATTACTTAAACCTCGATAATTCTTCGGTGAAGGGGTAACCCTAGGAGGCGGACCTCGTTAGGGGAGGCGGAGGCTGTTAAGAGCGATAACCCCTTACATATATGGGTGAGCCTTCCACCGAGAACTGTGTCACATGTAGTTTTCTTGCACCCTCAGTTTCATTTGGATAACTGACCTTACGAGTTTTTCATTGCCCATATTACTCCTACCACTGTCTTCGAGGATAGTCGAGAATCAGTATTTTGAGCTTATTTTAGGGTAATATAGCGGAATTCGCAGGATGCTCGGTTGCCGTCGATGTCAGTTGTTTATTACATAGAGGTCTGTTCGGTTGCGTGGAAAGTGTGGCTCAAGGAAAGAAGTCAAATTTGTAAGTTACTGGTTAATTTGAAACGTAAACTTCTTTGGCGGCCATTATAATGTTGAGGGAATAGCAGCTGTTGTTTTCTCTTTCCCATCTTCCCATTTGGTTTCCTTCCTTGTAAGTATGGTACTGAAAGGATCTTTTTGATGTCACTATCAGGAGTAATTTTGACCGACTGCGGAATATGAATGTGATGCTAAGTATCGCAACAGTAAAGAAATGATTGTGATTGTCAAAAAATCACCTACTCGGCATCTGAAGCCATGCGACCGTAATGCATCTAAGCGGACCCCGCTTTCCGCCAATTCCTATACAGGTCATCATTCTGAAACTCGTCATCCATTTATAACGAGCGTGTCTTTCTAGTTCTAATCTACTCGCTGCCCACCTTTTTGTGCAAAATGAACTTCTTGCGTAAATCTATCTTACAGCTATATTTACTATGTGGAGAAGCACATCAAAGCGTTGCTGGATCTCGGTTGTCATGTTATAATGGTGTTTGATGGACGTCCTCTTCCTGCAAAGAAGGTGTGTGTGTTTGCCAAACACAGTTGTGGTAGTGCACCTTTGCTTTAAAGCGCGAGCAGGCGTTTATAGATGTGTGTTGCGTGGAAGATTATCTCGTTGATGTTATTCTTTCCCACAGTAGCCCTTGAGTGGTTCCAGATTGAAGTTTTACAGAATACAAATGACAGTAGGCGACAACGACGTGCTGATAACGTGAAAGCTGGTGAACTGCTTCTTGCCGAAGGGAAAGTTGATGCGGCGATGGATAAATTTAAACAAGCCACTTCGATTACCACTGAAGTTGTGGAAAGTGCAATTGAGGTGTGTGGTCTATATCATCCATTCAATAGTATGTGATATTCTAATGTCTGTTGTAGCATTTTCGTAGTTGTACGAATGTGGATGTAATTGTTTCGCCTTACGAATCTGATGCGCAACTGGCGTTTCTTGTGAACGAACACTTCGCTGATGTGGTTATAACGGAAGATTCTGATCTCATTGCTTTTGCTTGTGAGAAGGTTGGTTTAGATTTTTTATGGAGGCTGATTCAGTAAAAAAAAAGAATGAAGGTGGTATGTGTATTGCTAGCCCCACATGTTAACTTCATCGCTCTTGTAGTAATCCTTTGCTAATTTCGTCCTGTGAACGGACAGAAGGGACTGAAGTTATTCATTTCAGATAGCTTTCAAATGGAATTGTGATCGAGGTGATTGTGTTATCTACGAGAAAAGCCAGTTACCGCGATGTTTCACGGGTGCCATGAGTTCACAATTTGACTTCACAAAATTCCGCCGTATTTGCATTTTATCAGGATGTGATTATCTTCAGGTATAGGTTTTTTTACATTGCATATGGTAGCGATAGTGATTAGGCAATGAAAACTGTTCTAGGCTGGACTGCCGGGTATAGGTCTCAACAAGGCTCTTTCATTTTTCTCAAAAACCTCTAGGACAGATATTCGTAAGGTAGGTAAGAGTACTTATTACTAGGGGATGATTTGGTCCCCACATGACATGCGATTTTTTCAGTTGCTACCTCGAATTCCTGCCTACCTCAATATGTCAAAGTTAACGGTTTCAAAGGAATTTATTGAAGAGTTTATTCGTGCTGAAAACACTTTTCTTTATCAGGTATCTTTTTGACTTGTACAGTGTTTCTGAACATCGCTATTCAGCAAACGTTCGACTCAGAATTGCTTATTTCAATTCTGGGTGCCGTCCCAGCGTTTTTTGATGATTTCCCGCAACCATGTTATGGCTAGATATTAGGTTGTAAGGAAAGTTCTGGCCTATTCCTTGCGTTCACCATATAAATTCAAATCTTATAGCTCGTGAACATGTATCAGCTTACATTTCTGGTCACGAAGGTGACCAGAAATGTGCGCGGTGCAAGGGGAAGGGGTGAAGCATTGGATGGAACACTTTGCCCCTGGTTTCAGTAGTGCAGAAATGAGAACGAGTTGCTCGAGGTTCCAATTGATCAAATCGCTTTAACTGAAACGGCAGAAAGCGATGAGCGTCCGTACTTGCAGGGGATGTCCCTATAGTATTGGCCCTCAACACACAAACTTGGTTAACCACCTCAAGTAGCCTTGATCTGGAAAAACCCAAAAAATGGGTGCCGCGGAACTCCTCAGGGCAGCTATGCGCAAATGCATTTCCCACAAATCCTCTTCCAGTAACTGAAGCAGTTGCAGGCGGAAGCCCTTACTCGTGCATCAAATTTACCAGATCTAGCGCTATCTAAGCCCCACCTTCCCAAACATCTGGACAGCTTTTTCAGCATCAGTGTGTTCGGAAAGAATGATGATTTGAAGTCGACTTTTTTTGATTTCGCGCTATCTAAATCATCAGCACTTCATCAAAATGAGATATGTAAATATCCATGATATTGCGAAAAGTGTAGCGAATCAAATGGTGCTTACCTTGTGAGAATAGATGCAGTTTGAGCCGAGTTATGATCTCTCGAAGTTGCGAAAACCGGCCAAAACTTCCCTTACAACCTAATAATGGTGGCAATCAGCCGGCTAGCCACGCGCACTGCCTTATTTTTGTCAGGTGTATATCACGGGGTTGCGCCAAAAGCGAGCAGAAAGCTTCCACGTTTCAGCACTACTCGATGGCTGAAAAGTATAGTACACCATACTTCTTGCTATAAATCTCAAGATAGGGATCAGATAAACAAACACATGGAACTGAATAATAGACGACAATTGTACAATCATTTGTATAACACAACGTGCGAAATCTGATCCTTTTGCTTTGATGCCAGCTTTCATACGTTTGAAAACGGAACCTACAGTACGCCGTCCAAAGTGAAGTTCGTATTGTAAATGAACTCGGCAGTACACCAAAAGTTTTTTGGTGGACAATTGTTGCCCTGGGTTACTAATCACTTTGCTCAGCTACGTTCGTCCTTCAACAAGAATGGGCTTCTCCTTATAACCCCGATTTGAAAAGCTGTGCCGAACGCACATTTTACTGGATATGGGAGCAGTGAACTCGTGGACTACCTCCCCTAGTCCGACCTCAATCCGATATGCTTTCCCAAACAGGAGCACTTGTAGAGCGGGCCTGTAGGGCAGTCCCACCGCTCTGCCGATGCTCCGAAGTTGCTGCTTCAAAATGTGTGAGCAATGTCGCCATCGAGTGACTGCGGCGCACTGCAGGCTCATTTTGGAACGTCTGATGGCCTGCATCTAAGCAAATTCGCATCGAATTACAAGCACCTTGTATGATATAGTGGTCCCACAGGTGTCTTCCATTTTCAATTAGATTCATTTGTTTATCTGGCCCCTATCTTGAAAGATACAGTTAGAAACATTATGTCCTATACTTTTCAGCCACCATGTATACACATATTATCTATTTGATGTGATTGCCTACCATCATAAATTGTGGACAGAAAGCCAACTTAATTGTGAAGTTTAAGGTTGTGTTTGATCCTCGACAAAGATGCCAGCGACCACTCACCCCTTACCCATGTCCTCAGAAAGGCGACAAAAAGGATGACGACGATGATGTGGGTAAAATGTCTACGTAGCTAGCGAGAGTCTGAGAAACTCATTACGCGCATCTCTTAGATTGCTTTCATAGTTTGTGGCGCCAGCGCCAGCACCGGCGTCGGCGGCAGTAAAATCATGTGCCCGCTGCCGACAACGACGGTACTCCGGCGATGCACGTGCTCTCACCACCATCGTCGTGCTGTAGTGTGGTTCGGTGGGATGTAATAAACAGCGCGTCTTCGGGTTGCCGCCGTTGTCGGCCGGGCATATGATTCTGCCGCCGTCGCTGCAAAGTATAAAGTGGCTTCATTATTGCTTTAAGTTGCTGTCATATGCTCTCCTAATATAGTTTTCCGAGTTACAAATGTTTTCATGGAGACGTTAGACCCATGATTCAGTGACTTTTTTATGGTAGTTATGCACAGGGTGGTGTTGTCCAACATTTCCATGACAGTTCATTACATAGTCAAGATCACATGATGTGCTCATAACTCAGCATACTTATGACGACATTTTTATCGCGCACTTGATCGAAAATTTCATCGAAAGAGCGAAAAACAAAATATCATAAATACGCGTTACCGTTCAATACTGGTTCATTTACAGTTTGCCAATCTTCGTGATGGAACTTGTGATGAAAACTTCGCTTACGCGGGTGAAGTGTTGTCATCCAAACTCGCGGTTCGGCTTGCTTTGGGCAATCAGGTATCTTTTTGAGTTCCCATACTTATTCCGAGCTGTCAGAGTAGCTCGTATGATTATCAGCGAAGTGGTATTAGATCCAATATCGTAGAGGCACTTGGGCTCGTAGATTCTATGTTTACGAGATATCCTGAAGCGATTACACCTAGAATGAGGCGTAGGGCTTCGTCATTGCTTCAAGACTATCGAATATGCGCGCATAGCTCGCACCATCGCGTCGCACACCGAACCCCTCAAAGCGAATCTTCATTCCTAGTGGGATACACCTAAACGACAAGATTGACGAGTTTGAAATTTCGAAATTTTGGAGCAGAGGAGTGCTACATTCAGTCGTAATGCGCTGGTAAGGGTGCCATGACTTGTGGTTCAGGACCTACTCGCTTTTACTCAGTACAAAGCTCAGAACATGTTAGGTTCAATATAGCGACGATTTAATTATAACCTCATTAGGAATGCTGAAAGGCTCAGGTGTCCTAATATTTTTCGCAGTTTTCCAAATTCTATTTTCAGGTGGACCAATCAATAGTCACGGATAAGTATTATCTGCCCGATACTATTCCTGAATGGTCTATCTGGTGTGACCGCTACGAAAGCTGTGGTAAACGAAAAAGGCGGTTGGAAGAGGAGAAGAAGGAGGAGGACAAGAAATGTGGCGCGGCTTTCCAGGTGATTCACAACCAACTACTCAGACATTTTTTCTCTTTTTTCTATCTGTTTTTTTTTAGTTTTTTACTTGTTTTTAGTTTGATTCGCCGTCTAAGAAACGACGCAAGGCAGACGTTTCGATTATTCGTATTGACCTTGAAAGTGAAGGTGAAATAACAACATCCTCGTCGCAGTCATCTAGTGAACCATCTTCACAACCATCAGCTGGGACATCTTCGCAGCCATCTGATGGGCTATCTTCTCGGTCATCTGATGGGCCATCTTCACAGTCATCTGATGGGCCATCTTTACAGTCATTAAAAAAGCAAATCAAGCCTGAAGGACCCGCGAAAACTGTACCAGATAGGTCGATATCTTCCAAGGTGGGTGCCCATTACAATGCTCGTTCGAAAAAATGATATGGATAAGAGAGGGAGTTTTGGCTAGCGGTTTCGATTTTATCTTGTGCTCCGGACCACGTCCAAACACTAAGTCCTCTTTTGGCGCGATTCCTTTAAATGTTAGCTATACTATGCATACCTTACTCATTCTCTTCTATTTTTGGGTTTATGATTGCTGTGAATCATATTACGATGTACATTTTATAGGGTACTCACTCGAAGCTTTTGAAAAATGAAGCTAGTACCAGTTGGAGTGTCGAGGAAGTAATGAAGATATATGGATCTGAAAATAAAACAGGTCAGTCTTGTCATTTCAAGCTTATTGCGGTGTTGCCTTTACTGTCGTAGTGATTTTTTTTTGTTTTGTTAACGTCCCTCGCAGAATTAGTCCAGTTCTTTCCGCGATTTTATCTATTTTCGCTGTTGAGGACTGGGTCTATCGAAAGTCCAATAAAGGGTAGCAGGATTCTTAATTTTGGTGTCCATGAGATTCATAACAAAGAGCGCTGACACACCCACTTCCCGTAGGTGGGCTCCTCTCTCAGATGAGCGCGTATCCCTTCCACTACATCCGCATGATTCCGATGGATATACACATACAGTACATGAGTGTTGAAAATCAAATTCCGCAGCGAGAATCAGGAATCCACTCCTTCATTTTTGGCATTTCGTTTTTTCTGCATTTTGGAGCAGTTTCGCATCCTTAATTTCTTCATCAACGGGCCACCTTTAAGTCTCTCGCGAACGCGGGGAGGATGGTTACCGTGCTATCTCTACTAGTCGAAGTCATCTTCTCGTATACTAATTTTTTATGATTTGACATCCATACCAAATACTGTCTTTGCTGCGAATTGCTTTTCTGGCTGGAGCATTATGGAAATGTGCAATAGCTAGATAATCTGATCTTTGTTCAGAAACTAACAATAAAACGAGCATACTCGCAACGTCATCCGCCATATCTACCGGACGCAGCGCCTACTTCGTACGCAGGTATTTCCCACTTATTGATGTATGTAGGGTGTTTCCCAGCTATATTCTGCAGTGAATGAGCTGATATGGAAGATGTTCTTCGTAAGTGATGTTATTGCCGAAAGGTTCGCGCAAAGTATCCTTTGGGTCGAGAACGTGAACTAGCTTTTCACCCGGTGTAAAATATGTGTATCACACTTACTTGCAATTATGGAAAAGAAAAACAATCACTGATTTTGTAGATTTCATTCTATTCCTTGCCAGTATCTGTTTTATTTTTCCAGTCACCAATTGCGGATTAGGACCATAATGGTTGATTGGTATCCAAACGTTCGGCGTCCTTTCAGATTGCTGAGATTTCTATTTCAGAAGCGCAAGTTGCGCTAATCCATTTCGGAAGCCTGAAATCAAAGCTTCTCCAGCCAGTCAGTCAAGCACAACTCCGAGTCCTTCGGTACGTTCGTTTCTTTCGGTGTAATTCCTCCTTCAAGTGTTTTTGCGTATTGAACAGCTGTTGGAGAAATGAGAGTTTTGCGCACGTGTTTTGATTTGGTACATAAGACTGAAAGAGCTGGAACTTTAGAGTACGTGCTAGAGCGCTCTGGGATACATTTCACCCCCTAGACAACTGACTTGAACGCAAAACGGTAGGCTCTCCGACATACCATGGTCTGAGTGGGGTGAGATATTGCTGAAGGTAATACTTGGGCAGCACTCGCACTGAAGCGTAGATATTATTTGATTGGATTGGTCTTCTACTGTTCATCATGAGAAAAACCGTACACGGAAATTTATTTCCGTCTGTTACCCACATCTTTACTCATATTGGCTTACTAAGGGCAGCATGCGAAGATTCACGCAAAAATACAAGCCGAATAAACCAAAATAGAGTTCCTCGGCGTGTGGCGTCCAAGAGATGTGGACGCTGGGAAGGGGAACAAAGAGCGACGGTGAGTGGTCAGGGACGCAGAATGAAAAACAAACAACACTGGGTGCGAAAATTTGAACTGCGATTTGCCCGCCGACGGCTATTCAAATGTTGCTTGACGGGAATTTGAACGAGGTGCTTTCCTTTAAGTTTTTCGGTTTCTGCTTGGGAACAAAGAACACTTCGGTTGTTTTTGTGTTTTCGCATGCACTGTATTTAGTAGAATAATTCAAGTCGAATCAGAATCATGGGGTTTCCGTGAACGATTCCTTTGATCTATGGAAAACTAGAAGATGTCGCTGGCGTGAGCGCTGGAGACTGAAGAGGTTGATTTACCTCTTTAACGTGAGACGGTGGTTCAGTGGTGTTGTGATGATTAAAAGGAGTTAGCTAATCTAAGCAGAGTACAGCACGTAAACGCTTTTATTATTGGCGTTACTGGAGAAACAATGAAGCCACGACCTCCCACAGTGCCATACAGTTTAAGCCTCGCCCCCGCCAGACGCAACTTGTGAGGGATCATCGCATACTTGGCGTTGATAGGATATCAATGGAAAATGAAATCCATTGCGAAACTAGGGGTAGCAGAAATCAAATAAAAGAACTTCAGGCTGAACCGTCACCCGATTGCACCAATCAAAAGAATGAGGATGAATGCACTTCTTTGAGATTATCAACAGTTATCAAGACATACGGATGTCGTCCGCAAGGACTTCGAGGAAGTTTCAACAGTTGACGAACATATGACTAAGCCGTCGAAGCCTTTTTACTCTTTTTGAAGATAATCTCTTTGTACTCGCAGATTTAGACTTACATTCCACGACAGCGTGCTACCTCACACAATGGTTCTATGTAAATAAAATGTTTGACATTGAATAAATAATTAGTACATCATCCGGTGTGAGCTGTATCTCAAACGCATGGGATTTGGGCTGTACCGTCATCATGGATAGCGTATGGATTAAACTGCAGTTGCCATACAAGATTCAGAGCTTCAAAAGTCAAAAAGATTCATAATTTCAAGGAACAATGTCCTATTAGGAACTCAGGAAGAGGCTCAGGAATTGCTTCAAAAGGACACCGCCCTCTGCAATCGCAATTAGGTGACAGTCGTTAGGATATTATTCGCAACGCAACGCGGCGCGCGAGCTATCGGAGCCGTATGTAGCGGGGGCTCAAGACGATTGCTGTCTTCTACGTCTTAAATAAAGAGCAAGGTTATAGCTTCAGGACCGGCTTAAGTACGGTTTGCCTAGCTCACACGCACCGCGCCGCTCGCAGCGTGCCGCGGAGGGAAATTCTGTCTGAAGGATAGACCCGTCTCAGCAAAATAGTGGCGTTACTTGAGCTGCTGACCTGTCTAGCGGAACAGAATCGTTCGGCACCCGCGTAACGGCGACAGTAGTATCATATGAGGCCCATTCACCTTCGGATCGTCCACTGTCATCGTCTGGTATTGTCGCTTCTTCAGAGGAAACAACAGTCTTCGATGTAGTCTGCTATGGTCGCCGTTCTCGCTTAGACTGAGACGTACCTTCTGATTGGTTTGTAGTCCGCTTTTGGTTTGAATGAGATTAGGTGCGTATCGATATGCAATTCTGGATCGCACAATCGCATGCGCTGTCACGCGCATTCTCACTCGAACGTGCTCAGACCTTTGACCACTCTGGGACAGTGAGCGCCAGTAGACCAGGGTGATGCAGGAAACGAATATAACATCCTCAAAATGTGGGAGCGTGCAGACAGCATTGTGGTACTGCGATTATGCGATCTTAAAGATCGCAAGGTACAACCTTAGCCGTACTTTGTTAGTGTGGTAGATGATCACCAAGAATCGTACGCCATGCCGAAGTATACACGGACAGGCCCCGACATTGCAAACTGGCCCACGCTATCTGAGACCATTGTTGGGCTTCCGTTGAGGAATACTCGGCACCCACGGCGTCGGGTAGTGTCCCGGGTTGGATAATGGGAGGTAGAACTTTTTGAGATTCTCCTAGGCAAAGCCTCGGCACCCACGCGCTCCTGAGCACGATTTCGGCTGGCGGGCCAATGAGCCGGTCTCTTGTAAAGGTTGTTAATCATTAGTTATAATGTTTTCCGTATGAAGACTTTTTTCCGAGAAAGGAGAGAGACGCTTTCGAGTATATGGTAAGGGAGAGTCGTATTTTCGATAAATTTCGTCAACGTCATGTTCGACCCTGCTTTGGGCCCTTCGCGCTGCTTTTAACTGGTGTCTGGACGCTCCCTCACTTTGGATAGGCTGCTCGTCTTCTGAAGGAGCGGTTCCAGGATGTTACCATATTCTCCCAACTTCTCCCCACTTGCTCCTTTCAACCAGCTGAAATCGTGGCGTACTGTTGGGATTACGAACCTTTCCGCGGAATTTCGAATCTTTCATGGAACTGTACATTTCTTGCCTATTAGTGACGAGTTCCCACTTCGGTGTAAATAGGAAGAGAGGGTTTTCAGAGGTGAAAGCAATGGTGCGTGGTCTGACTCCTGCATTTGATTTCTTGTGCGCCTTGCAGCATTTAATTGCTTTTTTGACCACTTTTTTAAAATCAAATGCTGCTTGTCGTGCGTGTCGTGCTATTCACGACCTTTTTCTCTATTCAGTGCGCCGATGAAAAAAATTAATCTTCAAGATTTGCATACTAGAGTGTGTCTGTAGACTAAAGGTCTTCTTGTCAACTGTTAAATAGTGGCATCTATATTTTCGACGACTATTACTGCTACATATATCTGAATGTGTGTATAAATTATCTCAGTGGCAAAGTGAACCATGACGAATATGTCCGATGTCGATGGTAATGGACAACGACGAACGGCGAAAAGGGCAATATCCCGTATAAGATCATACAGAGCCTGATAGATAAGAATATAATAAGAATCGTTACTTTCAGCTCAAGGAGCTTAGTCATTATCTGAGTTAGTTCTTCTGACGACGGACAGATGTTAACTTCTTAGAAAGGGAAGACAAAGCCTACTGTGTCCGCGCATCGGCGCGGCTTGACTCATCTGAAAAAAAACGGATGAGCTGGATGCCCTGTTCTGGCCAAACAGTAAAGGTCAGAGGCGAACGCTCCGTAGAGGTTGTGGCTTAATCACTTGATATTTGAACTAGCTTCAGTCCCATTATCGCTTGATTTCATTTGAGTTAGAGGTAAAGGCTCACTGGAAGCGTGTTGTGTTCTTTACCGCGTGGGTACATGGTGAAAAGTCCAAGCAAAACCGAATAAGGGCGAACAGAACAGACGACACGCATCAGCCTTCCAGTTAACTGGTCGTTTGTCGCGCAAATGGTCGAAGGCAGCAAGAGAGGTAGTCTCGGGATCCAAAGGTTCATTATCGTTCTTTAAATTAACTAGGAAAAAAGTAAAGAGCGTTAAATGGCCGCCTCGTGGTAACACGCGAAGCTAAGACCAACCACGTCCCACGTGGGAACTTTATGTTCTGCATATTAGCGCTGCTCATCATAGGTCCGCGTGGCCCTAATCGATACGTCAGTGATACAGAACGTGAGAAATACGCTCATGACTGGGACTAAGGCCGCGTTCATACTTTGCGCCGGTAAGGCATGGCTGCGTTTACAGTTAACGAGGCAGAGTGGCACTGGAGAGGTGAAGACACAACGCAGGCAACGAGATAAAGTGGCTCAGGCGGAGATGCGGAGACTTCTTCGCCGCCTTGTGTGGGTGTGCTTCGGTGTAGTGGGTGCCGTAGGCGAAGTAGGCGCGGGATATCGTCGGCCCTGTCGTCTCCATCTACCTCTCCAGTGATGCGGATGGCGCGAAAGCACGTATGGTAGGAGGGAGAAAAGTCCTATCTCTCAAGGTTCCGATACTTGATTCCATGCATAAGACTTCAGGCATGTTCTCGATCCGTTCTGCTTCCTCGTGACTTCTGGAACATTCCAGCCCCCGCGAATGCTCAAGGCTAACAATAAACGGGCACGTGTTCGTGGTCTATGATGTGTGTGGAGCAATCTCATTGTTCACCAACAACTAGCACGCTGCACTATCGATCGCTGGCGTGCTGTTAAGCCATAGCATGCCAGGCGTTCTTTCTCATCCCCCTTTTTGCTTCTTAATTCCCGCCTTCTGTTTACATCTATGCAGTCAAATTCATTGCTTTTGTCCACTTTGCTTCAAATTATAAGAACGTCGTGCAGAACCTCGTACAGCATGACGAGATAAAAACTTTTAAACTTCATTGAATTCTCTTCCGGTTTTTACTATTTCTGATGGTACTTTGTTGAAGCTCAATTTACCACTACTTCTAACTTATGAATCCGTCCAAATTGTCGTGTACTATTTTATCAGCTTTCCACAGACAAATCAAGTCGCGCACATGTGCAACGATGAATTAAACATGCCGAACCTTCAATTCTGGAGAAGTCATGAGTCTACGAAAAAACGAAAGGAAAAGTCCGACCTTCGTCATAAATTCTACAAATCCGCTCACGTAACAGTTGGGCGATCTCACTATGCATATGATTATGAGATCTCCTTTCATTGGCTGTGAAGATATTCCGAAAAGGCTGTGAAGATATTCCGAAAAGAAGCCATTCACAGTCGCTCTAAAGATACGCGAAGGGCTAAAGGGCTAAATTTGGTAGTTCGTCGCATATGAAAGTAGGGGTGCTCAGCAGTGTAACGGTTGAGAAGTTACGGAATATGACAGCAAAAAACCTGAGAAAAGAAACACAGAACCTTCTTCCTCGCTCCTTCCCTTCGTCACCTCTGCATTACGGGTGGGGGTCGATTGGTCGAATTTCTTCGCGACCGCCCGCGGCAAACGGCGCGGCGAGTGCGAGTCGTTTGGAATTCCACAAGACGTTATAGGCTGGTACCGTAAGAGAACTCCAAAGATTGCACCTATCTTCAGCGTGGGCGGCTATTTGCTTCTGTTCTTAAGCTTTCTGAGAGAACTGGAAAATTAAAGGTAATTTGAATAATATTGTTCTCTCTCATCCTGCAGTGAGTGATCCATGAAGCTTCTTCAGGAGCATAAACACTTTATGAAACCTATCAAGGTACACAACAATAAACGAGAACCTCAAGTGCAATAGAAGCAGTATAGCTATCCTTTATTAGCTTTATAGGACGACGGGGAGCTCATATTGCAGGCGCAGGAAATTCTCATTCACGACATATTGCTAAAAATAGGTGCAATCTTTAAAGGTCCCTTAGGGTACCGACCTATTGCGCCTTGAGCGGAATTCCAAACGACTCGTATCAACGGCGCCGCAGTGCGAAGCCGCGAGCGAAATCCGACCAATCGATCCCCACCCCTGCATTACTTTAGTCGGTGAAGGTAGATGCTGGCGGATGAGGGGTCCTGCGTTACCCTGCCCCGGCTTGCGTCATCTCTCACCTCTCCCATGCCACTGCCTCCCTGATCATGAACGCAGCACGCCCTGTCGGCGCTGAGTATGAAGGCAGCCTTAACTGCCAACATTTTTATCTCAGCCCGTCCCTTTTAAACGTCCCGCCTTTTTTAGAATTAACGGCCGAAAGGTCTAGTATTCTGGTTTTTAACCGTTTTATTCTGTTTTTTTTTTTTCAATTCCATACTACTAGGCATCTACATATTCAATAATCTTTTTTACCTTCCTTTTATCACGAAGGAAAATAGCACGCTCGAGTAAAAGGACACAATTAAATACTCAAATAATATGAAGAGGCAGTGAAGAGAATCTGCACTTTGGATTAAGGTGATAAGCGGTCTAATTGTGAAGACTTCACTGTTATTCTTTGATCCCTCTTCCATGATGCTAATCTTTGCTTTTTATGGTGATTCGTGCAGTTTATAGCTTTGTTGCACAGCAGCCATCTCATATTTCATGATATCGACGCCATGCGCGTTTAATGTGTATCGCAGCTGTGTTTATGAGACACAAAATGTGGACTGATGCGGAACTAACACCCAGTCGTCTTACTTACGTTCCAATCCAGTGGCTTAGCTATCATCAGTTTTAGGTGATTGCTTATACTCGCCTGAGCCGTTTCTTGGTTTCATACGGTTTATTTTCTGTGTACTGATCAAGGTGTACAGTATGAACCTTATTACGAGTACAAGATACCCTCCACTGGTGCTCACCTTAAGTGAGTGATGGTTGCCTTTTGCAACATTAGACGAAATAGATTCCATCATAGTCCATCTAATTCACTATAATTCATTCCCGAACAACGTCCTTGTCTTGACTGCTAGGATCTAGAGTGAGTCTCGATGAGTGGAATGAGAATATGTCTTGGACGATGAAGGTATTCGATATTAGGATCTTACGAAGTGCTCAGAGTGGATGGGACAGCTCAGATTCCGGCTGTCCTTTTGGGCCGGCGAGTCGATATAGTATTTGTATGGCTGCACTTCCCGCGCGACCGCTAGAGATCATGCATGCGTACGATTGTGATCTAGCTTATGCACTTAATCGAACCCTAAAGGACAAGAAGTTCTAGGTTAAATATATAGAAGTTTAAGTGAGTGATGGTTGCCTTTTGCAACATTAGACGAAATAGATTCCATCATAGTCCATCTAATTCACTATAATTCATTCCCGAACACTTTCGCATTTTCGGCTGAAAGGGTGGAATTGTGGGAGAATCACGCATCATCTTGCCATATTCGGGAATAGCACTTAAATCGAGCGAACGAAATTAATCCTAATTTGTTCTCTAATACGCTGATCAAGAACTTGATCATATTCCTAATTATTGTGAGAGACTTTCCCTGCTTTCATGGAAAACATTCCTCGCCTTTTAGTTCTCGTACCTTTGATGCCATTTCGGTGAGAGTGGTTCATCTGGAAAAGTTGTAATGCTTGTAATGACACTCCTAGCCCTAATCCTTTAGCCCCTCGTGCTGAACCACCAATCTTTCAGGACGATCTCATCTTCTTCAGCACTCGGTTCTTGTGACATTACGGAATGAGGACACTTGGTGCAATAGTAGAGGGATTTTTAGCATGAACGATGAGCTTGGAACATACTATTTTTGCCGCGGACAGGCCTGGCAGCCGGTATACGCAAGAAATGCCGGCGGCATTACTTTCGAAATCTAACTCTCTATCCATTTGATTCTTTCATCAAGGTGTTCCATTTCCCGTATATTCCTCCCTTGCCCCCTCTGACTAAACTCCTAGTCCCTCTTGTCCTTTGGTGGAAACGAAATTGCACGTGAGTGTACTTTGAAATGAACATATCGTTTTAATAGAAAAGTCAGCCTCATCAATTCTTTTTTCTAACGCTGTGGGCGTCAATTATTAGTGGTATACAGCAATGACCTTTAAGAGCTTTCATACATTCATGAATTAAGTGACAAAAATAGGAGCGAGATGGAATAATGGATCACACATCATGAATTCATGAATAACCTATTACAACTCTTTAGCGAGACGTCACTTTGCCTTTTAAAGTACCAACTTTTCAAAAATGCATGAATAGCATATCTTATACGAGTGCAAGCTCGAGAGCATTTGAGAGAATGGCGGCAAAAAGTGCTGTGAGAGGTATTCCTCAAGTGCGCCATGAGTCGAATTATTCTTGGTCTATGAACTTCACGGGTCTTCTGAATTTCAACGCAGATGCTTCTATCATTTTAGAGAGTTCTTCTATCAGTCAACCAATTTAGAAGAAGATGGAAAAAAGCTTGAGATCCAATTCTGCTGGAGTGTGTTGCTGTGTCTTTAGCCATTATTGTGTCCATTACGGCCGTTTTTAGAGAATTCCATACGGTAGAATGATTTCATTTCACTCGTCACACTTTCCTGTTTACATTCACATTTTAAAATCGGAAATACGCTTCAATTATTCACGGCAGATGGCAGTCAACTACCGGTCGCATCCGTGTTCGACTACTCTAATGGACTATAAAGCAGAGCAATCTCGACTAGTTCGCAAAGCAAGAGTGTCAAAACTGAAAGAGGGAGTTGGGTAGAAAACGGTCTGTCAAAGGGAACATCTGAATCGCATTATTTCTGTACGTCAATATTCCAGAATTGCATAAACCAACAGTGCCAAAAATTTTGGCACTGTTAGGCCACTGCAGTCCTTGGCTTGGAAAGGTGAAAATTGTTCTTGCAAAAACATAATGAGTAGGTGCTCTGCATGGGCATCGATTGCGACGCTGATCCGTTTTTGCGCTTCTGCGTTTTTTTTACGAATTTCTTCTAGACCTCTCTATAGAGGGAAGGTACGAGTACTACCCAGATACAGTGCCATTAAGGTGGTCAAAAATGTCTCGGGTTAGCGCAAAAGTGTAACCAAAAGGCACCAATTCCGGGAATGGATATCACCATCGTGATCGATGCTCGCATGCCTCTTCCCGCGTGGGTTTTAGGCTGTGGCATCAAAGTGGCAAAATGGATGTCATATTTGTGTTCAGAGTACTGTAGGTATTAGATAACCCCTACACAACATTAAATAACGGAGTCGCACGGGAGGTGCAGAGACGACGGAGGCATCGAGCCGGAGTAGCGCAGGCGGAGACGCAAGGACATTGAGACATGTCCTGCCGCCGGCACAGCAAGGTATGAATGCGGTCTTATTGTTGGTATACTACGATTCTATTCCTACTATATATGAAACGCTTCCTCTGTCTGTACTTCCGTTAGCCCCTCCCTCCATTCCTCGGTCTATCCGTCCCATGTCCCTCCGTCCGTCTGTCACGAAATTAGGTATAATATCAAAAACTACAAGTGGAGGTGGCGACAAGTTTGCGACTGGCAAGGTATGGGACAAGAAGTAAGGAGCACACATGGACCAAGACAAGCTCCGCCTACGGTGGGCGGGGCGTGCACTGGAATGTTCCAAAAATGTTTTAGACCGAAAGTTGTTAATTGGATTCTAATATGATCGAAACGTGAAGGGAAGATAGATCAAGGTCATGGATGAGTTTCTGAAAGTCATGAAAGAGGCTTGAGCACAAAGGGTGGAGCATTTATGATAGTGAGCGAAGCTTGGACGTTACGTGAAGAACGACCTATGAAAATAGGAACAAGTTTGGGATGGATAGAGTGTGGGACAAGAAGTAAGGAGCACACATGGAACAAGCTAAGCTCCGCCAACGGTGAGAAGAGCGTGCACTCGAATGTTCCGTTTTCAGAATTGGGTTATAATATGACTCAAATGTGGGGGGAAAGATGGATTGATGTCATTGATGAGTTTCTGAAAGACAGAAAGAGGCTTAGCCACATTGGGCAGATCGGACCCTCAATTGGCGGTTCATACAACAAAATATAATAACTCGGTTCCGTCGCAGTCTAGAGATTGGGAAAAAATCGGTGGAAATGACCAGTGTCCAAGCTAAGTAGTGTAACAGTAAACACACAAATAAATGAACATAATTGCACAAAGAAAATTCTCACAGATGTCAACATCGATTAGTATTAATCATAGTTATCGGTTCTGTGTAGACGGCAGCTCCACTTCAGCGATTGAGTAATGCTGCAGGGGTGGAGAACTCGGGTGTGTGCAGGTATGACAGCGAATCGCGTGGCCGCCCTGGCGAGCGGGTGCGAGTGACAGTGGCAGGGCGTGGCAGCCTTTAAGCGAGTCAGTGTGGCATGAGTGGAAGCGCAGACGTGACGCAATCACGCTCGGCCGGCTCCCAAGGGCAATCGATACGGCGAGTCGTACTGGTGGCGCCGCAAGTGAAACGCCGCGAAGCGATTCGCTGCCATATCTGCACACACCCGGGGAACTCCTTAGCGGTAGAAGCCATAGACATCGTTCTGTTTTTCTGTAGAAGGCAGGGAATGAGTGACTGAACACTACTCTGTTCGTCGTGCGCGAGAGTTACGAAATTGTTATGATGTGATTTGATAATGGGTTATGGATAAAGTGCATAGAAAAAAAGCACTTGCGGTCGACCTACTGTCGCCTGTAGCGTTATGCGCACAGTAGTGGCCAGCTAACTGGGAAAATTAACGAAGGGAGAAAGAACTACGTTGTTGTACCAGCTTATTTTTATAATATCATGTATTTTGGGTCAAATCAAGTCGGGGGGGGGGGTGGGGGAGACGCAATTTTGCGTCGACGTCGAAACTCCTTTCCCTCCCTAGGCTTAGGCTAAAATTGATATCTCTTCCTTCTACATAAAAAAAAAACATATGTCAAAGCATAGGTCTCATCTGCTTTAGCCTAAGCCTAGGGAGGGAAAGAAGCTTTCGCGTGGGTGAAACGTCGACGCAAAGTTGCGTCTCCCCCCCCCTCCCCCCCCCCCCCGACTTGGTTTGACCCTGTATTTTTACGCAATAATGCAATCCTTAGCTATGCATAAGTTAGGCCGCGTTCAGACTTTGCGATTCTGCGATTTTGCGATTTTGCGATTCTGCGATTTTGCGATTTTTGCATGTCTCCGGTGGTATTTATTCATTATCATTATCTCAACTGTTAAACTGGTAGTAACTGTGTTTGCTGTCGATCGTACTTAATTTGCAGTCATCCATCGTGCCTAATTTGCAATCATTGTGTGAGTGTTTATTAGTGCCGTTGTAATTATTTCTTCTGTGATCCATATTTTTTCACTTTCAGATTTGGTGCTCCTTTTTGGATGTGATTTGGTTTCGTGGTTCTCGTACTTGCCATAATCATCGGTATCCATCGTCTCAGCGCATTTTCTTCGTCTTCATAACCAGGTTTGTTTCAATTTTGTTTTAATTTGTCTGTTTAATCTTCATAAATGATTGTTTCATTTGATTTGATTTAATTGTCATTGTTTCTCTTCGTGATAGGTTTGTTCTATTACTTCTTTTGCTTGTTACGCAATAAGTTTGTTTCATTTGTTGTTTTGTTTGTTACAGTTTGTTACTGTGACGTGTGCGCTGGGGTAGGTTCCTTCCGAAAATGACCTATCAGATGAAATTCTGGTCTGGAAAACTTTCTGAACACTTCGTAAACAGAAACATGGACAGCGGATATGACTCACACACAGGACACGGTGATAAAACGACTATGATTATTTTGCTGCAGAACTCTTTAGGTAAGCTCGTAGTCCTCTTTGTGAACTGATGAAATTCGTTTGTCACTTTGTTCTATTTCAGTGACGATTCTGTAACAATGTCACAGTTGCAATGAAATGCTATTTGCACATTTCCTTCTTGATATTTTTGAATTCTATGTGGCCGTCATCGAAAACTCGCAAAACGTCAACATCGATAACTTTGTTATTTTATAGTAATAGAATGTGTTCATTTGTTTTCTTCCTCTTCAGCATAGTTGTTTTTCGTTGAATCACATACTACATGTATTCATCTACTTGTTTGTCATCTACTTCAAAGCAAGTTTTCATTGTATGCTGAGAAATGGGTTCAATAAAGTTTTTCTATCGCTCTCCTACCGTTACTCGAATAATATTGAACATACGTTTTCTTCAACCAGTGCTTCTCCTTACACTTTGCCGAGAATTTCTTGGCTCAGCAAAGCAGTCCACATCACAAGAGTGAACCTTATTGGCCCCACGTTCGCTTTCTAATTAAGCCTCTGCACTCTGCTTTATTACCCGCTTTACGTCATCCTTGAAATGAATATGTGTCCTTCGTTATCTCGTCCTGCTGTTTGGACGCATTTTCGCCGCTTCTTGTTCGCCCTATATTGGCGAGTTGTTTAAGATTTCTCAAACTTCGGATTCCCCAAAATTTTTTCCCGATCGAATCATGTCTAAGCCAGTTTTGGATGAGTTATTACGGGCGATGATTTCGGGGCTGTGCTATATGTTTAGAAAGACATCTGTATGTAATAAGATTGTAATGCACCTCCGCACTGAAACGGCGTTTTACTTTTAGCTTCTTTACCGATCCTAGAGGGTGTTTGTCTCTTCTGCTCTAGCTGCCTCAGCTCAAGCGGCGAATCCATTCCACACGCTGATTACAGACAACCGAAAGATGCTGGAGAGGCTCAACCAACTTTTGACCGTGACATCATCTATAGTGTAGTACTCACGAGGCTTGGGTATTACAGCTCATTTCGGCACTCCTCCACTACCTTCAAAGATATTCAATTTGCTACAGAACCAAGAAAATCTCGGCAAAGTGTAAGGAGAAGCATTGGTTGAAGAAAACGTATGTTCAATATTATTCGAGTAACGGTAGCAGAGCGATAGAAAAACTTTATTGAACCCATTTCTCAGCATACAATGAAAACTTGCTTTGAAGTAGATGACAAACAAGTAGATGAATACATGTAGTATGTGATTCAACGAAAAACAACTATGCTGAAGAGGAAGAAAACAAATGAACACATTCTATTACTATAAATAACAAAGTTATCGATGTTGACGTTTTGCGAGTTTTCGATGACGGCCACATAGAATTCGAAAATATCAAGAAGGAAATGTGCAAATAGCATTTCATTGCAAATGTGACATTGTTACAGAATCGTCACTGAAATAGAACAAAGTGACAAACGAATTTCATCAGTTCACAAAGAGGACTACGAGCTTACCTAGAGAGTTCTGCAGCAAAATAATCATAGTCGTTTTATCACCGTGTCCTGTGTGTGAGTCATCATATCCGCTGTCCATGTTTCTGTTTACGAAGTGTTCAGAAAGTTTTCCAGAACAGAATTCCATCCGATAGGTCATTTTCGGAAAGAACCTACCCCAGCGCACACGTCACAGTAACAAACTGTAACAAACAAAACAACAAATGAAACAAACTTATTGCGTAACAAGCAAAAGAAGTAATAGAACAAACGGTGCTAAGGTAGTTGGGGGGGGCCACTCGAAAAAGGCAAGAGTCGCGCCCAATTTCTGCTCATAGGCACTCTCAAGGTTATTTTATGCCTAGATACAGCTACTTTACTGAGAAAACGATTGAATTATTCTTCCATTAAAATATTACAAAAAATCAGCAACAACTAGACCAAACAACCACTTACGCGTATTCGCCTAAGCCTAGGGGAAGGGATTCTCCTTCCCTAAGGCTTAGGCTAACATAGGATGAATAAACAAGCACGAATTTACTTTAGAGAATCGTCTCTAAGCAGAATTCCAACCCGATTCGGCAAGCGCTATGGCTTCTCTGCGCTCCAGCCATGCGTTAGAGACGCAGACACACTACTGCAGTGGCCCCCCCCAACTACCTTAGCACCGAACAAACCTATCACGAAGAGAAACAATGACAATTGAATCAAATCAAATGAAACAATCATTTATGAAGATTAAACAGACAAATTAAAACAAACAATTGACACAAACCTGGTTATGAAGACGAAGAATGCGCTGAGACGATGGATACCGATGATTATGGCAAGTACGAGAACCACGAAACCAAATCACATCCAAAAAGGAGCACCAAATCTGAAAGTGAAAAAATATGGATCACAGAAGAAATAATTACAACGGCACTAATAAACACTCACACAATGATTGCAAATTAGGCACGATGGATGACTGCAAATTGAGTACGATCGACAGCAAACACAGTTACTACCAGTTTAACAGTTGAGATAATGATAATGAATAAATACCACCGGTGACATGCAAAAATCGCAAAATCGCAAAATCGCAGAGTCGCAAAATCGCAAAGTCTGAACGCGGCCTTAGAATAAGTTCGCGTCATAGGTGTAGTAATACTCTCTTAACTTGCAGTTAGTTCGTATAAGTGAGTAAGTTGAAAGTTACTTTGCTTGCCATAAACTTGTAGAGTCATGTTGCTGTTTAACATCCAACAAGTTACGCCCCCTCCCCTCGCAAATACAGTCCCGAAATCTACATCTAATCTCCATCTATCATAAAATAACGAAAAATATGAGGGCCAAATTGAACTTAAGCTTTCCTTGTATGTAGATCTTCCATATTTAATATTCAAGAAAGTTGGAGAAGAGTAAAATGATATTGATTTTCGTTGTGTTTCCGTTTTTTTTTTCTGCGATAAAACCTGGTGAGCGCATGGCGCCCCGGCTATGTCGATATTGATCGGCCGGGTTGGTTTGCAGTACACACCGCTTTTTGCCGTCTTCAGGCTGGCTGATTTCGAAATGCTTCAACCCATGGTGACTTTTCGCTACCCTCTCATAATTAGATTGCTCGTTTTAGTCACATTTGAAGTCCAGTTTCTCGCGGTAGGTTAGTTTGTGTACGTTTAATCGCTTTGCATCCCTGAACTCGATATGATGTGATGTTATTTTTTTGCCGGTTTTCTCTTTCTGTCTCTATTTCAAATGCCTCACACATTCAGCTGATTTCATCGTTAATCTCTTTTGTTTATGATGTGTTGAAACGACTTTTGAGTATGCCATGATGACGCCGTGTTCCTAAATGTCTCTCTTGTTGTTTACCTTATCATTGTTGGTTTTTTTGTTTATGTTTGGTGTTTATACGATCATTTCTATCTCTACATTACATAATTTTTGCATTTCTTATTGGGGAAGGACAGGGTGTGTATACATTGGTACGAATGATCCCCTGCGCATCCCACGAGCGAACGCTTAGTTACTTTCTCGCACCTCATGTGCGAGAAAGTAGTTAACTAGCAGAGGTCAGCTATAGACCGCTCAACTTCATAAACAGAGTGTGACGTCCACAAAGGAACAAGTTGAGGCAGTTTTTTGTAGTACGAACTAAAACACTTATCATTTCTATGAAATATACAATAAGTTGCAGAGAACGAAACGGGTCTTAGACTTGCTAACATAAGCTTATTAGTTACGTACTTGTATATATTAGAGAACATTACAGCTCAACAAAGTTTGTTAGGAACAAACATTTTGTACGTGGATTGCTCAAACCTGTTTAAATACCTGCGTTTGACCTCTCATCGAACTGCCAAATTTAGCTTGTGTCCATAGCAACTCATATTAAAAGTATGAAGAGACAGCTATTCTCCTGTATGACTCCTTCACGGGCATTCTATAACATTTTATCGAGGTTAGTAATGGTATGCCATTATATGTTAAGGCTGGTTAACATTTGCGCTCTAATATTCAACCAAGTAGGTTTTATTCCATTTATTTGTTTTACTTACTTATTTTTTATTCATTACTTCGACTATTTTTCCATTTGCTGTACTATAACTTTTGAAAATGTTACAATCATTCCCATTTACCAGTGTCTGACTGGTTATCATAGCACCATTAAACCGAACTCTTTATTTCGAAACACCCTTTAATCAGAATATAACCCATGCCGTTTTTTACTCTGTGGACATTACACTCAGTCAATGAAGTTGAGCGGTCTGTAGCTGACCTCTGCTAGTTATTCACCTTCTCGCCCATGAGGTGCGAGGAAGTAATAATTAAGCGCTCGCACGTGGGGTGTGAAGGAGGTCATTCGTACCAATGTATACACACCCGGAAGGACAATGTCCTCCATGTGTCAATATGCGTTTTCATGACCGACGGATTAGTGGCGTACTGAAGGCTTCATGGGGATTTGTATACATAATCGGTAAAGAAGTTAAAGCTCAATATTTAAGTGAAGATTGTTACTCAGCGCCTCCTTTTTATTAATTTCTATATTTTCTTATATTCCTTTCCATTTCTTTTTCTCGGAAAAAGATATGTTTATATCTGTGTGACACGTCCACGAAAGCTTTATACGATTAGTGCTGCAATACTACGTTAGCCAATTCGGCTCTTTTGGTAACCGAAACCGTGTCTGCAGCCATGCAAAATTCATCATAGTTCTTCTGCAGATTGCTAGCCAATTTATGGTGCATGTGGTTCATTCTGGAATTATTGCTCCCTTCATCTCCTATTAATAAGGGCGTATTATCCGGATCTCCAAAGGATGAACGCCCCCCTCAAAGCAAATCTGGTCACGTGCACGTGCGGCTGTCAACATCTGGCCTAATCTGGCAGAAAATGCAGAGACGATTTTTGTGCGTGTCAGTGCTGATAAGCTGTGGTAAATATACCATTAAGATGTTAAGGTGAAAGGGGCCTCGGTGCTGTAATGGATTAGCTCATATGCCTGGAAAGCATGGAGTGCTGGTTCCAGTCGGGTGGGAGACGACGTCGATTTTCCGCTTCGCGGCGCCACCAGTATGACTCGCAGTATCGATTGCCTATGGAAGCGGGCCGAGCGTGACTGCGTCACGTCTGCGCTTCCACTCATGCCACATTGCCTCGCTTGAAGGCTGCCATGCCCTGCCACTGGCACTCGGGTCTGTACCCTAATGTCAGGATGCCGCACTGCGGTATGTCGCAAGTCAAACAGTGCGGACGAGCTAAATTGTTGGGTCCCGAAGTGATTAGAAGTCAACTGCGTATCGCACCATTTGCACTACGTTGTAATCGTTCCAAGACCCAACTACCGCGACGCGCAAAGCTCGCACACATTGTGTCGCACGCCGCTCATCGTCATGCGGCATCCTGACATTAGGGTACAAACCCCTGGCACTCGCACCCCGCGCCGCTCGTCGCGCGCAGCCGCGCGGAAATTCGACCTCGTGACCCCCACCCGTTCCAGTCCCGTAAGAGACCGAAGCTTTTGCCCATAACTCAGCATAAATGTAACAACTTTCGGTTCGCGGGCTGCGGCGAAAAACACTAGCTATCAAAAAGCAGAAACAATTATTTTGTGCTTCCGTGTTTAAACCTATAGGGACACTGCCCACTCTGCTACCTCGTACGCCAATCCCATCAGTATTTTCTCTTACACTTTACTCAAAACAATTTTCTCCTTCTGAAAGGCAGGGCAAGAGAACTGGGAAGCATGTTCTTTGAACACAAACATTCTAGTTTAGAGGAGGTGATGTGTGGCCAAACTCGCATTTAAAAGGCTCGCCTTGAGGTCCTATCACCATCCCCGCAGTACTGCTAGTCGCGTTTCGACGCATCCTACGGAGCAGTAGCGCGTAGAGCGGGTCAAAGCTCGCGGCCAGTTGGCTAAGCCCCTCGCCGTCTGCATCCGCTCCAGTGGCTAGTGATGCAAAGGGGTGCGAAAGGGAAAGAGTGAGGAGGAGGTTCTGAGGCTCCTATTTCTCGGGCTTTTCGCCGCTTTACTTCGTTCTTTGTCTACTGCTACACTGCTGAGCACTCCTATTTTCATATTCTCCAATAGTTACATTATCTGCCTAATTCACCCCTCAAAGTGACTTGAACCCTCAAACTTTTCTTTTACATTCCGCCTTTCTTTTTCCGTTATTTCTTTTATTTTTTTCAGTCAGTGCCAGTCCACCTTTCTTCATTCACATTGTAGTTAGTCCATAATTTCGCTCTCAGAATAGTTTTTGACATAGCCATCTTGGGGTTTTTTTTTCGCGGGGTTATGGATGGAATGTAGTAAAATTGATGTCTTGAACTCTTTCGATGATCTTCTGAGCTGGTCGGAATTTGATCCAGGCCGTTCTTATCTTCTTGTCCTTATCGCGCTGTTTGCCGAGACATTAGTGAAGGTCACAGCGCGGGTGATTCGCTGAATTCGCGTTCTGGCGACGGAGAGATAGTGTTAATTTTATGCTAATCTGTTACAAAAAGGTGGACACCAGGCACATCATTTCGGTGAAGGTGGTCATTGTATTAATGTCTCTTTTAGTTGCAAAATTCAGAAACACTGGGGTTCGAAGTCTCATATTGCTTCACATTTATGGAAGGTTGTGATTACCGTAATGCCAACAGAGTAGTCAGCTCGGAGGACGATTTGTCTGAGCCAATCAGACTTCGCGATTTCACCATTCAACAATTTTGTGGTGTCGCACTTTCGCACGCGATTCTAACACCTCGAGATCCTGCACTGTCGCATTTCATGTGACGAGCCCCAACACTGCAAAACTGCCTCATGGCAAAATCACAAAATCGAAAAATCGCGAAGAAAGATGGCGGTGTTATAGAGTATTATGGCTAAAGGGCAAAGATACGTTGGAGAAACTAAGAGGCTTCTCAGCGTATTGAAGACGCAATGTAGCATTGAAAAATCCGTCCTTTTACCTCAACAGCAGATTCCCCAAACATCGTGCAATGCTCATCAAATCCGGGAATCACAAGGGCGAGCTGCGTGGCATCTCGCATATAGTCATTTAATCGCAGTAAAGCATTGTGGCTTACTGAATGATCGTACTGTAACATGCCATGCTAGTCACGCAGGCTCTAGACTATTAAAAAATGCGATTTGGTCGAGGCTCGATATGTAAGTTATCGATACACCACGTGTGTTCTACAACTGAACAAAATAGACCTTTTCTATCAGTCGAAAGTGCCATGTACTGAAATCTTGCAGAAAATAAGAAAAAACTTTTGAGACGTGTACAGCTTTTGGGGTTTTTCCAGTAGTCCTTCTGGAGTCTGATATATACTCCATTCTGGAGCGCCAGATAGGGCGTGGTACGGCCATGGGCGAGTGGCGAGAGTGGGAGTGCGTGGCAAGAGCGAGAGAGTTTGATGCATTTTCACCCAAGTCCGTATGCCACGCCCTATCAGGCGCTCCCAAATGGAGTGTAACCTATATTCCGCGGGTGTGTACCTTTACGTCAGGTTTCGCACGACGACGAACGACGTGCGACGCAATGAGTGCGAGCTATGCGCGTCGCGCTAGTTGGGTCTTAGAACACGGTAATGCTAGTGGCACGATACGCAGTTGACTTTTAACCGCTTCGGGACCCAACAACAAGGCGCCTTTAGCCCGTCCGCATTGCTTCGCTTGCGACGTGCCGCCGTGCGAAATCCTGACGCAAGGGTACACACCCATATTCCGCGCACCTTATGCTGGCCGTGATTGCGTGCTACGGGTGACTACAGTAACTAAAGCCAGATCAAACAACGCGAAAGTGCCCAGCTAACACTGAATTGACTCCAAAACGCGAACTCCCCTTCGTCATGGGTAAGTCAGGGTGCTAGTGTAGTTGGAAAAGGGACGCTCAATCCCACGTTGTCGTTGATAGGTTCTTTAACAACTTGGTGTAAGCATGCTGTACAAGTGTAGAAATGTAAGACACCGCAATGACGGTCAATGAATGCTGGCCACATTTGAGTTTTTGCTATATACGAGAAGATTTCGGTAGAGTGAACCACGTTCTAAGCCCCCTTCCTGCACAAGGGGGTTGAATCACTCTCGCGGGAGCAGTCATCTGAATTTCACCCAGAAATTCATGTCTAATTCGTTTTTTGCACGCTCCAGTATTTAACAACATGGACGTTGTATGTCACGAAATTTTTGTGCCTTCCATAAATTGCTTCAGCTGCTCTTTTTTTCGTTGGGTATTTCCTTCGCTAAATCTGCGAAAAGCATCCTGACTCCCGTCACAAACTTGTTCCCGTTGCTTGTGTGATTAAGGAGGGGCACTCACTCGGTGTCGGATGTTATTTTTGCGTAGCTCTTAGTAGAGGAAGGAAATCCTTTCCGCTCCTAAAGCTTAGGCAGAAATGTACGTTGAGATATGGAGATTGGTGATCAATAGTTCTGGTGAAATATCGCGACAATGAGAACTGCAATATTAAAATCCAACTATTGAAAACCACGCTTTCAGTTCTACTGTAGTTGGGGGGGGGGGGCATTGTTGCGCTGTCTTCTCTCGCTGGAAATCGTTCCACTGTTATCAGTTGTATATGTACTTGAATGTATATTTTGCCTAACCCTCACTTTAGGGGAGCACGGGACCGGACCCGAGCTTAGAAGATTGTCCCCAACTACATTAGCACCCATTATTTTTTGCTATAAGCAGAAAATGGGCGCTGCCCTTGTTTTTGTTGGGTACCTCCCCTGACTACATAAGCACCTTAGGTGCTAATGTAGTTGAAGGGGACCCCACTGAGCTCCGTAGCCAAACGCTGTTTTTGCGTAGGTTTTTAGCCTGCCTAGGCATCAGTAAGGAGGAAGCTCCACTTCCCTTAAGTGAGGCTTAGGCAAAATATACACTCGAAAATACCAACAGATGACTGTGGAACGGTTTCCAGTGAGGGACGCGACATTGTGTGCCCCCACCAACAACAGTACACCACACCTTGCTTTCTGCCAAATTACTTGTAATGAAGACGTTAAGACGTATAATGACGTATAATGAAGACGTTTCTACGTCATTTCCAGCACATAATGCGCATATCCGCATCAATGGGTTTATTTTGGACACTGTGGTGGGCCGGTACGCAATCACTGCCGGTTTGAGGTGCGTGGAATAAGCTCTGTCTTAGCGTCAGTGATTCGATGTCTCTTTATGGCTAATGTTAACCTTTGTCCGGTTTTTCTATGTCGCGGTTTTTCGCATGCGTTCTCTCAGCACAGCGAGAATTCGGGGTCACAGAATCACGTGCGTAATCATAATATTGCCGAACGGTGCATTTGGAAAATCTCCCATCAACCTGTCGTCTAATAGTGTCTGCTAGTGGTTTATCGCATTTATCAGCATGCCAACCATGATATGCAGGCCTGTTTCCGTCAAATTTTTTTTTGTAATCTCAAGATGGTATGACATGATCAAGCATTTGAACGCAATGATCGATACACTTCGCCGCTTCGGATAAACTCAAAGTCACATTTTGCATTCCGGGCAATGTGCCACATGTCTTCTTCATAACTCGAAATCCCCATGATAATATTACCACCGTGGACTGCGACAAAAAAGAAAAGGTTACGAAAGCTGTTCTACCGGTATTCCTGTCAATTTTGCGCTTGTTTGGTACTCTTATGATACCATTTTTCATCGTGAAGCCGATGTAGTACTTAATAATTTTGCTTTATTGTAGTTTCGCACGCGACTTTGCAACGCTGATTATGAGATCTAGTGGTGCTGCGACTTCGCATGTGAAACGCGGCACCGCAAGATCGCAAAAGTTGGCATAGGTCTGAGGCACTGTTCGGAGTTTGCAATTCGGGCGATTCACGCCCACTATTCACCTAACCGATACGTATCTTAACCTTTCCGCCTGAAGCGCGTGATCGCCTTAACCGCGATTTCTGAACGATAGCTTAGGCCGAGTCCATACTTTGCGCTTCGTTTGTAAAACGCTCCACCCAACCACATTACAGTATGGTGGTCGTGGCAAGACTCTATGGCTTCGGATTCAAAATCGAGTAGCTTCTCACCAACCAAGATTAGAATTCAAGTTCGTGGACTCTCACCCAGTGTTCACCTTGTAGTGTGGTTGGGTCCAGCGTTTTACAAAACGGGGTGCGTCATCGGAGTGCCGCCATCACCGCCGATGAAGGCGCCGGTGCGCAAAATATTAACGCGCCCTTAACTGTCTAAAATTCTGAATGATTCAAATTGGGTGCTATTGGGGGATAGGGGGACCAACTCACTGTGCTCTGCGTCTCTGACGCAATGGTTCAAGCGCAGAGAAGTCATAGCGCCTGCCGAATCGGTTCGAGTTTTACAAACAAACGATTTTGATGGAGCAAATTCGTGCTTTTTCTATCTTATGTTAGTTCAAGCCTTGAGGAAGGAAATTCCCTTTCCCTAGGCTTAGGCGAATACGCGTAAGTGGTTGTTTAATCTAGGTGAAGTAAATTTCTCGGCATATACTAATGGATGAATAATTTGATCGATTTCTTAGTTAGCTAGCTGTATCTAGGTTTAAAATAATCTCGAGAGTGCCTATAAGCAGAAATCGGGCGCAACTTATGCTTCTGTCGAGTGGCTCCCCCCCCCCCTTACTTCAGTAGCGCTTTAAATTGTACGTCTTATACTGTGTAAATCTTACTGTTCTATCTTAATAGGTAAATTCGGGAATCCTAAACTATGTATTGCACTTTATTTCGCCGTTTGGCTTGGACTGTGTTGGCAGTATAATAATTTATTAAATAGTTAACGGTGTATCCCTTGCACCTTCATCTAGTTTTATCGAAACGATTGTATGAACGTTCTCTCACCTGATCGTGCGCTCATTCTCGAAAATGGAGCTGACACTCTTTTCTGAGAATCCTTCCGGAATATTCATTTCATCGTGTGAATAAAGGTGAATGAATGTCAGGCCATTCATGAAGTCGTGGGAACACTCTCCTAGGTCTTCTAAAATAGCTCTTCCTGGTTTTTGTGTCTCTGCTTTGAATGTGTTCAAGGATAGCATGTGCTCGGTTTCGAAGGATGTGTAGGGAATCAGCTTATAATGCGTCTGGCACCGTACTTTTTTATCGCAGTACCACTCAGTTCCTTCTGCCGTTATGTTTTCGTCGTCATCTCTCTGGCTATGTTTACGTGCCTTTGTCAAACCAGTCATCCTTTCTTGCTGTCTTTGCAAGAGCAAGCATTGTTCTAGTAATTTAACAACATCAGTGCGGCCAACCGAAAAATTTACGACTTGACCTATCTTAAAAATGTGATAACTTTTCTACAGAAATTTTCCCCTTACAACTCATTCTAGCATCTACCGCGTTCTGACTCTTGACCAGGTCCATTTTACGTAGTAGGTGTAATTGGATATTGCCCAATCCCTTTGGCGCCGTCAGAGTTCTAATTTTTTTTGCGATTCTGCGATTTTGTGGTATTGCAGCTCCTTACGCATGTTATGGCATTGCACAATCTCAAGGTTGTAGTTTCGCAAAATCTCGAACTCTGGCAGCGGCCGTCTCCGTCATTGCGAACACTCCTAATGTGAGAATGTGTAATTACTTTTTGAACAATTTCCGGTCGGCAGCCAGAGAGTGCAGTTTGGTAGCACAAGGTTCACATTCACAGTAATATAGCTGAATAAACGCTTTCATGAGGCATCTGTCCATTGAGTATACTGCAAAGTGCGGATGAGTGGGTGGGTGGTTTTGTTTTGCGTTCATTGAACACAACATGCATGCACGCACATATAATCAGTTCTATGCCGAACCACTTTGGCCACGTGACGATGACTGCATAGAAAGAAATTCTCTATTCAGTCGCGAATGTTGACAGAGTGACTATTGTGGTTGAAAGTTAAATTCAATCAAAGCACCTTTAGTACAAGGATCGGTTCAACTGTTTCAATTCTGTTAACCTATAGTCATTCCAAGCAAGTCGCTGGCAACTATTTTTACCCTGAACCTTGTTCAAAAAGGGACCTGTTGGAGTGAAACTGAATGAGGTAAATGAAATTTTTGCTGAAATGTTCTTGGCGATTAGGGGTTCTTGCGATTTTATGGCGTCGCACTTTCGCACGCGATACGACTTTGAGATATTGCGTTGCCGCCACTGTACGTGCGGAGCTGCGACACCGCGAAATTGCAGAATTGTGAGAGCGCAGAATCGCAAAAACACAAAATCTTCGAGTCTGCCTCCGGTCTGAGGCTGTGGCTGTACCTTGCGAATGTGCGCTCTGCACGATTGCAGAATTGCTGTATCGTCGCATCGATAAGTACTCCATGTTTATTCGAGCTGCAAACGAATTCCTTTTAGTTTACAAAATTTTCTCATCTCTTTCCATTGTCTCCACTCGATCCTCTTATACGAGACCTCATGTAGTCACTTTTTTTCGTTTTCTATGCGGTCTTTTGAATGCTCACGGTCGCTGATTCATCACGGTATAATACAGCTGATAATTATGGTTCGATTGCGTTGCTGAGCTACCTACGAGTGTGGCATTAAGAAGGCAGCGAGATGCCGAGTCACCTTCATTAGTTGCACAAGACATAGCAAGTATCAGTTGGAGCGTAATAAGGCGGATTTCGTTGGTATTTATTTGTATCGTGCTTCACTCGTGTTTCATTAGTTTGAGCACTTGTGCTCCATTTCATGCGTGATTGTGCCGTACAGTTTTTTCATTTCAGTGTGGCTTTGAATTGACTAAATTAATTTTTTTTTCGAATCTGTTGTGCAAGTTTGTTCATTTGCATTGCGAAAACTCCAAATTTTTTAAAGCCTTTGTTTTTTCTTGATTTCACTATCCATACCCTGTTTATTTTCTGAAAACCTTAAGTACAAGATCCGAATCAGCTTTGCCCCGTTCTGGGCATGACTCAGCTGTGCAATCATGTTCATTTCTGTGTAGTTCATATACCACGTCGGTGCTGCTACATTTTAATGTGCCTGATTATCCTCCATAGCGTACCTTTTCCCTTCGTTTATGAACTGAGCTCATCTGTGCACAAATCCTTCTACGAATCGAATAATGAGTTGAAAAATTATAGTCTTTCTGAAGCGACTTTGTAGGAGTTATTCTAGACCTAGCATCGCAGTCATCTCCGTGTATGGCGTGCTTAACAAAGTTATAGGATAAGTAAGTCGTATTTGAAGACCCTACGATATTTTTCTTCAGAATACTCCATACTGTCCTTTTAAACCGCTTCTGAAATTTTTCATTCAAGCCCACACTTATGTTTCTTCCTGCTGTGTGTTCCTTTCAATTTCCAAATTCTGCGCGGGCTGAATTGTGAGCATGAAGGTTATTTTTTGCGGCAAACGCTTGCATAATTTGTTTCGTGAAATAAATAGTTTCCCCTCCACAGATACCTGAAGTGTAAATGGGGCCTCGAGTTTCGTCCGATACCGGTCACTTTCATACTCAGAATCCTTGTGACAATGTTGCAAATGTGAAAGGAAGCAAAAGGACACCGTAGCATGGTGCGAAGGAACTGTACCTTTTACAAGTCAGGCATTTCGTAGTACAATGCCTATTCCGATATGTTCAAGCTTATTGTTGGATAAATCTACCTAGCCTGTAATGCATGTTTGGGCTATTTTTCAAGATGACTGTCTAATTATAAAATACCATTGCAAAAATCCTACAAGTAGGAGAGATTAGAAATATGTGAAGTGGAAGTTTGGTGTGATCCATTGTTTGTCTGTCTGTCCTTCTAACGCACTACTTTGGGCCGACGAAGCCGGTCTGATAAAACCACATGCTTATGAAGTGCACCAAAATGAGCTTATTTTCTAGAATATGCGGTAAGTATGAGGACTGGTCAGCGTTGCATCCTAGCTGGTACAAAACAGCTTTATTCATTAGCAGCAGGGCATCGAAGCTGCCATCTTTTTGAAGGAAATAAGGGACTTTGCGTTGATTTAAGCGCTTTTACTGTGACTGTAGTGAAGAATTAAAAACGTGAAGGGTAGTGTTATAGTTCAGTGTAATTTTTTTGTGGAATCCAATTCTCATCCGTAATTTGACCATGGTGTCTTCGGCGAAGTCTCGAACACGTTAACATGTGGTGTGTGCTGCTAAAACTGGATTGGCGCGATTTTCCAGTATGAGTCCATCCTCCTATCTGTATACGGTAGTTGTCGATCTTCGTGTGATCGCTTTCGAAGATTTCTACGAGTTTTCCAGTTTTGGTGAGGATTTAGGTGGACTGCTTTTTCAGCGTGTCGTTGTTCCCCATTTCAAATCCTGTGTTTTCGAGGGTTTCATGTAGAAGCGTTGTACCGCTTGGAGCATTGTTCCCTGTATATTGTGCCTTCCCTAGATATTTTAGTTTTCACCGGTATTCAGCAGTGTATCTCTTCTGATCGGAGAGTAATGCCCACCGGAGGTGGCTTTGGTCACCACGCTAATTGCATCAGGCAGGTGTAGCCAAGAGGACAGTAGTGTAGGATCATAAATATATCCGCACAAAAGTACAATATTCGATCCTTGCGTGGTTTGCGAGAAAATTCAACTTTCCACCCTTACCAATTTCATGCTGTAGTCGTTTTCTATTGCTCAAGCTCACAATAATAGAGATTATCTGCGGCTCCTACTCGGTTCTTCGATAGCCATGTCCACTCGCCTAGGAGCAATTTACAGGATGGATATGTCGTTCCCTGGGTTATCCTCACGAGTCCTACGCCATCCCGTCGGTGAAGAACGTTACAGCACTCGGTCCTAACAGGATCAGAGTGGAACATCTGAAGGATCTACCGCCATTTATTGTCAAAACACTGGCGCAGCTATTCACACGCTTCTTGTCGGAATGCAAGGTACCCACCTCGTGCAGAACCAGCAGAACTGTGTTCCTGTATAAGAAGGGAGATCCACACGGCATTAGCAATTATCGTCCAATCTGCCTGCTGCTTGTAATCTACAAGCTCTTCACTTGTGTCATCTTGGATAGGATTGGTAGAACGTCAGACGAAGGACAGCCATGCGAGCAGGGTATTGGAGAGGGTTCAGTACAATCGATCACATCCACACGGTCACTAGACTCATTGAAGTGTCGCGAGAGTACAAAATGCCGTTATGTCTCTCGTTCATCGATTTGACGAAAGACTTTGACTTCGTTGGGACAGAAGCGGTTACAGAAGCCCAGGGAAACCAGGGTGTGCCCACTCAGTACATAAGAATACTTCGAGCTCTACAGCAACTTAACGACCAGGATCTCGCCATCTACAAGGAGATCATAATCGACGGAACAGAGGGGTTCGAGGAGAGGACACCTTTCGCCTAAACTTTTCAGCGCCTTGAGAACATCATGCGACAGCTGAGCTGAGAAGGTATGGGAGTGATTGATCGTTGGCATCTGCATCACCTCCGCTTCGCTAACGACGTCGTGCTCATAACACCAACAATCCAGCAGGTAGGGCGAATGCTACGTTTTTGACTGCGAATGGGAAAAAAATCTGTCTACTGTTGAACATAACCAAGACGATGTTCATGAAAAATGGATTGGTACCTGATGCCCCACTCACGCTCAACAGAACGAAGATCACTGAATGCTTCAGCCATGTGTTTTCAATCGGGAAGTCAATATGATGATAGCACCAGAGCTGAGCAGGAGGAAAGGAGCGGCCTGGAGTGCTCCCAAGACCATCGAGGGACTAATGAAGAAGATGAAGAACATCCGGCTTCGCGCTTCGATTCCGCTGTCCTTCCTGCCCTGACACATGCCTGTGAGACATGGACTCCATGTAAGCAGGAAGAGCATGCGTCGGCGTCATCTGACGCGACATCGAGAGGATGATGCTCATTCAGAGCTCCCGAAAGTCGCCGACTGTCGACGATCAGGGGTGCCGCCGTATTTGCCCAGGAATAGATGATTAGAGGGACTGGACACGTCATAGAATATCGCGATGACCGTTGGACCAGGGAGGCCGCCGACTGGACCCCTAGGGACGTCAAACGAACACTTGGATGACCGTCAGCCCGATGGTCAGACTTCTTTGCGAAAGCTCTACGCAAAGAGATCGGGGGCTACGCGTCTCTCGAGCCAGAAGGGATCAGTGGACTAGTCTGGCTCGCGACAGGGACGGATAGAGACGTTCGCGCGAAACTCACAATGAGCAGCGGGAGTCCTGTTTGAATTCTAATTTTGGCCTATTTTTCGAGTTTGATGTGTTGAAATAGTGAAGTCTTGATATCGTGCATTCTTTATTGTTGAATCTCGAAAAAACGCGGGTATTACACAACTATCTCATTTAAGTATTAGTATGTGAAGCGTTTACTTGGATAACAAGCAAGCAGCCTCACAACAAACGTAATATCCTGAGTGAGTCATGTTCACCATAATAAATATGCTCGCAGGGAGGCACGAGAATGAGCCTATTGTCCACATAGAAGACGCTAGACGAAGGAGCCTGCTTTATCCTAGCAATACGCGGCTTAATTAGTTGAAGTAATGCTTTGGTTGAACTCCATCATAGTCGTTCTTTGGTTTGTACAGGATGCCAAATGTCCTTTCTCAATATTTGTTCTATTCTCTTATCCATTATTTTTTTGAGAATAAGTTTTCCTTCACAGTTCTAAATAACATCGCTGGCAACAACATGCCTTTTAAATGCAATTGATAAATAGATATCAATTCATAATTTTGTGTGTAGCCTCGTTATGCCGTCTAAGAGATCCCTGAAAGAGGAAGTCTGGCCGATTGTAGAATGTGAAAGTCGAGGCGCTAAATAGTGCAACGCAGTGAAAGAACTGGATGAAAGGTCAAGTAGCGAGAATGAGGACTCTTTTTCACCTCTTCTCTTTCGTCCCCTCTGCATTACTAGCCGCTGAGGGGTAGATACAGACGAAAAGAGGCTATTTCACCTTGCCGTGGACGTTATCCCATGCTTACAGCAGCTCGGCCGATGAAGCGTTGCAGCTCGAAGTGTAACGCGATAAGATCGGATGAAGACCGCTTTTTAGTGCCGGTTTCGCCAAAGACTGTCCCTTCATCTCTTTATAACTGGCCTTTTCATGTACAGAAAACATAGTGCTTTACTTCATTGCCTCCTCCTCCCTTCACTACCAGGTCCTTTAAGAAGAAAACTGGTTCTAGGCAGGACCTGTAGTGAATTCTTGGATTTGTGCAATGGGCACATATGACTAAGAGAAACGGTCGACAGCCATCATCTGATATACACACGTGAAAAGAGCGCATAAACGCTTTTGTGGTCAGGAACTCATTAGAACGTAACTTTCATGTGCTCCCCTCGCATCTGACTTACTTGTCTTTGTTTTTTCGTTATCGAAAAAGTAGTTCACGGGAAACACTTTCTACCTCATGCTCTGGTGGCGTAGCTAAAGCCCATTTTGGTAATCTCTCTAGCATACCCCATTTTAGATTTGCTATTCCGGTATCACTTAGATGTGAATGACGATAGCAGCTGCTCAGAATCCCATGTTGTCACGCGCATGTGTTTACGTGTGTTTTCTATTCATTTTTCAGCTGTTTTGAGGCTGCGAATGTCGGGGCTGAGAGGAATTTTATTACCTGCGCTATTTCTTCACAGTTATTCTTTGCAAGTGCATATGACGCTAGCAATTACAAATATAATTCATTATTTATAATTTTTTGCCCACAAGTTTTCATACAGAGCCCGTAGTCCATGCAAGTTTTATTATCACGGTGCATGAAGCTAGCTGGACCTAGCGCTTGTGAATGTGGTCCCTTGCATTTCTGCTAGTTTATCTGCCCCCGCACATCATTCGCATGGATAACAAAGTTATTAAGTTGTTGCTGTGCCGGCTATCATGATTCCTTTCTTGCTCATTGGTGCTTGGAGGCTCTTGCAGCAGGCATGCATGAAGAAACGCATGTATTTCTGCGCTTTGTTTTCTCAAGTTTCTCTCCCAGGGTTTGTAAAGCCTTCTCAAAAATATGCATTTGGATTTGGTTTTTCCCATATCCATGAAACCACTGGTTTTGTTGGCTGGACGCCTTGTAGCTTGCAAGTGTATGAAAGCTCTTTCAGCTGTATATATGACTTTTTTTTTGGTAATTCTTTCTCGTGCTAAACAACGTTACGCTGTCTCTTTGTCTGCTATAACTTGATTTTCCTTTTGCTCTAAATTAGAGGTTTCGTAATAATAACACAAAGTCAAAAGTTTTTGCTTACATGCTTACTAATATTTTGTTTTGAAATTCAAAGGCACCGGCAAGGTACAATATTAACCTACGAAACACGTGCAGTTCGAAGATAGACTGCGATTACACACACAATACCTTGCCAAGATGTTGAGTGTTAAGTCATTGGGGTTTTTTTCATCATGAACACCTTTTTTTTACTCTTCCGCTCGTTCTCCCTTCCATTGGTCCGTTTGTTTGTTGCTGTTTGTTATTTTAGTTGTTTATCATCATAGAGAAACAAAATTCACATACGGGAATCTAGCGACGGTCCGCCGCCAGCAGGCAACTCGTCCTGTGAAGCGTGCAAATTAGCGCGCTAGTATCGCAATAGCACCTCAAAGGCGCGTTTTCACGCAAGTTCCGCTATTCATAGTCTCTGCTCAGCTTGAATGCTCCCCTCCCGCTGTCTTTAACGATCAATTTCCGGGTGACTCGTGCACAGTAACAAGTGGGCAGTTGGGCCACTGAACAGGTTGTCACGAATATGTATATTTGATATCTGAGTACTGGTAGCCAAAAAAAACATTCCAAGTCCGCTCAATATCTGATTATTTGATCGGTCATCACTGCTGTCTCTTGGTTGTGTAATCGAGTTTTATGTTTCTTTTGTGTTGCAGGAAACCCGTTTCGAGAAGCTTGGATTACTGATCCAGCAGCCCTTCCCTCTTCACTCCCTTATCTTAAAGAAGTATGACTTTGGGCTGCACGACTTTCCATTCGGTCCCTGGTGCATTCGGGATCCATTTCCTTTCGAATGGTGATGATCCGGCTGGCAATCCAATAACTCCATTGCTCTTCATCGGATGCTGCTCTGATTTTCAATGAAATTTTCGTCTGGATTCTACTGAATAGACGAATGGAATCACGAGAAAAAAGGAAAATTCTGTCATTCATTTTGTACATTATTCATTTCTCTCAGCCAAGCTCTTTAATGAAATTCGGTTTTTGCTTCTTCCTTAACTATTCGGTACACGCTTCTGAAAGAGTCCTATCCACTCATTTGTAAGTGCTCATTTCAATAAGTTTGAGCCGAATATGGTAAGGCTCCTCTAAATTTTTTTAAAAGTTCCTCAATTGGCACAAGTTCTCGCCTTTGTGCTGAATTTCCCCACTATTTTTTCTCATTCGTCTTATTTTGCCTGTAGCACCCCTCTTCCTGCTTCCTTTGCTGGCACCTGCTTTTGAGAATTTTGAATTTTTCTTGCCAAAGTCTAGTCTACCGCGTGTTTCCTTGACGCTGTCCTTCCCCAATTTTTAAAGTCAAAAAAGCTTCGCTCGCAATGAAAAGTACTGAATGTCCTTTCTTTCCTGATTTTTTCATTCTGTCCGAGAGTCGAATTGAGGTCATATGCAAATTTCTCTATTATTTGAATGGTAGCTATCGGTAATTTCACCGGTGATAATTTTTATACCAAAAATCGTTCTTATATTTTTGCTCGGTGCGAGCCATGAGGCGTTGACCAGTAGGAAATGTGCAGCAATGAAGTCGTTTAGTCACTGTCAGCTCGGATGATCCCCAGTTTTCTTATCTGGGAAGCTTAGCGATACACCCACTAAAAATGGTATTTGCAGTATCTCACTAGTCATGCGATTACTCTTTCTTAGTTGATAAAGTCGGCTTGCTTTCGAGGTTCAAGGTTTTTCAAGGATTCGATGTAAGCGTAGATGACGGATTGCGTCTGATATATGATTTTAGTTTTCGGTGTAGTTTTTGATATATTCCGTGAAAGTGGTTAACATCGAAATCGTCTTTTCTTACGCTGTATTAGGTGGCTTTCAGATTTTGTGTTTATGTTGGGATCGATTTTCAGCGTGGACTTCCTGCTTCTGGGATAGCATGGCACGTATAGGGATGCTAATTCTTTACACATTGTGATAAATGGATGTTCGAAAGAGAGAATGTTTGCGATATCTGATTCTCTCCCCATTTCTTGAAAGTGCATGCTGTATTACGTAGATAACTGACCATTGTCCAGGAAGTGTGCGTGCAAAGAGCTTTGTCTTGCATCAGTTCCTTTTTTGAAAGTATTAGAAACAAATGTCGTTGTCTGTTCGTGCACTTTTGAGTGGCTCTATTCAATAAACTCTGTTCACTTTGCATGCTGAATAAATTTCCTCAGAAGTAGTAGGGATTTCTAGACCAATAGGTCGTAGTTTCGTATCTCCTGTATGTGACTGCTCTTGTTTTCCTTTCTTTTCTTTGTTTTTTCTATGCTTTTTCCCGATACTTTTTTGTTACTTGCGTGTGATCAGTTCTTCTTCTTCAACTTTTTATTTTTGAATATCCGTCTTTGAGGGTGTTATTGATAGAGGCATGATATGATCAATCAATTCAATTCAAGATGCGCCATGCATCGTACTTCTATCAAATCGTGTGGCTCTAAGTGTGATCGTCCGTACAGTGATTTCGATAAGCTGTCGATTTGAAAACTGTTACTATTCTCGCGGACAGTCTGTAGGCCAACTGGCCGACCCTTGAGGAATGCCTGGGCTGGATTTGCGCTGACCGAATGGATCTGAACCCCTGACCATGTAAGAGTGAACGACGCCATTCGCCACCTCATCACTTCCACCCGTTAAATATACACGTGAGTATAAAATTCTACGAATGCGATTTGATGATCTTGAAATCGCAAGACTTAAAGTCGCATGCGTTGGATGCCTCGCGTAGAAATAGGTATTTCCGTTTGCCTCGTTTGATTGCATATGGAGAGCTAATTATAGCCTTGGCCACGGTTTCAAGGTTATCAACATGCAAATGAAAGTAAGTCCTCCTTGTGTATGAGTCGCTGTTCGTAAGACATGGGGCAGTCCCAGCAATAAGAAAAAAGACTGCTTCTAACATCATTCACGTCTTGCCATCGTTACCTTACAAGTTAGCAGCAGGTGGATTATGAGTACGGCATGCTGCACTCTTTGATGAACCTAATGCCTCGTGATTAATAAGTTCCTGTGTTAGCAAATGGCATTTTTGCGACCAAAAAAATTTTTGTGATAATAAATTTTGTATCACTATTGAGAACAATGTGAATCCATTTTGTTTCTTCTCTTTTTCTTTAAGTTTTTGTCACACGTCACGTGTGATCCGCGGGAATGTTTTGCGTTTTAGAACATGGCTGTTTCAAGTTTTTTTATTCCTGATATGATCAGAGCGTTTGACTATGCATAAAATATCTTCGTCTGCCACATTGTCGATAATTCGTCTCATTGTCGTATGTTTAGTATTTGATTAGTGACCCAAACTAACGTATTTGAAGGAAGCACGCGTGAAGTGGTGCTTGAGAAGTGGGCGTGACTCGTGACGACTTCGCTTCTGCGCCTAATCGCCACAACGGACGACTCGGCAGCACGCACAAATGACGACGGTGTGGAGGTCGTCGTTCGATATGTTCTCGCTGTTTATTTTTCTACTTTTCTTACCGGACTCGATGGATACTCTCCCATTGCAAAGGGGTGGATCGGATTCTTCAACACGGAAGTGGGTTTTTTTATGATTTGAAACTTCAAAGACAATTTGTCACAACAGTGACGGATTGCTTTCCCGTTGTTCTTCCTGGTTCTTGTTCTCTTCGTGTGCTTTTGAATTCTCTTCAAATAATTACTCGTTCCAATTGATTTTTTATCTTGCCGTAAGGAACTTTTTACGGCCTCTCAGAGGACGGGAGAGAGTGGTGCCAAGTGGGACAACTATCTCCTATTGACTATGGAATCCAGTTCACGTTTTCCTTTTCAGCCTTTTTTCGTGGCTCTGCCTGAGTTCCACTTTCTCCATGAAGCATTTTTGCCATTTCTCAACTGAGAATTTCTAGGCGGTACAGCCGTCGCTTTTGAATTGGGGCTTTGCATCATTTTGCGAACTCTTGTGCATAACTTGATGCCAATGATTCTCTCCTTTTAATGGGATAATTGTGAATTTCAAGTTTTCCATAATTTTTCTCGGGTCAGAAGTCGACAGTATTTGAGAGCAATGTTGAAGATGCATCAGGTTGCAACATTCCTCAGATCCCACTTTGGGAGGATTCTATGTTAGAATATCTTTGCATTGAATTAATAGTGGCGTGCAAGTCAATCGCCGAAGCCTAAAGTTGAAAAGAAGTAGACGGGCGAGGACGAAAAAGCGAAGGAGACGAGATTTGTCGTTTTAGCAATAACAACAACGTGTTATGCCTGAGAATTCATTCCATTCCAAATGGACAAACGCAGTGCACGTGACTATTGATGAATGTAGTTCTCCTTATCGTCAAGTAGGGCGTATACCGATTTCTCTTTTTCACGCAAAGTTCGAATTTGATCATTCATCAATTAGCACATCTCACAGTTGCAATTGTCAAAGCCTGTTCAGCAATAATCGCTTCCAAACCACCGCGGAAGTAGTTGATGAATGTCGATTAAGAGGTCGCCATCCCAGTTAAAGTAGCGGATGCATTCGGTAAGTGCGTGGAATAAGAATAAAATGGTGGCAAGGTCAGGGTCAATAATCGTTCCTGGAAAAGTGGGTATTGCTATTGCTTAGGTGGAGAGCCACAATTTGTCGGATCTATGGACTTCCAGTTATCTCATTAATTACTTGAATGGTGAATACACGGCTCATTCTAGGAGAAAAAGGCACTATTCAACTACCACTACCCCAGATACCGCGAGTTGGTCAAAAAAAAAATTTCCGCTGAAACTTCGCCCAGAGAGGTTATCTGGAGTGCTGATCACGAATATGACATCAGTATTCGGCGTTTGCACCAATTTGGTGCAATTCCACCATGTTTGCTAAAACGAGTTGTTGCAACGACATGGTGCATTTGCATCAAATTGGCGCAAACGCCAAAAACGGATACTTATTTGTGATCAGCACCCCAAATAACCTCCCTGAACGAAGTTTCAGCGAAAATTATTTTTTTGACCAACTCGCGGTATTTGGGGGAGTGGTAGTTGAATAGTTCCTAATTACTTTTTATATAGCTAGAAGTGCCGCTGAACACTTTTTCATGTTTTCTGTGATATGCACCCTCGCCATCTACGTGCATTACAAAGGAATTGTCAAAATCTATCTGCTTTCCTTACTTTACATCCAAATACGAGCTAGATTTTTTAATAGACTGTTCTGTGTGGTGGTCATCATTTTCAATGTTTTCAGGAACGAAAATCTTTTATTAACAACTACTCCAGTAAGTGATCCGGTTAGCGCGATATTGGGCGGCTTCAATGATGCCATCGCATCGACCGTGAGTCTACTTTTTGTTTTTTGTTCTTTCTGATTTTTCCTCGTTTTTTCCGTTTTGTAATTTTTTTCTATCTTTACTGTTCACCGTCTTGATCACTTGATTTTGATCGGTGAATGGTTTTTATAATTTTATTTTCTATGGTTTTTGTATTCCTTACAACATGTAGCACAGGAATACACTCATTTTGAAATATCGAGGGATTTTGAATGACTTGGAAAACTTAGTTGAAAGCGGAATTCGATTTGTTCAATTAGTGAAAACTTAAAAGTGAGTTTTTCTACACACATATATTTCCGGTAACATACTGCAAGTGTTGCTTTTACAACCCATAAGTGTAATTAATCCTAGTTTGTGACGAGATTCCACAGATGCGGGACGTTCTAGGGATTGCCTGAGCGGAAAGGAACTCTCAGAAGGTTCACATCTTTGCTCTTTGTGGTCACATCTTTCAGCGAAGCAGAGCCGTCGATTGTTACTTGCGAGCACCGATAAAGACTTTTTGTAGATTTCTCGGCAGGATAAATAATGCTCAGTACAAAACGTGTTCTTTAAGGTAATTCACGTCATTATGAGCATTTTTTAAAGGCCGCGAGGGGTGGTCAGGGGCGATTATGAAAAGATTGTTGGATTTGAAAGTCAGGTGTTTAATGAACTCAAAGTGAAACACAATGAAATAAAACGGTCGGAAACCCGAAAATGGATCCTCCCTACTGTTGATTTCCTAAACCGGGCGGGTATGCAAGACGGTGGCGGCTGTTGAAAAAAAGACGGCTCTTACGAAGCCTAGAACTCGCCTGACTTTCCATCGAAGTTTTCACAGATTTCACTATAGTCCTGGTGCCGTAGCTTTTATTTGGATGACTCACTTTAGTAGTTCTCATTACTCACATCACCCATTACCACTTTCAATTAAATCTTGGAATGTCTCTTTCGTTAATCATTATTAGAAAATACAAAAATTGAAGAGAGTGTATCTCTTCCGATTTTCCAGATTTATACTTCCAAGGCGGAGCAATGTGAGAGCTTCTTCTCGAGTCGATGGCGGTGGGCATCCGATTATGTTCTTCCTTCCCGACTATGCCCATAAATCCATGTGAAGCTTTTTTATCTCGCCAGTGATTCAAGTTTTATCCGATACTGTATGTTCGGGGAGATCCGCAATCTTTACTCCCCCGCTATTTCATGAATTGATGCAGCTATGGTGAGCTGAACACACACAGAGAGCATACCTCAATACGTGAATAGCATCAAGCTTTTATCGGGGGCGCTAGGCGTCGTCATTATCGGGGATATTACGTTCGTGCTTAACGAAGAAGGATGCCACTGCGGCTTGGGAGGATCTTGTGACGAGAAATGACGACGAAGCACTACGTGTTGACAGCACCACGCAGGAGCATCCTGAAAGTGGTACAATTGCTTTCAACGTTGGATCCAATCGGCTGAACTCATCCATGAATAATTCACGGCTTTCAAAAATTCAAAATTCAAAATAGGCCGTTTCCAATCAATAATATTCAAGCAGTGTCAGTTTTGCTTTTAGTAGGGCGTCGTTGTAATGGATTCTTAAGCGTTTCGGGTGGCTTTGTGGGGTGGGCAGGGGTAATGTTCAGAAAACTGACGTGAGCTCGAGGTGGCGGCACAAACCAATCATGCGAAATAATGGATGGTGATTTCTTTTAAAAACAGAAGGTAGAATTTGGAACTTTATCCAACCATTCTTCGATACCCATGCACCCTTGAGAGAATTTTTAGCTGCTCGGCCGAGCTCGAGGTGACGGCCTGACACCGCAACACAGGAGAAAAATCGGGTTCTCCAAAATGTTCTTTGACACCAGGCTTCAGTCTGGTGGCTGTTTATCTGATACTACTGTGGTGCTCGCAAGTCCAGCCATGGTTATTTCTCGGAGAAATTTCCATTAATGCAGAAAGTGGCTTGAATGCTGTCTTTATCACAATGTTTCTTTATTGTTGGTGTACTTTGGCGGAAAGAATGTTTTCTTGAAGAAAACAGCCAACTCGTTCTTCGCTGATGTTATTTTTAGAAATGTCCTGTGAATGCTGAAAGGTTGTATTATCAAAGCAAATTAGACTAATTGCTTCATGACGTTGAAATTCAAGATTCATCAACCTATGGAAAGGAATAGTGAATGATTTAAAGAATGAACTTTTGGTGCCCTTTTTACTGCGTTGGCGATGTGCCGTTCTCAGCGTTGTTAGCTGAGTTCCGTGTTCTTCTCTAATCTTCTTTGAACATTGCTCTCATTTCTCTAGTCGTTCGCGGCATGACATTATCATTATGCAATAGGAGTCCTCGCACGCGTGTGTGGGCTGATCTTCGGTCTTGATCCCTTCGCGCCACAAAGCGTCCTCCCATCAATAGGACATATCGAAACTTTACACGTGGTGTCACGTGGTAGTTTTAAAATGTTTGGCACGGAATATCTGAAATGCCATCGAGCGTATGCATTAGGGAACCCTCCTTGGTGCAGTTTTCCCGAAAACTGAGTAGTGTGGCGGAGCGGGGGGGGGGGGTTGGGCAAAAATTGAGTCGCATTTCTTATCATTTGGTAATGTTTCATCACACATTATTAAACCTGATTGATTGCTCCTATCACTCTGGGTCTTTGATTCTTTGAAGTCCATCCATCAACCGAATCATGAGAGAAGAGAAACTGTCGTGAGGGTAGTGATTTTGTCTCAGCTGCGAAAACCCTGTTTTCGTAAATAGAGCAATGGTCAAAGGCTGCTCACCGCTGAGAAGCTGCTCGCAAGTGACTCTTGCAAGGCAATCACGTAGCTGCTTCGGCCTGACAGACATGTCGTAGACTTCTTGAGATTTTTTTGTTCAGAAAGAGCCACAGATATTTATCACCCCCCCCCTTCCCCCTCCCTCCCTGTGAGCTACATATTACTTTGTACTTCGAGTACAAAGGCTGTGAATGAGAGATTCATCTTGTTGAGAGGAACTTCTTGTGAGTACCGTTTCCCGGGTTATTGGGCGCAGCGTAAAGTTCTGGGATGCGTGCAAACTCCCTCAATCGACAGCCACTCCTTCGTGGTAGTGATACAACCAGGCAATCGCCGTATCCATCGGCGATTACAAGCGCGAGTAATAGTGGCTAGCTCATGTAGGGGTTCCATCCTGCTTTATGAACATTGTGGGCGTTTTTTTGGAGATCCGATGATCTTTGAGATGTTTCAGCTGTTAAAAACACCGATCTACTCTTGCCAAGACGAGCAGTCTGTTTTCCTAGGCTTGTATATCTCGAGATATCGATGTGTAATTGTAGCAAAATTTTTTTTTTCAAGGCGGAGGCTTAATTTTAGTGTAGAAGAGAGATTTGAAATGTAAAAATCAGAGTGAAATTGCAAAAAATCTGCAACCTATTGAAAGATCATGCTACTCATTTACTGCGCTTCTAACAACGATAATTTTTTCGAACTCATTGTTATCAAGGAGTGGGTAATTGATCTTCCTGATTGTGAGTAGGACATTCATTTTTCTGCAGCGCCGCCATATTGTCGCCGTAACTTTTCCTAAAGCTAATTCAGAAGGATGGCATGGGGGTTATTCGCTGCTCTCATAAAACGAATATGTCGTTCACTCCAATTTCGACTGGGCTCCCTTCAGAGCCGGTCACATCTGGCCACCATTGCGTGAACAGCTGCAGACGAAGCTATCAATTCAATAAGTGTTCAAAAACTGTGCACACCAATTTTTGCCCTGAATCATGTATACTACCTAATCTTCGCGAGCAAAAATAACTGAATGGCTTTTTTTCGCAGGTTGTATACCCATGTGGTGTTGTTATGCTATAAGAGAATTTCTACCCTTTCTAGTGCTTTATACGTGTCAAAGATTTTTCAACATTCTTTTTTGTACATTTTCTTTCGTTTTCTACTTACTACAGACAGCTTTCTTTCAGAATGCGACGGTTCACTATAATCCAGCGTACATGGCGCGCGTCTATGGAAAGCTCGGTTTGAATTACGATGTTGATGACGGCAGACCATTCATTTATTGTGAGGTTCGTCGCGAAAGAAAAAGTTTGGATTTTCAAAATAGTACTTTTACTTGCTTCGTTTCCGTTCAGAATTATATCGCTTATTTTTTGCTAGCGTTGAAGGATATTTCTTTATTCCTAGTTCTTTATTATGATTGCTTTTCTTTGAACTTTGAATTTGGGAACCAAGCCTATGGTAATTAATATCTTTCTCGTGCCAATTCCAGTTTTAAGATTATATCACTCAATTGAAATAAGAAAATGGATCTTTACATCTACATTGAACGAGTCAGCAACAACCCTTCAGACGATGAACACTTGATTGAAAAGCTTCCAAAGAGATTCCCAAGATTTTCAGGCATCAGGCTTTTCAAAATTAATGACTGACGGTTATTAGTGTAGATTGCCATAATGCTTCAGGTCATGTGTTTTATACAAAACTGCCTCCCACCCCCACCAGAAAAGGAATAACTCATGGCGTTGACCTTTTTAGAAGTTCGATCCGAAAACGTGTGCCTCTAATGATCCGCAGTGTCCGGTGCTGGAGAAGTGTTACGCAGAGCCAGAGAATCGAGCCCAACGACTCGGCTGCATGACAGTTTTCAAATATGTCACAGAAACGGTACGTTCCATCTGTCCTCTGAGACTTGATCATTTTACTCGCTTTCTCTTTATTCCTTATGCTCGTCCTCCGGAAAGCCGAAATAGTGGGTTGGTGCATAAGTTTTGCGACATTTTCGGGATTTCCTGTGATAATTCTGCTTTTGAACTTTATGAAGTATTGATCAACAGGGTGATCTAGAGCATACTCCGACGATTCCTTCACAACGGATAGCTCACTTGTAGCAAGAATCGACTCAAATTTCAAACCACATCCTTAGACACAAACTATCACGAGTTTTTTTTTTTTTTTTGGAATTCGTAGTTGAGAATACAATAGAGGGTGCACAAGTGGCAGAGCAGTGGAAAACAGTCTCTACGAGTGGCAGAAGCCGGATTTCAGGACAGATCTATCGGCTCCATATTCACAGGAAGCCGTAATTAGAGTTGTACCAGCCAGTGCAACTGTTATGACCACTGTTTGTGCCAAACATCTCCAGAAACTAGATAACACTAGCTTTCACCGTTTTCCAAGAAGTAGATGACCACCTTTACCATCTGATACATCGAATAAACCAACCTTGATGCATTTTTCTCAAAATGTGGTGTTTGTTCCCGGGAAATGAGGAATATCAATTGACACTTTTCGCATGTCATCTGGAAATATCGCATCATTAATGCATTAAAGGAACCGGAAGGGGACCGAGACAAGAGGAAGATGCGAAGAAATGAGCATTTTGTATCAAACACTCAAGGTTAGAAGCGATAATAGGCGAAAAAACCCGGATTCAAAAGTGCGACGCTGCGGTGTGTATTCGCATCCCATTCGCATCCAACACATTGACTTTCCGAGTTGTCCGCTGTAGGAGACGGGCCGCGGGCCAACGTTAGTTGTAGCACCTGACTCCCAGCGCAATGGCGTGGCCATTCCCAACTTCATTAGCATTTATGTAAGTATCTAGAAACAATATAAGAAAGAACAAAGTAAAAAAAAAGGAAAAAACAAATTTATAATAGAAACATCTCCTTTTGGCACCATGCCAAGGCGTCAAGTTGGCGAGTTTGTGCAATGGCGGCCACTTAAACTCGTCCACACTACGTCTGTTCTACCGTAAGCCAAAATTATCCCCTTCTGGTGTCTTTAAAGCCCGCTTTTCATGCATCTGCATCGCACACAGGATATAACGTTAAAAGGCTGATCATATCAGTACAAACAATTTCATATGTGAGATGATTCAGTCAGGATACGAGAATGCTGTCAGGAACAATGTTACTATACCTCCTAAATCAGCAAGCACACCTCTCAGGCTATATAATCATCACCATAATAAATCATAATGTAGTCCAATAAAGTGGAACACATTAAAGGTAACGGCAGGGGTAAGGTGAAGTGAGAGCCGTGAATACGTGTTTTCTGTAATAAACCTTCCTTAAAAAAAGGTGATGTGTATTGAAAAACGCGGCTTGGGGTTTATCATGGTCCCGCGGCCGGCGGTCGTTGTGCAGTTCATCGGTTGGGCAAGGGCGGGACAACATTCGCGGTCGATTGATTTCATCCTCGCCCGTTCGCAGTCTCTCCTTGGTTAGTGACGCAGAGGGGCTCGGAGGAGACAGGTGGATTTCGGGTTGCTATTTCTGGACCCCTTAGTCTTCTCCTAGCTTTACTGTTACACTGCTGAGCACCTGTACTTTCATATCCCACAATCTGCTGAACTTACGCCTGCCGACGTGTTTTATATATAATATGTTTCTTTAGTGGCTATCGCGTTTCATTTGTGACCTATAAATGCTGTGCGCTTTGTGAAACTTTTACCATAAAAGTGCCCTTGAATTACACTTGAATGCTGCCTACAAGAAAGTTTTTTGCCCTGAAAATCTAATCTTTTATTTTTGTATGATTTTAGAACGCAAGTGTTGAAGAGCGAAAAATTGAGGTGACCTTGAAAGGATGTTGGCAGCATGACAAAGAAGTTATCGCGGATTGCAAAGTACAAGACGAGGTGAGTGAACAATGAACCTTTCCTTTCATGCACGTGGTACGCAGATTTGAAAAATCGTAACGGTTGGGCACAACGCGGAGAGCTTCAAATTCCGTAAGAAAGAAAAATGCAAACCTTGAGGATTTTCGGGCAGATTGTTACGAGACATATTGAACTTCCTATGAAGCATTCCTGCAGCCGAGTAGAGCTATGAAAGATGAAGGACGGCGACTGTCCTGTACACAGTAGTGGTAACCATTTGTGGAAGTCTAAAGCCTAAGGTGGACTAGGTTAACTATCAGTTGGCTACTTCGAGAGGGCGCAGATTCTTGCGCCTATTTCAAATCAGAATAGATATGTCCATATGCCAACACATATGTATTGCGGCTTGACTTGCCCATTCACGATGTGAGTATTCTTTTTGAAACAACTGCTTTCCAGTGCGTTGCGGAGAGTGGTAGACGACGGCCTAAGCCAAATATGGAGTTTTGCTGCTGCCGGACCCATCTGTGCAACAAGAAAGTGTCAATACGAGTGGTGGACGAGGCACCACGAGATGCGGATGTTGCAGTCGATGTTAACGGTTCGTGCTCATAGAAAATTTTCAGATTAATCATCGTTTCAGACTTCTAGCTAGCTTCTATGCGCTAATTTTTCTTCTTTCTGTGATTTTACGTATTTGATTTCCGCATTCCATAAAAAGTAGAGCCCGCTGACTTTGGTATCCGTTGTTGCACAAGTTCATAAAGTCGCCTGCCAAGAGAACCAGAGAGAAGGGGCTGCAGGGTAGAGACGAGCGACAGGAATGTGAAACCTTTTCTGTTGCCGACGGATTCATCCACTCGCAGAGTGGAATGCACTCCATACCTATCACGGAGTGTTCCTTCGAAGGACCGCCTGGAGCAAGCAGAAAAGAACCGACAGACATATTCTCTGTAAGCGAACATTCCAGTACAGAATCGATAATCTTTGGCGAAATTTCATTGAAATGCGCACCTTGGGATGTATCGCGATCCTGCAGCCGTGCCCATCTCAGCTTGGCGAGCTGCTGTGAGGGCGGGGCAAAGCTCGCGTCAAGCTGACTTCCAACTCGCCCATCTGCATCCACCACATCCCTCCGGCTAGTGATGCAAAGGGCGAAAGAGAAGGAATGGGAGAGGAGGTTTTCGGGTTTCTAGTTTCACTCCTTTCCTTCTTTACTGTTACACTGCCGATCACCTGAATTTCATACTCCCTAATTATTTCACAGCCTCCAAAATTACCCGTAGCGTCTTTAAGTCTGTTCTGGAATAGGTTTTCTGTAATCAGGTCTCACTAACCTTTTATGGCCACATAAGTTTCAGCGACCATTACGGATGGTGCGATGTCGCGTTGGATGAACAACATGTGGTTTGTGATGCTGTTCAGTCTGATCGCCATATGCATAGCTGGTGGTCTGCTGGTTTTCTCTTTGGTATATCGGTGGTGTTGGCAAAATCGCGACAAGGAAAAGACTCAGGTGAGTAAAAGAGTGCGAAAAGCAAAATATGCTACAAGGTTGTGCTTCAGCATGTAATAGATTATTGTACACGCTCTACAACACTACGGAACGTTTCATAATCGAGCAAGCCTTCAAATAAAATGTAGCATTGCTGTGCATTTGCACATAGCGACCCCTTAGGCGTAAAGCTCTTCAAGATGAACGTTATATGTAGTATTAGCTTTAGTAGTGATTACAGTGAGATTTTTAAATTTTATTCAAAAATACACTCACACGAGTGTGCCCAAGTAAGGGAAGATGGCATACTCAAATGCAACGTAGCAGATAACCAAATGGAAGAAACTAAACACAAAACAAAACCATAGAAAAGAAATCAATATCGCTTAGGACTCAAATCGGAATTGTGACTGGCAACAAATTAATGGGGATGTGCCATGCTACTGCGTCTTGATTTGTAATTTTGCCTTCAGGCTTATTTCGCCATGTTGTCACGATAATTTCCTTACTTTCTCTGGTTTTGTCAGTCTGATACTTCGGTCATTGTTTTTCATTACTGATAGTAAAATGTGAAAGAATTGGCTCTCAAGGTTCTTGCCGGCGAGAATCTTTCCATAGGAAGGAAAACTGCTTCATGTTCTCGAGGCCGTATTGGTTTTTTTGATTTATTGTTGTGAAGCAGTTATATATTGATTAGCCCAACAAAAGTTTCTGTTCAGGCTGTAACCTCTGCTCAGCAAAGTGAGACTTACGCCCTTCTGAACTGTGCAGCGTCACGTCCTGCTTTCGAAATTACTGATTTGAAGGTGATATTTAGTTTCTCTATCAAATTATCTATAATTCGAAATTATTGTGATTTATTTGTTGACGTCTAAAATGTCTTTCAATTGGGTATTTTGTGATTCTTCATCTAGAGCAGCAACTAATTTACTTGGGGTATATGTTTTGAGTTACATGAAAATTGCTGGCGATGATGAAAACATGGAGATACCGCATGCTGACCAGCTGACCTTCCATTGATTTACAAAGTTCTGGTGCTTGAATGACGTAGATATACAGGCCACATTCAGCACGTAGCCAGCGGTCGTTTTGGAGATGTCTTCAGTGCAATTTATCGAGGTGGTGATCGTATCATAGAGGTGGCTGTGAAGGTCTTGAAAGATGAGGAAAGCTGGCACGCTGAGCAGGTGAGGTTTATGTATTTGGACATACGGCCCTCATCGCCGCACTGATTTCCCTTGAAAGGATTTTGCAAATACTCAAACATAATACAATTACATCAAAATCAACAAAACTCGTGAAAATGTTCGAATCCGGGCCATCTCTCTTTCCGCTTCCTTGTGTAGTATTCGGCTGTGTACTGGTTGACCCTTTGCCCAGTTGTCAGTAGTTCGGCTCATATTTCAGAAGGCCCCACTTGCGTCTTTCGAGTGTGTACTTTTATGTCAGGATTTCGCACTGCGACACGGTGTATGCGAGCTGTGTGCGCCGCTGGAGTTGGGTCTTGAGCGATTACGCCATAATATTAAGGGCGCCATATACTGTTGACTCGTAATCGCTTTGGGACCCAACAACACAGCCCCTTTATCTCGTCTGCATCGCTTCGCTTGTGACACGTCGCAGTGCGAAATCCTGCCATAGGGGCACACCCGCGTCCTTTGTGCATGGACTAATCACGTCACTTATTGTGGTTAGTTGTCCCAGCAGCGTGCCAAAGTGCCACCCTTGCGTCGATTGGTAAGGGTAAAGTGTGCTAACATTGAGAGTGCATGAATGTAATTTTGCGAAAGCGAGAAAAGGAAGAAGGAGAAGTATGGGCAATGTTCAATGAAATACATGTAAATAGGAAGAACAGATTTGTTGATTTCCACGAACCCAAATGAAGCTCATTTGCTCTCCGTGCTCGGAAATCACTACGGTGCTGGCATCATTGCATCTGGTTAAATTCAATGCAGCAATGAAAATTTCAAGTATTAAGACTATCTACATTGATGTTCTACGTCGAGCAGGCCATCCCAATATCTTACGATACGTGGATGTAGAACGGCGAGAAAATGAATACTGGTTGATAACGGAGTTCATGAAAGAGGGAAATTTGCACGATTACTTAAAGGTGAGTTTCTTTCCACTGGGTTTACCTATCTGTGTACGTTTAACATCGCTTGAGCACCTTTTGTGTTCATTTTTCTCTATATTAATTGGTATCTTGGCAATCGTGCTTTCTCATTAGTCGATGGTGTTACTGATTACTTATTGATGGTGTCTCGTAGCATTACTCATTAATTTGAGTCATTAATAGTTGGAGCAGCAGTTAGATGCTTCAACAATGCATTTTCTAATTAGCAACTTATTTGCTGCCGAAGATTAAGTTACCGTACTGTTTCTGGGGAAACCTTTCTCTGCCCCTCCGTTGCTTTCTACTTGCCTTTTCCTACCTCTCTATTTCTTGTTGTCTTTTGTTATTGTTTCGTAGTGCCAATTTCTTAGACACTTTCTCGTGGGAGCTGCCACAAAATTCCCTTTTACAGGTTTTAGTTCGAAATAAGATAGAAAGTTGAAGCTTAAGTCAAATTTTACTGCTGGAATGGTTTCAGAACCGCATATTAACAATGAAGCAATGTTTACGTATAATGTCCGGGATGCTCGAAGGATTGGCGTTCCTGCACGAAGCCCAAGGCAACAAACTCACTGTTGTCCACAGGTATTATCATTGCGTATTTATAAACTTTCATTTTTATACTTTCTTTTGATTGTTTTTATTATTCGTTTTCCAAATTTCTGCCTTTGCGATTTCAGTCAGCGGTTTTTTGTTTTTGGAGGGAAACTGAAGAATGAAGTATATGCTGGTTTTTAGGGACATAAAATCGAAGAACATCCTGTTAACATCTGTAGAAAGCGCTAATGACAAAGAAATGGCATTGACAGCCTGCATTGCGGACTTTGGTCTTGCCGCAGTTTTCAGTGGTCCTCAGATCGATGACCAAGTGACCGGACAGGTAATATTGAACAGTCCATTGTCCACTTAGCATACCCTATATTGCTGCTGTTTAAGGTTGGAACATTCCGTTACATGTCACCCGAGGTGCTGGAAGGTGCAACCGAGTTCACAGTACCCGCATTCCAACAGATTGATGTCTATGCGATGGCGCTGGTGAGTTTTTCTTCGCCACCTATGTTTGATCCGTCGTACGAAACAGCTAAAATTTTTTTGTAGATTTTCTAGCTTGACTTTTTTACAGGTATTGTGGGAAGTGCTATCGCGTACGCGCCTTAGTGATGACGATGAAGATGTTCCACCATATAAGCAACCCTTCGAAGATGTCGCCGGTCCATATCCGAGCCTTGGCGAAATGAGAGACATTGTAGTTAGCCGAAAGCTGCGCCCCGAATTTCGACCGCAAATAGCGAAACATCCGGTGAGCATAGCCTTCATCTTTTGAAAGTTTCTCGATTCCCTTGTAGAGTCACAAACAGGATGAGAATTTGCTTCTCTTCTTAATGCTTTAGCGGTGAAACTGTTTCCACCATTTTGATTGTGGCTTTACAACATCTTTGGTCTACAATAATAGGCGGCATTTATACTCGGTGATCGCTGCGTTTGACAGGATGCAAGGCATGTTGGCGATCGATACTTTGACATGCTCACTAGCCCTGACGCGCACCAGCACGTCGACTTATTGGTCGTGCAGTCTGCGTTGCATCAGTCGCCATCGCCGAGTATGAATGCCAGTAGATTGGATGGTCATCATTGAGTATATTCTACTCTTAAAGAACTTTCTTATTTTTTCCAAGATGGCTGGTGCGATTGAATATACGATCCGAGATATGTGGCATACGATAGCAGATGGAAGGATCACAGCGAGCCTCGCTCGTGAACGAATCAATGCGATGAATGGATGCGATTCTCAGGGCTCTGAAGGATATCATTCAAGTAGCGGTTGGTAATCATCTTTCATAGAGCACAACGTTTAACTTTTGGGACGACCGCTAGCAGTACGATCTGCTTTGAAGATACTGCTAGCGGATTTTGAATAAGTACAGTCGTTGTGTGGTAGCGGTTGAAGGATCCCCAACGGCGTTTCACAGCCTGAATAGAAGCAAACTTTATGCATATGTGCTTCAATATTTATTCTTAGTTTTCTCTTTTACAGATCATAATCGGAAGGTGTCGGTGGCCACCACAATCAGTGAAGAGGACGGCTGCCCACCAGCAGGCAGTAGTTTAAGCAGTGGAGAATACCATACTGTCATTGATGAAAAACAGAATGAAGAGCTGCTAAGGGAAGCAATCGACAGAGAGCGGTGATATCGAGAGAGGATCTGCCAGAACTGCTATTGGAAATTCGACAGTACTGCGAAGTACGTGAAGTACCTATCCGGCTCTTGACGTCATCAGCACCAGAACAAAGGCATTTTTAGTGCAGCAGTATATTCTAGCTGATTTTATCGCATTGTCGTGCCCTCTTGGTTGTGATCTCAAATTCGACTCTGGAAAAGTAGCATGACCCATACTTATTCTTTTACGGTCCGTTCCCTGAAGAGGAGTCCGTAGAAGGCTCTCTGATCGATGATCCATTCGATAAGGTGGAAACGTCTGCGACCATTTTTGTGTTGTTCGAGATCAATAGCTCTATCATATGCACATCATCAATGCGTATTCGTTTAGGCTTGGAACTGTTGTCTGTTTATATGGTAGGGACCATTGTGGTTGTGGGTTAAGGATAGGTAAGGCCGCGTTCATCCTTGAAAGTTGAGGTCGATTAAACGCAACGTCAACGCAGGTATTGCAACGATCCATCTTTGCGTAACGGGTGCGTGGCGCGCGATTGCCGAGTATGGACGTGGAATAACGCACTGGGGCACACACCTCGTCCTGATGTGGAGCACTATGTACGAATTCGCGAAAATGAAGACCATCTGCAGTTCTATGACAATTGATATTGTGTCCAACAATAGGCTGCATGAAAAGTATCTTAGGTCATCTGCCATTGATCAACGCCTCCTTTGAGATCTTCTCCAGTATGTCGGCCAGTCGTTCTCATTATGTAAATATGTATGTACGATAACAGTGCTGGACTTCTTGTTAAGTACCTCTTTATGTGATGCATTTCACCGTTTCGTTTTGTTTCTGGCTTTCAGAGATTATGTGTATGTTCAGGTATTTGCCTCTCTGCTTACTTTATAATACAATGTAATTGTTACACTTTTCAGTATAATCTTATAACCCGTAGTCTAAGAACTTATAACTTAACTAACGTCCTTAAAAATAATTTATTAATTGGTTTGTTTATACGTGTCAGTTCCGATAGTGAGGTGTAGCCCTGTTAATATGCTAGTCTTTACAAAGCTGTGATCTTTTAAAAAAATCGAATAGTTTTCATATCTATAGTTATCAGTCGATATTATTGATTAGGTCTGTCTGTTAATGTTTGCGCGGGTGCTGTTACAGGATCATAATGTTACAAAGGCTGTTCTTAACAACAAAAAACAACATATTGTTATGTTAATAAGTATGTATGCATACAGTTATAACAATGAAATGATTTTTATCTGAGATGTTGCTGTTTATCAGACGTGTCGTCGAACACGCAACCCATCGGCAATTACTACCCTAATTATTTCTTGTGCTAAAAAAGTCTGGTCGATTACTCAACTGAATTTGTTGCCATTTTTGTAGAAAGCAGAAAGTGAATGGATTAGCTGCATGGCGGGATGCTCAAATTTGTTTTTTATCAATCAGAACAGTTAATATCATTCTTAGAAAGAACGCTTGTAACACAAATTGTAGTTCTATGTGCTCATCGAAACAGACTTGGATTACCTATTCTGGAACCCCTTTCCTGTTAGATAAATAGATAAAGGTTACCATTTTCTACCATTTCTGCACCGTGGCAGGATGCATCGTCCTTAAATGTCGCTTCTCCCAATCGCCTAGCAAGTTTTTAGAACAACTCAATACCATGATTCGGTCATATACTCTTTCCACCGCTTTTAGGCAAGCATTGCATGTCTGTATATAAGTAAGAAAACATATTTTGAAATCCGACTCTAAAAACGATTTATGTGAACAGAAACAGAACAAGAAACAAGGAATTCATTAGGTAGTAACCAGAGGCATGCCTCCACAAAGATGCGATGCGATATGTTACGTGTCCGTAGTTGGTCTAAGCAGCTCGATCACGTCATGAGGCGGAGTGCTTTTCCATGGCCACTATAGCAGAGGCGAGTTGATATCGAAGTTTACCAAATTGATCCACGTCAAATTCGAGTTTTTCGCCGTCCAGCTCGATTTCAGTGATTACCTCCAGGCTTTTCTTAACATGATTGTTACCAACCACCACATTCACACTCCATTCGATTGGCTTCTCTTCGGGTCGATTAGGTTCGAGATGATTTTGAAGAAATGTGATGAGTTGCTGTTTCACCTAAACTCGCATACTGAAGATTGACATGGTTTGCGGAAGAGTAATGTGGCTTCTGTCAAGTTACGGTGGGATACAAAATTGAAGATATTGAAGGCAGTAAGTATGCTAATATAGGTGATTCCATTGTATAAACGTTATAGTTACTGGCAAATGGTAGGGGACGCCTTTTGCGGTAAAATCCTCACACAGTGCACAAATGCTGCTCAGTAAGGTATATAAGTGAAACTCAATGTGACCCTCTGGGAAATCATCCGGCCGAGACCCTGCTTGCGAAGAGCGCAGTATTTGTCCATGTCACTACAGATCCCCGGATGTGTACCTTAATGTCAGGATGCCGCACTGCGGAAAGTCGCAAGCGAAGCAATGCGGACGAGCTAAATTGTTAGGTCCCGAAGCGATTAGAAGTCAACTGCGTATCGCACTCCTAGCATTACGTTGTAATCGTTTTGAGACCCAACTACCGCGACGCGCATAGCTCGCACACACTGTGTCGCACGCCGCTCGCCATCGTGCGGCATCCTGACATTAGGGTACATATCCCAGATCCCCGTGACCCCGATCGATACGCCAGTGATACGGTGCGTAGGTGAACGCGTCCGCGGCATACATCGCTGGGAGGAATAAGGGCTCCATTTCCTGGATTCTGACATTTTCATTCAATTTTTTTTTTTGCTTACTGCCTTTTAATAGTTGGAGTGCCTTCTACTATATCATCCACTTAGAGTGTCTTACTGTAAGTAAAACCATTTCATTCAATTAGTCTATTCAGAATTTTCTATGCATACCATCCTCGTTCATTGGTATAGACATAAGCCTATTGGGCGCTGTGCCCATCAAGCGGAAGATAAGGACCGCAAATGGGTTTTTGCTCAAGCCCAGAGAAAAGACGCTTCGAGTGGGAGAAACAGCTACCTTGTGCGAGAATGGGGTAGTTTCACCTTTACGTCAGCGGTGATTCACTCATCTTGGAGCTCCTTCTATCTTCCCCTATAACGAGCTGTTGTCTTCCTGACGTGCCTAGCGCCCGCCTGCTGCACTACAAGTTGCTGCAACTAGCGAGCACATGGATATTCATGCATTGCTGTCATTCACCCAGTGTGGTGGTATGAACAGAACAACCCCTAGACCGATGGAATCCTTTGCTGGTTTTGCTCACCTAACGCATGAGTCACTCCTCTAGATCACGAAAACGCGTTTATACTCGCCATGATAAGTGTCTACTATGGACTGTCCTCTGTATAACAGTTTTCAATCAATTCAGACATAATTTTTCGTCGATACTTGCAAATATCTTGTCAAAAGGTACTCACCTCATCTGGAACATTTGATTTCTCTATGGGCAATGTGCTGTTATTTCTGTAGCATTTTGTGAATAGAGTTGCCAGTTCGGATGCGACGTCAAGATCAAGGGTAGTTGATTCCATTTGTTTCCTCTCTACAACTAATCGCCACATCACTGAAAAACCCGTCAATTTTGTGGCTTTAAAGAAATAGACATAGCTTTAAGGAGTTTTTGACGATTACATCGCATGAATGTTACTTCCGTTGTAAAAGATAATTGCATCACTCGAACAGGTGCGAGAGTTGTGGTTTGGATAGGAAAAAGTGGGAGGTTTCATTAGGGTGAGAATTTCTCGGAGAAGCCTTAATGACAAGATGTTGACGATTTTTTTAAAGACAGCCTCACTAAATAACAACTCGATATGGAGTGAGGGAAGGGGTGTATCGTTGGGGTCGGTATGGAGGAAAGTCGTGTTTGTCAAATTTTCTACAACCTTATGCTTGATCGTGCAGAGGTGGTGATTGCGGTGATTAAAAAGTGCACGATAGTACATTGAGAAAACCAACTGAATAAATTAGGGGTCAATACCAGGAAGGAGAGTGCACTTGTTCATCACACTACAGTGGGCCTTTCCATTCCTGAGCTTAAATCCATATCTTCCTTTCAAAAAAAACTATTGTGCTGTAGAGCAAGAATAATGTATGGTCATAATATGCGCACTACCCCCTTCCTGACATTGACCCGAAAATTAGGATTGTCTACTCACTTTTTACTTCCTCCGCACTTGGCATGACTTTGATGCACGACGAATTTCTTGAAGTAGTCATCTGTTCAATGTACTTGATGATATTTAGTGCTATACTTGAATTTTTGAAGTACGATTGCAGCCGACATATCCTTTAGACACGACGATGGTCACGATATGAATGTTTATTGTGCTTTACTGCTTGTGATCATAGAAGAAACAATGGCCTCATCGGCTGTCGATGCGCAAGCTCTTGTTCTGTACGATGACAACCAGGTATCTGTCCCATCTTCGATTTTATCACCAAGATTGGTTTAAGCTTTAGAGCGAGACTAACACGTGTTGCCTGAAAAGATGGAAATTACATGGCCATATGAAAATCATCGTACTTTATATGATTGGCTAAAATGTCTGTTGAGTCGGAAATCATCTTACTTTATACGATTGGCTAAAATGTCTGTTGAGTTTGGGTTTGAGAGCGGATACATGAATATTTGTACCCATCTAAGCCAAAAGGTTTGAAGTGACGAATGTTTTATGTTGGAGTTGGGAGGGAAGCAGCGGCAATGGGCGGTGGAAAGTGATTTCACTTGACAAGGTGTGATCAGAGACGTCATGAGGTAAAAGTCACTAGGGCCGCGTTCATACTTTGCGATGCCGGCGGCAGGGCGTGGCTGTGTGTCTCTGCTTCTTCGCCTGTGTCACCCTGTCTCGTTGCCTGCGTCGTCTGCGCACCTTCCCCGTATCACTCTGCCTCGCTGCCTGTGAACGCAGCCGTGCCCTGCCGGCGCAAAGAATGAACGCGGCCTAAGACTGTCGTAATTTTTTAACCGGCATCAAAGGATGGGATTTCGTCACACTTTTGCCACTACTAGACCTTATGTATGCGGACGGTACTGAAGCTGGGTGACAAAAAATGATGATTGCTGGTTAGCGCTGATAAGAGATGTCGGAGGGCGTCACCAAACCTGTTGCATTCTTGCGTCAACATGAGAACTTTGACATTCGAATCGAAAGAATTATATAGATTGGCATGGGAACCTTGACGGTTACAGTAGTTAGTGACAAAAAAAGCGATAACAACTGATGAGGACAAATAGGAAGTGTTAGGTCGCTATCGTACTTTGCGCACCGATGCCGGAGCTGTTGCCCAAAGTATGAACGCGGCTTTGCTTTGGGATGCGCCCTCCAGATTGACTGTAGGAGCATGGTACTCGTGAGTTGTCTTTGGAGTGGGATGGAACAGTGTTGGTAGGCGGTAGCTGATGATTCCAGCTGATAATGGCTTGAATACAGGGTCACCGAATTCGTTGTGCTTCGCACTGATGGTAGAGAGCTGGCACCAGGTTTGAGGAATCCAGGGGGTCGTATTTTTGGTCGCAAAGTAGGGATTATAGTTCAGAAAAGTCTTCGAGTAATTCTGGACCATCTATTCCAAAGGGCTTGATGTTTTTTGTACCGATATGGTGATCTTTAGAAAGAGAAAATCGTCAATCAATACTCGTATGTAGTATTAGGTGGCAATGCTATGATTATCAGTTACCTTTTTTTAGGAAGACACCTTGAGTATGCGGGACAGATGGGCGGAAGTTCGACCAGGAAAAGGGTCGTTTTCTCACAGATTTGCCTCCATGCTAGACCGTTATGCTTGATCCTGAATGGTACCCCATTCAAAATTTGTCACCCTTTATCAATGTTCCCACTCCAGAGAGAGGTCCAACAAAATAACCATTTCTGGCGCTCTATGGCCCCAAGCGTGAAGTGTGGGAGCAGGCATCACTAAATTCTGGAGGTGTAGCACAGGCATGAAGCCGTGAGTAATTTTTAGCTACAGGTGTGCTGCCTACCTTAGACACATAGAGCCCAATCCCATTTATTTATAGGCAGCATTAGGGGAAAGTCGGACGAAAAGTAAAAGAAGTAATGAATGTGAAAGTCGAGATGCCTAGTAACAGGACAGTGAAGAAACAACGGATGGAATTGGCCAAAAACCCGAGAAATAGGACCCCCTCTCCACTGTTGATTCTCGACGTGGACTACGTGTCCGTCAAGAAACGGGTAGTCTGATCTAGTTCCCCATTGGGATGTTGCCAAGTAAACACAAGGGAATGTTTGAAAATACGACAGCATCTATTTCTTGGAGTGAGCTTCAAGCTAAAACTGCGAAAGCGCGGCGCAAAACCTTCGATCCTGCCGCATCTCCTTGGCCGCTCCCACCCCATTCGATCGCGAATTACGTCAACCGGAGGCGGGATCGACTTATCAAGCGGCGGGACAGATGGGCGGTTGCGGCGTTTTGCGGCGTTTCTACAGCTCGGAGGGGCGCTTTATCACCGGGATTTCGCTACAAGTAGCCTTCTTAGGTCCAGGACTACAATGTGAGTGACTTCTTTAGGGATTTCTCCATTACCACATTACCCCTAATGCTGTCTTTAAACGAGGTAGGTCGTCTCGATGTCGATCGAACCTATTGAATAAATCTGCGATGTGCATGGCTACACGTTCAGCCTATCAGCAAAAAATCACAATGAGCTCGTGGAAGCTTGCCACTTCCTGGTTTTCTTTTCGTGAAAACGGACTTTAGAACCTTCATTGCAGACGCCGCTCAAGCGATTCTTAGCTAGAGAAAAGTCGGTGAACATCGGCTCGTTTTCAATAAATCTGAAACAAAATTGGAATGAAAATGGTGTAGCTGGCGTTCTCTGGGATTCGGTGAGTAGATTTACACAATTTAAGTACTCATTTTATATTACTTGAAAACTTTTTACATGTCCGCTACTAACTGAAGTGAAACGTTATTGAGCTCATTCGTTTGCCTTCACCTCGTGGTCCCCAAATTTCGGAATCACACCGCCACTGCATTTCATTCCACATGTTCTCCGCAAAATCAGGATCGCACTTGCGAAATCTGTATATCCCTCGGTCAAAAAACAAAAATATCTCATAAAAGCTCTCAAATGCATGTCTTCTCATCCTCTTGCTTCATTATCGTTTTAAGGCAATCGTACTATCGGAATACCTCGTCGCCCACCCAGAACTTGTTCGTGGCCGTCAGTTACTCGAGCTCGGCGCTGGCATAGGCCTCCCATCCATTGTTGCTGCCAAGCTTTCCGCTAAAAAGGTGCTGACCACGGATCAGCCTTCAGCCATTCCACTGCTCAAAGAGAATCTTATAGCGAATCTCCAGGAAGAGGAAATGTCGGCTATTACCATTGTACCACTAGACTGGACGGCTCTTCCTCACAATCCTTTGTCAGCAGACGTCATCCTGGGTGCAGATTTAGTTTACAACGAGGAACTTTTCGATGCTTTGCAAAAAGTAATTATGCAGCTAATTACCCCTGATAATGTGATGCTAATGGCGAGCAAGATTCGCTATCCCAAGGATGAACATTTTTTTGACACTCTCAGGGAAAATTTTGATGTAACTAAGATATCTTATGATGATGCTACCGATGTAGTTTTATTTAAAATTTTGAGAATCAAGAAGGAGTTATGAAGTAAATTGGTTACCTCATCACCATGAGGGTTTCATCGCGGTACTATCCTCGCAAAGATGTAGTTGGAATAGCACTTTTCATCAGGAAACAGAAAGCACGATCACTCATACATCGCCTCTCATGTTGCTGTGATTTCCGTTGTTAGGTATTTATGTGCCTTTTGTTGTGTTCTATAGCTGCTATCCGTTTGACGTCACTACTGTTGTTATTCATGAAGACAATAATGAATGCACAACTCAGAAACCATGGTTGCGATAAGGTGGATGGTCAGTCAGGCTGAATATGAGTCCCTTAAAATAGAGATAAGGGTTCCCAAAGATTGGAATAATCGTTGGGATAATCGGTGAAACGCGCGAAACTGGATTTGGAGAGGTAGACCTGTACTTGGCTGCCACCCGCGTTGGACATACTGGTGAAAAGATCACTGTGATAGGGGTGTCGCGGATCAAAGGCATCCTTTTGACTTCGCGTGTTGCATCGTCCTAGCGCACACAAACCTCTCGCATCCAGGAGGCACCCAATGGATGATGATGCCCCCCAGACGCCCCCACCGGAGACACCCCGTGGCCGCCACAACGGCCGACAGGGCGGACCCACCCTGGGGACCTAAGGGTCTTACCGACCTATTCCCTACACCGCCCGTTACACCGACTGAGGGCCGTCGAACCCTGAACGTCACTTCACTGGCAACCTGCCCCCAGCACTAAACATGACAAGACACAACATGGAAATATGACATATGGACAACATGTAAACATACAACAGAATAAATAACCAACACATTTATTACGTAATAATAACAATATAAGTATCATACCTGGCTCCCACAAGTCGCCTTCGCTAGGGCGACTCCTGACAGTCGGCTGCACGTAGTAGACCCCCATCCGGCTGGTGTTACGTAGCCATGTGGTCGTCGGTGCCTTCGCGGGGATCTGAACACACGGCTGCTCCCAGTCGGGGAGCAGGGGTGGACACCGGCCAACTCATGTGCCAGCGCTCCGCTACTCGTGAGCCAAGAGTGCGACGGCACCCCTGGATCCCGGGTAGCATCATGGCGTTGCCCGGTGAAAACCGACTGGCAGCTGGCAGCCGGTCTTTTATACCGGCTTCGACCACAGAGGGCGGAGCCACCGCGTGTCGCATGACGCGACAAGCGGCGCCGCAGCGCGGACGGGCCAGGGAGCGCGGTGCCCCCGAGGCCATCGTCGCGGCGATCCGCGACAAGGGGTTTGGGCAGAAAATACTAAGTCAACGCAGAGATCTGAGGTCATTTTTCGGGTCTTCGTCGATACTAAGGAAAGCGGGCGAACTTGTTTTGATGCCCACCACTGAAGGCATTGCCTGGGGTTAGGAGAAAGTGAGAAGTGAGAAGACCCGTTCTCTGAAAACAAACATTCCAGTTCGAAAGAGATTATGTACGACGAAATTCACATTAAAAAGCTTGGGGTCTTATCACGATCCCGCAGGACCGCAACTCGCGCTGCCACGCATCCGTCGTGGAGTTGCGGGCGAGGGCGGGATTAAGGTTCGTGGCCGGCTAAATTAGCTTCTCGCCCGTCTGCAGTCTGCCCGCGGCTAGTGACGCAGAGGGTCGCGAAAGGAAGGAGTGATGGGAGAATTTCAGGCTCCTATTTCTTGGGCTTCTTGCCGTTCGTTTTATTCCGTTCTTCCTCTGCTGTTACACTGCTAGGCACGACTATTTTCATATTCTCCAACTATTCCACAACTCTGCCAAATTTACCCTTTCCAATTTCTTCAAAGACATCGGAAGAGGGAAATTCGGCAGTTTGTGGAATATGTAAGTAGGGTTGCTCAGCAGTATACTAGTAGAGAAAGAAGAAATAAAACGGCGAAGAAACCGAAAAATAGTAACTCAAAATTCCTTTTCCCTCACGCCCCTCTGCGTCAGTAGGTTAGATTAGAGTAGACTGCAGACGGGTGGAGGCTAAATCACCCGAACCGCGAACGTCGTACTTCCTCACCAGGAACTCGCCCAGCTGATGAACTGCAGAACAACACGCCGTGCTGCCAGACAGTGATCAGACCCCAGACGCGCTTTTCTGTGTTAATTTTGCGTTACATCACCTCTCCTGAAGTGAAAGGTTTGATATTACAGAGCAGGTATTCTTAGTTCTTACTTTCTCCTTACCCTCCTGGTGTCTTCAAAAACTAAGGGGTTGGCTCTAGTGAACATGGATGCTCGCTGCTTCATCCCCTCCGTGGTGCCTCTAAAAGTTCCTGTGCGAAGGTCAGAATACATCATCTTCATTGAGAATTGTAGCAAAGGACAGTTGAAAAATGAGAACACTGGCTGAAATAAATATAATAAAATATAGAATTAATAATACTAAAACCGCGTTTTGATGAAGAGCGTGTACGCAACCGTATTTCCACTCACAGGAAACTACGCGTAAATAATGCGAAGAGCTTTTTCAGTTGAACATGGCTAGTACCCCAATGAAAACAATTTCATTGATTAGGCGACTGCTTATCAGTTTCGAACCACAAACAGTGAACGTACCAAGAAGCATGTATTGAAGGATAACCGGGTAATACAGCTTTTTTTTTTCATAGAATGAGTAAAGTGCCACGGGAGCTTCAAAAAATGACTGACAAATAAAAGTATGATAAAACTGTATGCAATAACTCGACGATAGTCATGCAGTTCTTAGATGCACATTCACAGCTTTTGTTGATAATCTAGTAGGGAAGCTTGTGTACCTTCGATGATATTTACTTTGGGGCTACCGTGACTGGAATAGAGGCAGAGACCAGTGTGTTCCGCTGCTTCGAGCACATCTTCGGTATCGTAGAATTTATACTTGAATGGGACGTAGCCATTCATGACACTGACAGCTATGGAATTCGGTAAGTATGCTCATTTCTACTTAAGCTGCTGCTACTGTTGAAAGAAAAGTACAGCAGGACAAAGTGTACGTCCAAAAATTCTCGCTAAAACAAAAAAAAAGTGGCAGAAAAAGAGAGAACAACAGAACATTTAAATGAAATAAGAATTGAAGCACTTAGAAGTAAGCCCTAATTCACTATAGCAAGTTTAAAACCCATCTGAAGTAAGCCTCTCTAATAAGGAGATCGCTATGGAGATCTCGAAAGATCGCATGAATAACTCACAAACCCCACATTTCCCAGTGGTGCAGCTGCATTGTGAGCTGAACCGCTTCAAACATTCAGAATCCTTACTGCATTCCATTGGGTTGCCATGACGGGAACATACATAGCAGATCGCTTGTGGGTCTCGACTACGATCAGAAATGACCAACTGGAGTAGACGCCGCAGACGCGGCATATTCAGACGAGCATCGGCGCCAAGCACAAACTGCAATTATGGGACTATTTATCTGTTCCAGGTCTAGCTCTGAGATTCTTCTGGATTCCAGGTACATTTCCTTGCTTTCGAACATGCTGTTGCTTGTTGTTTAATTCAGACAATGGTTTTGGTTTTATAGACGTTGGAGTTGAATCTTCTACAAAGGCAATTCAGGGCAAATCTACGTGCGGTTTATAGAGAGATACTTCTGACCTCCTGCGCCATAAAGGAACTTGATCCACAAAATTTTCTCAAGCTTAATGGTCCTTTGCCTACCAGGTCATTTTGATTGAATGGAGTTAAAATTCCTAGAAAAAAGGCCTAATCAGGGGTCAAATAAAGTTGGGGGGACGCAAAATTTCCACCGACGTCATAGCTTCCTTCCCTCCACTTAGGCTGAAGCAGATGAGACCTTTGCTATTACAGATGCTTTTTATGTGGGAGGGGTATCAATTTTAACTTTAGCCTAGGGAGGGAAAGGGCTTCGACGTCGACGCAAGATTGCGTCTCCCCCCCCCCCCCCCGACTTTATTCGACCCCTAATCAGTTTTTTAAAGCCTTCATGCTAGGTTGAGGTAACTACAGTAACTACCGAAAGAGGTTCAGGAGTCATCAGATTTCTCATAATTATTCAGCTGTCAATGATCACAGTGTTTAACATGATAGGTCAAATTGTGCCCCCAGGCAAAATTGATTCTGTCGACCGTAAGTGCAGGACTGCACGCTTTCCTTTGATGTTTTTAGTGTTTCACTTTTCTGCGATGCTTGAAAAGTAACCAAGTCGTGATACCCAATGGCGGGACCATGTGGATACATTGGATGAGGGCGCGGAGGGGTGGGGAGGGGAGGGGGCAAAAGTGGTTCGTCCACAGCTGAGCTTATTTTCTTGCCGAGTGTAGTTACCTAAATCCGCATCATTGCCTTTTAGCTCTTTCTTGGTAATTCTTTCTAATCCTCATCTTGACTAGATTATTTCTTACTAGGACGGAGGTTGATGTGCGTTGGTATAAAGTGACCCTCGCATCCACATAGAACCCTACTCTCTACAGTGCATTTCATAATTATAAGGTCACCCCCAAATTTTCGGTTTTCAGAATACACAGCCAGCCGAAAATTTTTTGAGTATTTTTTACAGATTCTCCACCACAGAAAACCCTTCCACACTAGTTTTGATGACATTACCTTTTAGCCCGATTTTTCTATGAATATTTTCTGATTTTTGTGCCGTTTCATAATTATAAGGTCACCCCAAATAAAGAGAAGATTAGCTAGAGTTAACAGCGCATTCGAAGGAGCTTATAATCTATGGTTCCCTCCTGTTTGAGAACGACATTAACTAGCCGTTTGGGAATGTAGAAAGGAAATTTCGAAGAGCCTTACCACAGATATTGTTCCAGTCTTCTACAATGCCTGTTTCAGCAGCTTTGCTCCCCAGAATTGGCGATTACTGGGGTAAATATTTTTGCGGCGATGTCTTCCAGATCTCCCCAATAGAGCTGAGACCAAGAATGCATGTTATCTATGGCTGGAGGTCCGTATTTCGGAACTTTAACCACAATTCCGTCGAATGACCTACTTGAACAACAGCCTTGTCATGATGTTAGACGCAATTATGAAGAGCCGGTCGACTCCAAGAGGCAACTGATTTCTTCGTAAGATCTTCTAGCAGTCTCTGGAGTTCATTCTGCAGGTTTCGAAGGCAAGGTTCAATGCAACCTCATTGCCGAAAACAGGCCATCACCCTTCTCCCAGAAAATTTGCCAAGGCTCCGCTAGATCGGCGCACTTCTCAGACCAAGCTAGTACTACCTCTACCCGTCAGCACCCTACAAATAGAGTATTTTCAGACTCAAAAGTACAATTCGGATGGAATTATTCGCATGCAGGGTGCAACTGCTATGCAAATTCAGTTTCGTTCAACCCGTGCTCAAGAACAACTTTATGAATTGAAGTCGTTCCGTCTTATGGAGTGCTGTATGCCTCGGAAACTACTTCATTATTTCTTCAGTGATGTTTCTGCTCTTCCTCGCTGCTGTACACGCTGTGGTTCCAGACTAAAAGTGGTTTAACTCCAAACAAATCTGGTCCATGGAGGAGGTGTTGTAGGAAGTGGCTTCCACAATCCTTTCCTCGTTGATGATAATAATCTCACGTGGGAGTCCAGAGCCTGAAAAACATCTGAAGACACCGAATCTCTCGAATGTCATCTAACTGAGCACAGGAATCTTCCGATTTTTTTGGGAATGGCTCTTAAACTGAGCCTAGCATCACAAGAATCCCAAATCTGGGCTTTTCTCTCGGAACATAGAAGCTGGCCACAAGACGATTGAATATGTATCTCGAAGATGTATTTGGAAGACAAATCTACCATCACAGACCTGCCGGGGCCTTAACTTTTTTCTTTTTTCAGGGTGACCTTATAATTATGAAACGGTGCAAAAAACAAAAAAATACTCCTAAAAACATAAGGTGAACGAGACTGCTACCAAAAATCGGACACGGGGGTTATTTCAGGGGAGGAATCCGTCTATGAGACTGAAAAGATTCCTCAATGGAGTGTTGTCAAGAAAACCTGAAATTCAGGGGTGACCTTATAATTATGAAACGCACTGTATTAGTGAACCGCTGGTTTGTTTTTTGTTTCACAGACATTCATGGTCAGATATGGTTTCAACCTTTTGAGCTACATAACGTTTTTGGTATTGTACCGTGTAAGTGGTTACCTGCTCTTGTTCTAACATTTCCCTTTTTGAAAATATATCCGACAGGTGACCTATTTCCTCCTTTACCAGCTTGAGATGGCGGCAAAGAAACTCATAAACGAGATATATATTTGACGCATTTAGTGAATTATGATTGATTGATATTGTGTCCTCCTAAATCAGTCTAAAAGTCGACATGGAAGACATGGCCCAAATTCAAACTCGCTGTCACTTACGAGGTTGTGGACTTGATGGTACCAGTTCGTTGGCACAAAAACGATTTCGCCCGGATTTTGAACTAAGGTCATCACATCTGCCTGAACAATGAATTAACATATTTTCCCAGGTCAACTTGGACAAAGATTTCATTTACTACACGCTCATTACTTCTCCATGGAGTGGTCCGAGTTTTCTCCTCTGCACTGGATACATCTTCTCTGGTGCTTGCGAAGATATTGCACCTGTTTTTATCATCCGGCGCGGACCACTCCTTTTTTACTTCCTGCTGCGCTTTCTCGCCACATTAATATTACATGACTACCACGAACTTACACGCTCCAAGAGTTGCTCCTATTGTTAAAATCCGAACTGGACGGTCTAGCCAGCCGTCTGGCAATGAGTTATAGCTTTTCGCCGCATAAAGTAGCATAGAGTTCAATTCAACTGATAAAAAGGTTCTAGAGTATACTTGCGCTTGTCCCCAAGTGAACGAAAAGGAAACCCACCTTTTCCCATAAATCCTGATAATGTCTTATATCCTCGGCAATTTGTTTATTCTGCATGAAGATTTCTTCTTTACCAGGGGGAACGAAATACCATAACTTACGACCGCAGATATTTGCCGACCAACTGTGGGATGCCATCACATCCGAGTGAAATCTCGTCCTGAATACTAGTTTTTTTTGATAAAAGTGCACATGATTGCCTGTAAACATAGTGTAACCCAACGCAAAGAAAGGAAATCAAGTAGAGCGTAAGAAATTAGAAGCTTCAGTGAATAAAAAAATTATTTCTTTAAAATAGTGAAATAACTCTCATTATTTCAGTGAACTAACCGGAACTTTGGACTATGATTATCGCTTACCAAGAATCTTTTACACCAAAATAGACGAATCGATAATCACCACGAAACGGATTCTCCTCATCGTCGGTCCACTCTTCACGATTTACCCAATCGCTTGACAACATCGCTGGTACGTGATACATGTTGATGCCGCATCTAAAAAGGAGAGCTTCAATTCTAAATTAAATTTTTTATATAAGTGATCGTGGATTGGGGAAGACAACTTTTACCTTTTCTGGAAGTGCCAATCCTTCAAGTATCGAGGCTTTAAGTTACCAGCGACAGCGGGGTTCTCGCAGTAATCGCAAAATTCCGAAAAACTCATTTCTTGCGGGTCACATTGATCTTCCGTAATAATGGGAACTACTTCGGCACCTGAACAGGTGAACAATAATTATTTTTATGCTTTTCAATCAGATTTGAACTTTGGGTGTTTCTGTAGGCACACAAATGCAGAAAGCTAGTGATAATTACAAAAGTCGCAATCTTATTGGGTTTTAATTACGAGCCGTACGTCATAGTCACGGTTTACTTAGATAGCCGCATAGCATTGCATCCTTTTCGAACCTATTTGATCTATTAAATTCTTAAAATAAATTGAAATCTACCAATTGCTCAATGTTGCAAAAACCAAACGCATATGCAGTTTGTCTTGCATTTTGAATTGTGGATCAAAGTTGTACGATATTTTCAAGCGATGCTGGAGTTATTCAGCACCCCGCAGCTGCAGGTAGCCACAATCGAGCACCCCGCAGCTGCAGGTAGCCACAATCGAGGTAATTTCTGACCATTTGTGCCGTCACCAGGAGCTCAGTGTTATTTATGCTCGTGAAGGTTCTATTCGTATGGGTAATTTTAGGAAACGTGCAGAAAATTTGAAGCTCTTTTAAAGCATTTCGATTCTTCTGCCAAAATCCCTGGTGAAACAAATCCTTTTTCAAATCGATTATACTGTCGAAATTTCCTTAACACTACTTCTGGTAATATACTTTTCTTCCTGAATTAAGAAAGCAAAGTTTCACTATTCCTTGAACTCAAAATTTCCACGAAATTTCTCGGGAGCATAGAAAAAGCATCCCGACACATGAAGCTGGAGGGACTGCTTTTCGGCTCGGTCCCTTGCAGCCAATTTAGCAGTCGGGCACATGGGCCGTAGCTGCCACCCTGAGCTCGCGTTCATACTTTCCGGTGCCGGCGGCAGGGCGTGCTGAACGTCTCTGCGTCTCCGCCTGTGTCACCCTGTCTCGGTGCCTACGTCGTCTTTGCACCTCCCCGTGCCACTCTCCCTCGCTGTGAAGGTAGCCACGCACTACCGGGGCAAAGTATGAACGCGAGCTTAACGACGACAATCCGACGCGTCTTCTGCGTCGGACAGCACGTCGACATCACCGAACTCTCAGATTTTGGTAATTGATAAATGTCGATTCTTAATGGACAACCTTTTGGGGACCTGTTTCTATTCGACCGATGAACTGAGCGTGTATTCTGACATCTCCTCCTTCTTCGGCTTTTTTCGTCTCCTCTGCATTTTGAACTATGGGAAACACTGCTTATTTACTTCAGGGTGGTATTTTTACAATAGACTTGGAGTTGAAATATGAGCTAAATCTCGTAAGAGAAGGATACCAGAACGAAGTGGCCACTTGCAATAAGAGAAATCATTCGACGCACTTTTGGATGATGATTTTAAACCTGAACGATACTCTGAATGGAGTTATGAAGGTTTTTCCGATTAAATAATACTATTACGTAGTAAGTTCGAGAGTCCATCAGAGTCCACAGCGCTCAAGTCATACAAATTGGCGCAAAACTGGTGTTTTTCGTTTCAGGGGAACAAATTACCCCGCGGGACAAGCTTTCAGTCAATTCGATAATTTGACGAAATTTCGGAAAAATTCATGAGCTATTTGGTGGTCAAACATTTAACAATAAAGAAGTCGTGAAGATTTGCCGAGAATCTTATTTGACCTTGTTGCGTACATTTAGTATCATGGGCCTCTATAATAGATATGTTTAGATTATCTTTGTCATGATTGATGACTTTTTTGTAGAAGCTTTCAAAAAATATTACTTGTCCCATAGCCACCCTTAATTCCGAAGTTGCAAAAACTCGATTTGGCTTAAAATTTGCACAGAAGCGTAAATCAACCTCTCGAGCACGAATACAATCGTTTTACGCAGCAACGGCTGATTTTTGTGTTACGGGAGTCAGCTCATGTGAACAAACTGGATCACCGAGTTTTCTGCCATTTTGACGATATAGAAAGTGAGGTATGCGGAAACCGAATATGACAGTTATTGTACGTGACAACACCTCTGGGAATATTCCCCAGACATAAAAGAGAACACTGTGTGAAAACCAAAATAAAAAACCGCTTCCATGGAGAGCCCATCCATTGTCCCACCCCACGCGCGCCTGCTGGCAAGCATTGAACTTCCCTCGTATCCATCTGCGACGTGGGCAAGGAACACGCTTACACATGTGGAACCGGTGCACTTATTGTTAGAGAATTCTCCATAACTCTACTCATAGAATTGTTTGGCAGATTTTGAATGCAGATTTGAAGCCAGCGTTCAAAAGTGCGTCGAATGATATGGATCGCAATGCAATTGGCCACTTCGACCTAGTATCTTTCCCTTGTCAGTGATCTGCAGTGTTTCTTTAACAAGGTCCTTGATGTGGTAATTATAAGTTAAGGAAACTTGAGGGTTCGGATGTCCTGCCCAACGCAGAAGATGTGTCGGGATGTTCTGCGCTAGGGTAGCAGCTATGGCTCATGTGCCCCACAGGCAAATTAGCTGCAAGGGACCGTGCCTAACGACCTACACCAAATTCCACTATTCCATGAATTCGAAATTTCCACAAAGTTTTTCGGGAGCATGGAAGAAGCATACCAAAACACATGCTGTCCTGTCTATCTACATCCAAGATTGATGTGTTCCGAGGAGAAGAGAGCTATTCATCTAGAAACAGCGTTGAACTTTCCCAATTCTATAGGGACGCTACGCGCAAATCGCAAATCAATGATGAGAACGTCTTGCGAGTCTTCTTCGTATTCAGAGAAAACTATCAATCGCATTTACTTTTTCTGATAGGAGATGTGCGGGCGTCCCTCAAATGTGCATTAAAGCAACTAAAAGTGCACTACTCTGCATTGAACCGGGCTGTACGAGCAGTTCTCGGGAACTTGGGCTAGAGTGTAAGACAAATCGCGAAAAAATATCATACTGAAGTAATATACTACTTTATTAGTGATATCTTGATTAGTATGTAATTGTTTTAAATTTATTACATGCTGTTCACATGTGCATGCGATAATGCAATAAATTTACTGAACACAAGCAAAGGAACAGAGTTACAAATGCAGGGAATAAAAGAAGCTGAAAACAAGCGTATTATTTCACCCAGAGAGGATGCGATGCCTTGTTTTTGTAACTAGAAAAATGACTGATATTTTTACATACCGTAATTTCTGCGGAGATAGTCTAAATCTGGAGTGCCATCCTCACGAACCCATAATTGACGTGCTGGCCAATCGGCTGTGAAGGCTTCCGATAAAACGCACGGCCTATTACGTAGGCAAAACTTGGCAAAATTCTCCAACCATGCCGTATCATCTGTGCCGAGTCGAGGAATTCTTTCCTCTTCGACCATCGCCGTTCACAGGATGCTGGGATGCCAGTCTATGAAATAACGCGTAAAGACACTCATAACTCACAACGAACGTAATACATGGTGCTGCCTATGATCACTGGCATCATGATGAAAAAAAAAGCCATGGCGCGTAGTGATTTACGCCTCTTGTAAATTTCAATGGGAAAAATGAACATGAAATCGAAAGAAATGTTGACAGCAAGACGAAGGGACGCTTCTGTTGAATGTTAGCAACATACTAGGAAGGGCTATTGAAAGGAGCATGGAGGCGTGCCCTAACAGCCCTCCCTAAATCTCCGCGTATTCACATGGGAAAGACGCAAGTCTACTGATGTAAAGGCGACAATATCCTTCCTATTCTTCTTCAGAGCAATAATACATTTAGCTCAAGCTTATTGTTTAGGGGACGGGTATCCACGCTGATTATCCATGGTTGTGGTTGCCTTAATAAAAATAAGAAAATAAAATGAATGAGAAAATTGCCATACATTTCTAAAATCGTGGGAACAATTCACTGATATAATGACTTGCGAAGACACGTGTACTAATCTATAATTGCCCTTCCGAGAATTTTTTACCTATTCTCCTACCCCGGAGGGATGGAGACTTTGGTTGGCCTAAATGGGCTTCGGTTTAGAATTGATCGCGGGCATTTCGTGTGGTATCGATACCGTTTGCTACTTCTTGCCTTCCAGAAGAAAAATTCATTCACCGTCAATATCACCTCACAGGAACAGGCGGAAATTAACTTGATCGTGGGCAACCAGCATCTTACTACACCAAATTGCGTGAGTTTCACACACAAAGGAAAATTTTCGCTAATAACCCATAATCTTTGCAAAAATATCACAACGAAAGCACCAGGAAAAGTATACACAACAGCGAATCTCCAATTCGTTGTGAAGCACATCAGAATTGAAAAATCTTTGACTGAAATAATACGGTCGAGCCACAGAGGCCTAGGGGGGGGTTAAGAGACTTAAAGCGAGAAGATAAATACAATTCACCAAGGTGCCGAGCACTACATGTTGAGATCGGAAGTCACAACAAATCAGGAAACTCATCATCTCCTTCCATGTCAGCTTCATCAGTGAAACAACGGAATTTCGACGAGTCCCATGTTAACTTCAGCTCCTCCTCGGTATCGGCACGAGTGACGACTATCGGCAGAACTTCACCCTATGGGATTCACCTGTATACTTTCTCAAACCAAAACCTTCTGGATTGATAGAAAAAGACGATTCTAGACGATCTCAAATTCTAGACGACAACAGCAACAATAATCCAACCTTATGCGGGATTCCTCGCAATAATTCTGTTGCGTCGTATTCTTCAGAATGTCTGTAGTACACCAGCGAGATCTTTCTTCCACCACATAACCATTGCTTAAAGTGGAAGGGTAAAAAACTGTGAAAACGTCTGGTTAGCTCTCAACCAACGTTTATAAGTTTTCGTGTCCCTTCAACGGTTATATTAGTTACTCCAAACAGTTCTATAGAATCTGCGTCGAGCGACAGGAGATCATCGTCACTAATATCCAACAGATCATCACCATCTTCATTTGGAGATCGTACCGTGACAGACCATGCCTGAAAGCATGCTCGCTAGATAATTGATAACGAAGGCAGGAAGATAGGGAAAAAACCTTTCGGAACACGTGACTCCGAAAAGGATGATTCTGGAAGAAATGGCTGTCTCGCATCACTATGTCAATGGTCTCAGCGCCTGAAAAAGACTATCAGTTCTAGGCTGATGGGCTCAGCAGCATAGTACGATGAAAATATGCCTAACGACGTCATGAGGGCACCTGTGGCATCGATGACCGAGACGACTTCTTGAGGCATTGTCCGATTCACAACCAGTTGAAGATGACTAACTTTTGACTTTGATCTGCGTAGTACGCGCGTAATAACTTCCATATCACTGTCGTCAAGATCCACCTTAAGGCCAATTCCCGTAGAAATCCATCGTATATTTTATAAATATTGATATGAAAATCAACCACGCCAAACAATGTTCAACCCTACCAACTTGAAACATAGGACGTTTGCTTTCAGCAGAACGAAGATGAGATGCTCCTCAAGTGCTGTACTTATTGACGGGACATCGAATTCAGTGGACTTGTTTGCTTTATCCCACTTCAGCCCACAAAACCCTGTAAAACCATCTTTTAAACTCCTGATTATTCAAAGGATACGTCAAAACAAGAAGGATTTTGCCTTCATTGTTGTAGAAGTCGGTTATATCACAACGAGTTCTCTTGGCATCACTTGAGGTCTCGTTGAAAATACATGACCAGTTCTTTTTAGGGCTTTTAAACGAATTCCTCGAAACGGAGAGTTTGAATCGCGACGCCTGTAATAACTGTATAGTGAAAAAAAAGACAAAAAAGTCCTATTGCGTGTCATGGACAAATCGCGCCCGAATAACAACTTACCCCCTCTCTTTCGAGCGATATGTTGGTGATCCACATTCGAGATACACGGTGAAGATTTGCATTTATTATACTCCGAGTTTTTCTATTCAGCATAAGGCAGTTGCACATATCGCCATAGCTTAGTCTTGAAACTATCGCCAAAACCATTTCAGCCGGAAGATCATCGAAATCGATAACCATCAACTAAACATAGTTGTCGTATACTAAGCACATATTCGACGTTTCTGGGTTTGTTGGGGCAGCCGAGTGATCTCACTGTGAATAAAGCAATGAACACTGTTTATGTATGATTGTACTACCAAACATGTTTACATCAACAGTTGCTCTATATAAGTGCTTCTATGGTATGGTTCGTCTCAATTGTGTGTCATGCCTTCCAATAAAGCTTCCTGCTCTCTACCTGCCGACAAGGACACAACAACTGGCGATCAGGATAACGACTGCAAGGAACCCACCGCCGCCATCGCCACCACAAGACAAGACACTCCATACAAGGATCTGCTGAAGATGTTGGCCGATCAGCAGAAGACAATGGCCGACCAGCAGAAACTGCTTGTCGATCTGTTCAAGAAGATGTCGACCACCAATGCCACAACGGAGGAGTCACTCTTTGACAGGATGTCAAGAAGAATCGATAAGTTTGCCTACGACCCGGAACAAGATGACTGCTTCAGCTTGTGGTACAGTCGGCACAAGGACATCTTTGAAATCGACTGCAAAGAAATGGAAGAGAAAATGAAGACTCGTCTGCTCGTCTCCGCCCTAGACGCCGTGAGTCACACTCGCTTTTCTCGTTACATTCTTCCTAAGGAGCCTAGTGAGCTTAGCTGGATGGATACCCTAGGAGTATTGAAAACACTATTTGGGACCAAGAAGAGCCTTTTTCGTCGTCGATTCGAGTGCTTTCGGATGAACTTCTCGCCTAACGAAGATATAGACAACTTCGTGAACTTGCTGAAAGTTCGCGCCATGGAGGCCAACTTCAAAGATATCAAGCAGGAAACCCTAGAATGTCTAGCTTTGACGTTTGCCTTCCAAGCCCCTGAACTAGCTGACTATCGCATACGATTTCTTCGCAGACTGGATGAAGACGAAAACACTACCGTGGACGATTTGGCTAAGGAATACCACGCCTGGAAATCGGTGAAGGACGATTCCAAAATCGTTGAGGCGGTTACATCACCTGGCGTCTGTGCTGTTCAGAAAAGGGGAAAGCGACGTCCACGGCTTCCACCGAAACCTCGGTCCCCACCATCACCTTGTCCTATTTGTCAACAACAACATTGGAAGAAAGACTGCCCAGAAAACCGCAAAGTTACCAGTGCCGCTCAGGAGTCAAGGACTGCACCACGACGTCGCCAAAAGCAGTCTTCGCCGCGCACTTGGTATCAGCGAGCCATCGGTCGCGCTGGCGATGTCCAGAAGTACCTGGAAGTTCACATTAATGGACATCCCACCCATCTCCAGTTGGATACCGGCGCCGACGTCACCATTATCTCTCGTCCAACCTGGATGCAGCTCGGAAGCCCACATCTGCAGAAGACCTATGACGTCTTCAAAGGAGCCAACGGTCAACCACTTGTAATTCACGGAAAATTTGAAGCTTCTTTCGTGGTCGTGGATAACCGAGGAAAGGCTCACCCCGGTCAAGGCATCTGTTACGTTTCCGACGACCTTGATCTTCTGGGAATCACGTGGATCGAACAAATTTCGGACTTCAGTTCTGTTCTGAAAAAGTTCAACATCCACAAAGTTCAGACGCTCAACCAAGACGCCCTCCGAGAACCGACCGTCGCTAAGCTAAAACGGACATTCCCTGATGTGTTCATGTCCGGCCTTGGATGTTGCACCAAGACCAAAGCGACTCTCTCTCTTAAGCCCGATGCTCGCCCGATTTTCATCAAGAGAAGACCTGTTCCCTACGCCTCTGTACCACTCCTCGACGCCGAAATCGACCGTCTCCTAGCACAAAACGTCATTTCCGCCGTCGACCACTCACAGTGGGCTGCGCCTATCGTCGTTGTAAGGAAGGCCAACGGTACCATTCGACTTTGCGCCGACTTTTCCACAGGACTCAACGACGCTTTGCTCTTGCACCGACACCCACTGCCCACCGCAGAGGACGTCTTTACCAAACTCAATGGCGGAACTGTCTTCTCTCAGATCGACTTCGCTGATGCCTACTTACAGATCGAAGTCGACAACGACTCCAAAGATCTCCTCACTATCAACACACATAGAGGACTCTACCGCTACAACCGTTTACCATTTGGAGTCAAGTCCGCTCCTGGCATCTTCCAGCAGATCATCGACTCCATGATTGCTGGACTCAACGGCGTTGCTGCCTATCTAGACGACGTCATCGTCACTGGCCGCACACTTACCGAGCACAACGCCAACCTGGAAGCCCTATTCTCAAGGATATCCGCTTACGGCTTCCGCGTCCGTATAGACAAATGTCACTTCGTGATGACTCAACTCACTTATCTCGGAAATATCATCACTGCTGCTGGACGCCGGCCCGATCCAAGAAAGATCGACGCCATATCCAAGATGCCAAAACCGAAGGATACCGCCCAGGTCCGGTCATTCCTCGGACTCATCAACCACTACGGAGCATTTGTGCCAGAAATGCGCCAGCTCCGTGCACCGTTGGATGCACTGCTCAAGAAGGATGCTTCATTCAACTGGAACTCCGAATGCGATGCTGCCTTCGAACGCGCCAAGGAGATACTCGCCTCGGACCTGCTCCTCACTCATTATGATCCCAAGTTACCCATAATCGTCGCGGCCGACGCCTCAGAATACGGGATCGGAGCAGTTATTTCTCACCGGAACCACGACGGATCCGAGAAAGCCATCTATCATGCAAGCCGCTCACTTACTGCTGCAGAGAAAAACTATGGCCAGATAGAGAAGGAAGGTCTCGCACTTGTCTTCGCCGTACGCAAGTTTCATCGATACCTCTATGGACGCCGTTTCACGCTTCTCACCGATCATAAACCCCTTCTAGCAATCTTTGGATCGAAGAAAGGGATCCCGGCCTACTCTGCAAATCGCTTGCAACGCTGGAGATTGACACTACTCGCCTATGATTTCGACATTGAGTACCGTAGTACCACTAGCTTCGGACAAGCCGACGCACTTTCCCGTCTCATTGCCGCCCAGTCACCCCCGGAAGAAGACGTGATTATTGCTAAAATTGCCAAAGATGTGGACGCCATCTTCTGCGACCATGTTAGCCGCTTACCGCTTAGCGCCAACGATATTGCTCGTGCTACAGCTGAGGACGACTGCCTACGCCAAGTTTTGGACCACGTCACTCACGATACTTGGCCGAAAAAGCCCTCACCTGCCGTTGCCAGATACGCCCATTTGCGAGATGACTTGTCAACACAGCAAGGTTGCCTACTCTTTGGAGCTCGTATCATCATCCCACCATCACTACAGCCGTCTATCCTGAAGATCCTTCATGAAGGACACCCAGGGATGAACCGAATGAAAGCTCTCGCACGCAGCTATGTATTTTGGACAGGAATCAATGAAGATGTGGAGAAACTAGTTCGCACCTGCACTGACTGTCAGGAGGCTGCAAAATCACCGATCAAACACACCCTTTGTCCCTGGCCCCGTCCAAGTGCACCATGGAGCCGCATACACATTGACTATGCTGGTCCTCTTGACGGAATTTCGTACCTAGTGGTCGTAGATGCCTTCTCCAAGTGGCCCGAAATCATACCGATGACCTCTACTACCACCACTGCAACCCTGAAGGAACTCCAAAGCCTTTTTGCAAGATTCGGATTTCCTCAAATCATCGTATCGGACAATGGAACCCAGTTCACTTCCACCGAGTTCCAAGACTTCTGTCGGAAGAAAGATATTGAACATATCCGGTCACCGCCGTTCCATCCTCAGTCGAATGGACAGGCTGAGCGATTCGTGGATACTTTCAAGCGGACACTTCAAAAACTGAAGAACAATGGTACGACAACGGATGCTCTACAAACCTTTCTCTTCACCTACAGAAATACGCCATGTGCCTCATCGCCCGATGGACGCAGTCCTGCAGAAAACTTCATCGGACGACACCTTCGCAGCACTTTGGATCTCCTCAGACCTAATGGAGAAACAGGAAGCTCGCAAAGCACCGACATGGAAAAGCAGTTCAATCGCCGACATGGAGCTAGGCCCAGAAAGTTTGAGCCGGACGATCTTGTCTACGCCCGAGACTACCGCTCCGGACAACCACGATGGTCTCCTGGACGCATTCTACTCCGACACGGACGCGCCCTGTACGACGTTATGGTTCAAGGAAGCATCTGGAAACGTCACGTGAATCAGCTACTTCCCCGTACCTCGATGGAAACAGCAACTCAGCTGATGGAAGCATTCGACGTGCCGTTCAACTCCTCAGCTCCACCTTCACAACCACAACCTACATTGCCATCGTCTCCTACTCTGGCCGCAACTACATCGACCACGAACTCGACAGAAACGACGACTACAACCATACCTACACCTTCAACTACACACCGACGATCGACTCGAATTCGACACCCGCCAGAATTTCTTCAGATTGATCCATACGCCAAGTCGTATTATGGACGTCAATCTTAGGGGGGAGGTGTTGGGGCAGCCGAGTGATCTCACTGTGAATAAAGCAATGAACACTGTTTATGTATGATTGTACTACCAAACATGTTTACATCAACAGTTGCTCTATATAAGTGCTTCTATGGTATGGTTCGTCTCAATTGTGTGTCATGCCTTCCAATAAAGCTTCCTGCTCTCTACCTGCCGACAAGGACACAACAGGGTTCATCCATGTTTATAGGGAGGGTGGTATGCGGGCACGGAGTGCTTTCAAGCCATGTGCGTAAGTCCGCATCTCCTGCACAATCAAAAGAATTCAATGAAGGTGGAAGGATCATAAATATGAATGACTGTGAGGAGGGACAATGGATTCACGTTAGAAAGAGCTAAGCCTTTTTCAGAGTTCACGATTTGTGATGTAGCGTTTGCATGAAAAGTCGCAGCATCGCGAAATCTAGGATCGCGGATGTTTCGCTACCGCATAGTCGCACGACCAAAATCGCGAAGTCTTACATCAACCTGAGTACGATGGTGTCGCGAGTCGAACAGAAAGAGCAGCATTGAAGAATCTCAACGACGCAGAATCGCACCGCAAAATCGCTTAATTGCAAAATCGCTAAGTCTGACATCAGCATAGCAGATGGGTCATTTTTTGTACACCCTTTTGCTCTATCCAAGTAGGCTACAAACGGTAAATTTGACTGCCTATAAATCAACGTAATAGTAATAAACTTTAATGCAACAAGATGAAAGGCCTTAAATCCACAGAAACTAAAGAAGTTCATGGAACAAGCGGCAATTCCTTCCATAGTGTAGTGTATACAGTACATTTTGCAAAAGAACCGCAAAGACACAGAAGAACAGCGGCGAAAGCAAGCCCCATTTCTTCAAAGTACATAAACCGTAGGAAATACAATACAGAATGATACAAATTGAACCATTCAAAGGAGGAGGAATCAAAGGTGGAGGAAAAAGAATTATATTTTTACTCAAATCCATTTTAAGTGAACTTGATTGTCTTGTCGTATGATATAGGAGAACGTCTGCAGTGCTGCACGCAATAATGCGACCAATTCTGCGATTGGTGCGCTTGTGTGGCCCACATAGCAACACGCTTCGCACAATGGAGCAGCCTTTTCTCGTTTATGTTTTCAGTTTATTCACCTTCTTGCTTTGTTTTATATTCAGTTCGTCTTTTAATATCACAGCCACATCTGGACCTTTCTCCACTGCTCACGAATCTTCGCAGCATCCGCGTTTTGCGACTGTATCTGTATTTGTACTGACCACATCCTTTGTGCCATTTAACAACTGATACCTGGTGAATGTTGCACGAGGGAGACGCATCTTGCCAGCAACATCGATCTTTCAGATGGGGTGTGTCCTCTAGCCCTTTGTGGCTCTCCCAGATTTGCCTAACCCTTTTCAGGGAACGAGCTCGACAGCGTTGTCAGCGACCCCCCTGGTACGTGTTCTCTAGCCGTCGGTGTCTCTCCCAGATTTGCTAAGAATTGTTACGGCAAGCCGCGTATCCCCTTCCCGTGCCACAGTGATCCTCATATCAGGGGGCCTACCTTTAGGTTGAGAACATACCTTGCGACTCGTGCGGATCGTCCTCGTCCGAGTCGGACGACTTGGACGACCCGCACGATTACATAATTGCAAAACCGCAGCCCGCGACGCATGCGCGCGCAAGCCGATTAGCAGTGGGTCGCTTCAACTTCGTTACGTTGTGCGCACAACTACTGTAGCTTATGTCTGCGTTCATATCCAACTGAATGAGATTTTCGGCGCATCGGCGTAAAGTTAAATATAGGTGTCGATCGAGAAAGTGAGCTCATGCGCGCATCCGCGATTTTAGCTATTAGGCTGCCGCCTAAATCTACAACACGAAAAAAGAACTACGAGTTTTAAAGGAGTGACTCGTTTTTGTCATGACCATCTACCAATCTAACGTTGCAGGACCAAGCCCTGCTCCCTTTAACATTTCAATCTCGCTATCGATCCCAGTGCCGCACAATGTGATGCTGTGGACGGTTCGATGATAATTCAGTTGGGGAATGCAAGTTCACTGCAGATAACTCAGGCAATGGCGATGAAAGAGAGGTATAGTACCAGACCATCAAAGGGCTGTCGTAAAAGAAAACGAGCACTTCAGCGTAATATGACCAGTTTATGGTTTTTAGAACGGGTGATGAGCCGTGATCAACTAGTACGTATCGTCATATTTCATGTGCACAAACGATCAGTAGATTCTTTCAAAGCGATTTTATTTTGAAACTTCGGTTTTGGCTATTTCTCAAATCAAAACAAGGAGACAACAAAATTTTGGAGTTTTGGTCCATCCTCAGCGAATCTTTCAGGTCAAGTATATTCACGGCGCAAGGGTGTGTTTGATTTTCAAATAATAACTTGAAACCCCGTCTCCTTTATTTTTGGTCACACTCAAAATACCGGGAGGCGTGAATTTGGCAGATTGTGGGATATGAGGTAGCGGTGCTCAGCAGTGTAACAGTAGATGAACGAAATAAAAGGCAAAAAAGCGAGAAATAAGGATCTGAAAACCTCACTTTCACGCCCGTCTGCGTCACTAGGCTAGAGTAGAACTAGGAGAGGTTAAATCAGTCGACCGCGAACGTTAACCCGCCCTCGCCGGCTACTCGCGCGGCTGATGAACTGTAGAATTACATGCTGTGCCTCGGGGACGTTATAAGGCATTAAGACACGCTTTTTTTCTCAGTGCGAGTTTCGCTACACATCACTCCCCTGAAGTGGAATATTCGGTTTCAGAGAAGATGTATTCACAGTTCTCACTTCCCCTTACTCTGTCGGTGCCTTTAAGGGCACACCACGCGATAATCAAGTTAGTACCATACTTTCTTGAGACAGCTAGATACTTGGCTAACTGCACAGGCTGCATCATTGTCGCGGCTGAACGATGCACTCTCACGGTGTTGTGCCTGCCTCAACACAACTAAGCCACGCCCACCCATCCAAAAAACACCTGGCCTTACAAGGGTGTCAAGGTGAGCTTTTTCAAAACGGTTTTTTGCATTTTATAGGATCACATACATGAAGCAAAAAACCGGTCTCAAATTCGGCTAAATGGTTTTGGGGGGCCCAGGAAATGGGTGCCAAAAATTGCGTAGAAAGAAACAGTTTTGACCAGTTTGCTGCAATGCTTTCCAGCTGCGGCGTTCAGTATATGAATATCGGGAGACTGTCTTCAAACCTACGCCAAAACCACTGCGAGCTCGTTCAAAAATGTAGAATCGCTCATGTAATTACTAAACGAAGCAAAGAAGTCTCATAGGGGTTGCACAGGACTGAGTTTTCGCAGTGGCTGGATGGCCGAATGGACAGTGGGACGGACTGGCATTGACACGGTGGAGCCGGCGTTTGCGGTTCAACTCCTCTCAACGTCCGCTCTTTTGCATTTTCTGGACTTTCTTTGTCCAGTGCTATACTATTTGCGCACATGCAAAATGACTACAATTTTCGTCGCTGGTGCACGAAAGTGACCTCATTTACAAGCTTTCAGTGGTCAACATGTTTGGATACTTCGGCGCCTCTAGCACGCTTGCCAGACATTTTCGTGCGAAACTAGTGTGAAATTCTTGCTCAGGAGACCCAATTAGCCCTTGATACGGGATATTATCCAAATTGAGATTTTGACCCAAACTTGAGACAGGGGGTGGACATGGGCACACAGTCACTGCTCTACTTGTACAGACGAACAACTTACAGCCTCGATTAAATGCAATGGAGCATGTGCAGAATCAACGCATTCCAAGTGAACTGCACCTAGCAACACCATGCGACGGCGAAAGATAGCAAATATTTCCTTATATGGGCTACCGACTTCTTTTCGTTGAGCGTTCTTTACTATGGTAGTAGTAGCACTAGTGTTCGCCCAAATTTCCGATCAAAATCTCGATTAGGCTGAAAACTTGATACTTAGGGTAGTTCGACCCCCTGAGCATGAATATCACACGTGCTTTGCGGGAAAACGCCTAGTTTTCCTGTTATGAGCGTTGGCAGGTCCAAACAAATCATTCGCCTAATACGCAAAAATACTGAAGGTAGCGGTTCCCCGACATAACAAAAATTGATTTTGCACACATTTTGCACGTGTGGTCATGCATGAGCATAAAAGGATAAAACTAGAAAAATGCAAAAATTTGTCCTCAGTGGGGATCGAACCACCAACCATTTTCTGGGCCCCCCAAAACCATTTAGCCGATTTTGGAACCGGTTTTTTGCTTCATGTATGTGACCCTATAAAATGCAAAAAACCGTTTTGAAAACGCTCTCCTTGCCCTGATGGGCCTCCCTTGTTAGACGAATAAATTTTCAATGTGGAATCTGCATTATCATCGGAATAGCTGTTTCATCAAATTATCTTCTCTTAGTTAAAGTTTTCTTCTCCACGTGAGCGCCACGTTGGAAATTTATTCGTCCAAGGCTAGAAGTGATTTGATTGGGTGGGCGTGGCTTAGTTGTTAAGTGGGCGTGTCAAGCAGGCGCATCACCGTGAGGGTGCACCGTGCAGCCGCAACAAAGGTGCAGTCTGAGCAGTTATCTAAGGACCTACTCTAAAAATAAGCTACTAATCTGTTCACCGCATGGTGTGGCCAAAGGCTAGTGATGGTTTCATGTGTGCTATGTTATTCGCACTCGATCACTTCATTCATTCATCATACGTTGACCACTCTCATCTTATCTTGCACTCAATCACAAAGGTGTTTTTAAAATGCTTCTTTTTGATCGCTTTTATAGCTTACATCCTTTTTTAACTTAAAGGAATCGTCCACGGAAAATGAGTTTTTGTGTTACCCATGTATTTATGCTGTATTTGCCTAATGTAGGTCTCATGCAAAATTTCACGAGAAAAAATGTGAATCTGGCTGAGATACAGCACCACAAAGTGCGGTCCCAGTGGGCGGGGCCTCCGTGTAAAAGCCTCGTACCGCGTCCGCCGTAGTCGGAGACGCATTGTAGGAACAGAAGGTTACGTAAACAGTCCTACTCTCCGTTCCCAACGGCGGCGGAAGACGGGACGAGGCTTTTACACGGAGGCCCCGCCCACTGGGACCGCACTTTGTGGTGCTGTATCTCAGCCAGATCCACATTTTTTCGCGTGAAATTTTGCATGAGGCCAACATTAGGCAAATACAACATAAACATATGGGTAACACAAAAACTCATTTTCCGTGGACGATTCCTTTAAGTGAAGTTTAGGACAATATGAAGACCTACGCGAAATGCATTGTTTGCCTTAATGGTCCTTACCTACTGAGCGTTTACTATCACCATCTTCGCGCTGTTCATTCCTGGAGTGAAGAGGATGTGGAACAGGAAAAGATCAGGATTAAGCAATCGAGGTTCCCCGAAAGGGACAAAATCCAGTGCTCATTCTGCTCGAGAGTTTATTTTTCTCTCTACAGCCTGCGAGCACATATGGAGGTATGACAAATTTGGTTGAAGATATATGTATGTGGTTATTCAAAGGTTGGTTGAGCCCGATCTCTCGAGATTGCAGACCATGGCTTGTTCATCAGAGCGCTGCTCCTAAAAAGAAAGTTTATCTGGCCGCCTCCATACTTTGCGGTGCCGGCGTAGACGCCGGCGTGGTGATATTGCAGTTAAGGGCCACTCGACAAAAGCATATTGTGCACCTACCTTATACTCGTTCACGCTTTCTCATTGTTATCGCTATAAAAGGTGATGCCAAAAAAGTAATTGTGCTCACGGCTCACATCCGCCAACTATACAAAATATAGGGAAACGAAAGAGATAAAAGTATTGGGGCAATATTCCCGAAAGGCTTTTTTTAAAAATATGAGCAAGCTGAGACTCACTACTTTCACCTTCATCAAAAGACGGAGCCTTCGGTCGGCGCAGTCGAGCTTCAAAGCACTCACGGTATCAGGGTCCGCAGAGCAGTGGGGCTAGGTTCCGTGGTAGGTCTTTTGTGGGACGCTCCCCATGGATTGGCCCTCCGGTTCATGGAAGTCACAGAGCTCTTGCTTCTCGGACAACGTCGCTATGTTCCGAAGTATCATTTTTCATGCTCAAACCTACCTCCGGAGGGGTTTCAGTGATAAAGGCGATTCTAGTTCTTGGGAAGAAGGGCGCTGGGAACCCGAAAAAACGGAATGTCCAAGAACACCACCCAATATGAATCCTCATAGGTACCCACACTGAACGGACCTTAGCAAGGTTGTGAAGGAGGGCGACGAAGTTTCGGATTTTGCCCAGTTGAGGTGACACGTCTTATTCACTCGGAACGAGCCCCCGTTCCTGCTCGTGCAGAAGGCTTTTACGGAGTTTAGTGATAGTAGAGGTGTGTCTGCTGAAGTTCGACTAAAGTGGGGTTGAAAGTGGAGGCGAGAAAATTTCTTCTTTTCTGGCGCCCCCTGTAGGTTATAGTATAGCTAACTTAATTAGTGAATGTGTAAGTAATCCTTTTATAAATACAGGGGGTGCCAAAAAAAAAGTAATTCTGTCTCCTCCACTTTCGACCCCATTTAGCCAAACTACAGTAAATTCTATTGAGGTATTCTCATCCCCAGAATCAAGAGCAGACCTAACTCTATCGCTATGCTCCGTGGCAGCCTCCTGCACGAGCAGAAACGGGAGCAAGGAAAGACTGAACAAGATGTATCACCTCAACTGGGCAAAATCCGAAATTTCTTCGCCCTCTTTCACAACCTTGCTGACGTCCGTTCAATCTGGGTATTTAAGGGGATTCATACCGGATGGTGTTCTTTAACACTGCGTTTTTCCCGGGTTCCCAGCGCCCTTCGTTTCCAAGAGCCAAAACGTTCCCCTACCACTGAAACCCCTCCGGAGGCGGATTTGAGGCATGAAAATGATACTTTGGATCATAGCAGCCTTGTCCAAGCAGCAGGGGCTCTGTGACTTCCAAGAACCGAAGGGCCAACCCTCAGGAAGCTTCCCACAAAAGACCTACCACGGAGCTTGGCTCCACTGTTTTTAGCGAATTTTTAAATGTAGGTACTCCGAAGCCCGACTGCGCCGAATGAAACCTCCATATTTTTATGAACATGAACGTGAGGAGCCACAGCTTGTTCCTGCTTTTAGAGGAACATTTCGGGAATGTTTTGCCCCAATACCTTTATCTCTTTCGTTTCCCTACGTTTTGTAAAATTGGCAGATGTGAGCCGTGGGCAAAATTACTTTTTTTTTTGGCACCCCCTGTATATCAGTTGGCTGACGCACACTACTGTACGGCTCACTGCATAACGGGCGCCAGCAGGCACCAATCTAATAGAAATTTTAGTATGTTGTACTTGAAGATACTGCATACTTAATATACTATTTTGGTGCTCAACGGTGTAGGTTACGTGGTTATATGAAATTTTTTGTTTTTGGAGTGCCATCGCTATGCCATCCCGCTGTGCCGCTGTCATCAAAAGTCGTGATCTTTCTACAAAATATTGATGCTCTCTGAGGCTTGCTCGTTTTGTTTTTGTAAAGGAAGCCGTTTTTTTTCTACCAAACCTTTTACATTTTTCCGGTGGTTTTGTAGTAAACTCTTGTGAAAAACCGTGAAAAGTGTCAAGCTGCACTCAAGTAGAAGGAAATGTTGGCAATAGGTTCAGGCACCACATATTGAAATTTTATCAAATTTGGTCAAGTAAAAAAAGTTATGACAGAAAAGTTTCGGCCGAAGACTTTTGAGCGCTACTGTATGTATGATAAAATTTTATCTCAACACCACCTCACGTCGTGTTGCACACTTCTCGATTTCAGCTGCGAACGCCTCGACGCAGGCCCGTTCCTTGTGAGCAGCACTTGCCTCTCATATTTATTCATTTTTTTCTCCACGCGCATGTTCCCAATAGCTTACTGGGAACTTTTTGTTTAAGCTCACGTTCCCATTAATGCAAAAGTTCTGCCCACAGTTGAAAGCTCGCTTCTTTGCATAGCTCACCTACTACCAATCAAATTTTCTCCTCCTTCTCTAAATCACTCTCGAAATAAATTGCAGTTTTTACAATGATCACCCAATTAATTACATGCTCCACCCAGTGTGAACGGTTTCCGCCCGTTTTAAGTGCGTTCAAGACAGCTCAGACGTTGGTCATCTCTACGATTTTCCTCTAGTCCTCGTATCAATGATGCGTTGATACTGAGCTGTGAATTTTTGTTATAGTCTTCCCACTACCCACACAGCCTTCGCTCCGCCGCTGCCCGGGCTCCTTTTACGTATTTCAAAAACTCACGGCTGATCATATTTCCCCATTCCCCAGGTTTGGACCATTATGGAACCCAACTGACAGTTTTCGGTTTTAATACCGGACATTTCAGTGCATGTTCCGCCCACCGTGGGCGGAGCTTAGCTCAGCTCATGTGTCCTACTTACTTCCTGTCTCATGCTCTATTCATCCCAAATTTGTCCACATTTCCATACGCTGATTTCAGTAATACCTAATTTCGTGGCAGTATAAGGGACGGAGGGACGGATGGACGAACAGACAGGCGAATTGTGCTATATACATGCCAGCTGGGCTAGTGCACACTACTGCGCGCTTAAGATAACGGGCTTCAGTGGGTCGATCGGAATTGCATTTTTCTATGAATTTACTCAGTACCAATTATCACATCACGCTCCGCTTACTTTGTGCAAGTCTCCGCTCATTTTATGTGTGTTTAAGATAGCTTGACCGTTGGTCATTCCTACCAATTTCCCTGGCCTCAAAGTTGCGTGAGGATCGGGTACGGGTCGCCTATTCGGGGTGCGCTCCGCTCACTCTGCCCAAATCTCCTTGTTGTCTTTCAGAAACTCATGGCTGACCTTAACCCATTTTCTTTTCACGTTCGAACCGAAAAAAAAACGATTTTCGATTTGAGGACTGTAGGTTTCAGTGCACGCTTCGCACATGGTGGGCGGGGTTAATGTAGCTCGTGTGTGCTCCTTACTTCTTGTCCTATGCACTACTTATCCCAGACTTCTCCGAATCTCCACCGGTTATTTTTTGTATGATGCCCAAGCTCCGTCCACCACCGCAAAAGGTCAGCCCACACTTGAAAATTTTCTTCTTTATTGCCTCACCTACCAACCGCCTCCTTTTCTTCTTCCTGTTCCTAAACCACCGAAATAATTTGCAATTTTTACAGTGAGCACCACACGATTAACTACACGCTCCGCCAACTGTGGGCAGGTTTCCGCTCATTTTAAGTGTGTTCAAGTTAGCTTGACATTCCTTTTCTACGATTTTCTCCTGGCACTAAGGCTGCGTTGGAAGCGAGTTATGAATTCTTGTTGCACGGACTGCCCGTTTGCGGTGCGCTCTGCCCACTCTGCTCAAGCGTCTTTGATAACTTTTAGAAACTCATGGCTGATCTTAAGTCATCTTTTCCCGTCGTTCAAACCATTTCCAAATCGAACGAACAATTTCCAATTCGAGGACCGCACGTTTCAGTGCACGCTTCGACCACTGTGGGCGAAGCTTAACTTGGTTCATGTGTGTTCCTTACTTCCTGTCCCATGTCCTACCAATCCCAAACTCTTCTCCATTTTCACAAGTTGTTTTTATGTAACGTAAAAGCTCCGCCTATCATCACAAACGCTCCGCGCATCGTTGTAACTTTTCTTCCTTTCATAGCTCTAGCCACTATTGACAACTCTCACTTTTCTCTCATTTTCGGAACAATTCTGGGAATAAATCGCAATTGCGGCAGTGGGTGTCATCCGTCTAATATCACACACCGCTCTTGTGGGCTGTTCTCCGCTTTTTCCAAGTGTGCAATATGGCTCGGAGATTGGTAATTCCTACCGATTTTTTTTTCTGGTTTCAAGTCTGCGTCGTGACCTAGTTACAAGTTTCAGCTGTAAGAGGCGCTCTCTCACTGCGCGCTGCGCCCATTACGTGCGGGCCTCTTCCACGTCTTTCAGAAACTCATCGCTGAACTTGAACAACCTTTTCCCCACGTCTGGTTCATATTGGGATCCAATAATAGTTTTCGGACTGAAATGGAACATTTCACAGCACACTCCGCCCACTGTGGGCGGGGCGTAATTCGGTCCATTATTGCGTGCAGGGATCGAACAAAGGTTTTAAGTGGCTAGCCAGTGAAGAAAAAATCAAGGAAAAAATTCACACTCCAAGTTAGGGCTATCTTGATCTAGTAGTCGCTATTGCATGAGCTCATAAAGCGCTTAGTTAAAGAGGTCAAAGAGGAGGTAGGCGAGTTACTTGGACGCAGACCATGATTGTCACTGCTTCTTCTTACAACGTAATTGTTTTTGCCGCTGTGCTTTAACGCCCTAGTGACTAACCGCGGTGTGGAAATGAAGGTGCATACTTGTACCTTGTGAATCGATTAATCTGCCCGTAGAGAGTGGTGGCCCTTTCTGTTAAAGGAACCGGAAGGGGTCAGAAACAAGAGGAAGATGCAAAGAAATGAGCATTTTGTATCGAACACTGAAGGTTAGAAGCGATAACAGGTGAAAAATCCGGACACAAAAGCGCAACGCTGCGGTGTGTATTCGCATCCCATTCGCATCCAACACACTGACTTTCCGAGTTGTCCGCTGTAGGAGGAGGGTCTCGGGCCGACGTTAAATGTAGCACCTGAACCCCAGCGCAGTGAGTGGCCATTCCCAACTACATTAGCATTCATATAAGTACATCTAGAAACAACATAAGGAAGAATAAAGTAAAAAGTAGAAGGAAAAACAAATTTATTAGGTTGTTGCAAAATTAAAATAAGTAGATTTTTTACCCTGAACTATTCCATCCCAAGGAACGCCAGGCATACCATTTGGTGGGTTTTTTCTGCTCTTTCAGAAACTTCTATGAATGTCGCTCTAAGTTTTCCAGCCGGCCTTTTCCAGGGCTGCGTATAATCATGAACCGACGCGACTATCGAGTCATCATGCCTTATGAGTTTAAATTGGAACACTCCGCAGCGGAGGCAGCTCGTAATCTCAGTAGTGTTTTTGGGACGAACTGTCCTTGCGAACGAACAGTGGAGCTCTGGTTTGAAAAGTTTGCTTCTGGCGATTTTGATCTCGAAGAGAAGTCGGGTCGCGGCCGCAGGTCATCGCTTAATGATCAAGATTCAAGGAGAGCCGTCGAAGCAAATCCGGAGACGAATACTCGTACGTTAGCAGAAGACCTAGGCGTACATTACTCTACAGTGGCCAGACATTTGCTGACAATCGGCAAGGTGAAGAAGATGTCCAAGTGGGTGCCTCATGACCTGACCGATGAGCAGCGTCTGGCACGTTTCGACACCTGCTCTAATCTCCTAGTTCGCTATAAAAATGAGGCATTTGTAAACCGTATTATAACTGTAGATGAAAAATGGGTTCTTTATGATAACAGGAAGCGGGGATTAGTCTGGGTAGATAAGGATGCTCCTCCAAAAACTTTTCCTAAACCCGACCTTCACCCTAAAAAGGTTATGATTACTGTGTGGTGGTGTTGTAAAGGTGTAATCCATTACAGTTTCTTGCAACCTGGTCAGCCAGTCACAGCAGAGTCTTACTGTTGTGATCTGGAGCAAATGTATAGAAAGTTGCAAAAATTGTGGCCGGCGGTGGTGAATAGAGGAGGGCCGATCCTGTTGCAGGACAACGCAAGGCCACACACCTCACAAATCACTCGGCAAAAATTGACCCACTTGGGTATAGAAGTTCTCCCTCACCCAGCGTATTCTCCCGGCCTTTCCCCAACAGACTATCACTTTTTTCGAGCCCTCAATTCTCATCTGCGTCAGAAACAATTTACTAATTTAGACGATGTTGAATGTGCCTTCCTTGACTTCGCTGATTCTCGTGATGGTAGTTTTTATAGTGAAGGCTTAGATTTATTGCCTGTTCGTTGGCAAAAGTGTGTAGATTCTGATGGTTTTTACTTCGATTAATAAACTTGTGTTTAAGCTGAGTTATAGTAATTTGAAGTATGCGGTAGATTTCCGAAATTAATTTTGCAACAACCTAATATAGTAGAAACATCTCCTTTTGGCACAATGCCAAGGCGTCAAATTGGCGAATTTGTGCAATGGCGGCCACTTAAACTCGTCCGCACTACGTCTGTTCTACCGCTAGCCAAAATTACCCCCTTCCAGTGTCTTTAAATAAATAGTTAAGCGTGGTTTTAAAGCAGCTCTTTCCATTGTGAAATAAAGTTTTCATTTCAGAAATCGCACGCAGAGCAGCTGATAGAGCACGGTGAAAAGGGTCGTTTTAAGGTGACTTGTCCAGGATGTCACCAAGTGTTTCGTACAGGATATGAGCTCACACAGCATTGCGCTGAAACGCACAATGGGGAGAATGGCCAAGACTTTTCAATAATTGAAGGTAACTTCGCCAACCAGAAGGAGTTCAGTGTGAGTATTCCCCGGTCATCTCCTCTATCCATACTTAATTACAGTCAACGGGCTTCCGTACTTTTTTTCAGGAATGGTTGACTTCTGTGGAATGCTTGACAAAAGTGCGATTCACAAGGAGATTTTCACGAACCTCACCTACTGGACGAAATCATGTTTTTCTGTGTAGCCATGCAAGAGGTAAAGGAGACGTGGTCGATCCGAAGACAATGCGGCAGCGGTTTTCGATTAGTAAACGTGTTCACTCTCATTGTCCTGCTTTCATCAAGGTATGTATATCGTGCGAATCAGATCTAACTTGAATGTTCTCCTCAATACACAGAAAAGAGGTGCGTGCACTTATGACGGAAAATCGCTTCGCGGCGCCACCAGCACGACTTGCCGAATCGATTGCCCTTGCGAGCCCGGCAAAGGTGGCTGCGTCACCTTTGCACTTCCACCCATGCCACACCGCCTCCTGCACCCATGCCACCCCCTCCACCCATGCCACACTGCCTCGCTTGAAGGCTGCCATGCCCTGCCACTGGTACTCGCACCCGCCGAACCTCTCGCCGCGGGCGGCCACGCGATTTTTCGTCATACCTGCACACACCCAAAAGATCCTGCAGTGCCAAGCGGCAGCTGAAAGGAACGTTTGTTCAAAATAAAATCTATGAAGTGGAACACATGTCGACCACATTGACTTCTGCGGCGCGGCGCTTTACAGCATCGATTCTAGCTACAAGGTTTATTACGGATTCCCGGGGGGGGGGGGGGGGAAGGGGCTCAGCAATAGCAGGGGGCATAACACTATATTGGGATGCTGATAAGGATTCGCAATCCGAGACAAATCCATAACTTTGAAGAATAATCAAGGCTGCAATTTTAGAAATTAATGCATGGATTTTATAGGTTGTGGAGAACCTCGAAGGAGATTCACAAGGAGTACAGTACGTTGCGTGTTTAGGCCACCTAGGCCACAAAGTAGGAGATGCGTTGCTGAAAAGTGGGAAATACAATCACAGAATCCATTACAATCATCGGAAACACAAGGAAGCGTTGCAATACTATGAAGGTCATCAGGTCTGTTCATGAACTAGCTGCTGTATGCAGAGATATTTTATCTTGGAAATGCCGATTTCGTCCGCAGGATATGATAATCGAGATATCGAACAACACTTGGGCGGTTGTATCAGAAGATGGTCAAGAGCACAATGTGGTTGTTGGCGATCCTTGCCATTGCGAGGCGGAGGTGGTTTTTGTTAATGTCCTTTTGTATCACGAGTTTACGTGGTAATTTTGAAATTTCAAAAAATTCAAAGTAGCATTATAGAGAGATCTTCCGAGCTGGCAGGGGTTTCTGGAATTAGTAGTAGCGTAAATGTATCGATATTCTGCATTTATAAGAGTGAGTGCACAAAGATTGACGTGATTTTTCGATCCGGCGTATATCTCCCTTTTTATGACTCCTTTTGCTGCAGCTGGAGTGATAATTGATGTATCAAAAGGGAAAATATGGTTAACGTAACCAACGCCAAAAATTTATAGAAACCGTCGCCGCATTCAGATGTGAAATGTGCGCTGCGGCATTTAATTAGGCCCTACAGGTCAGCGGACCATGTCCTCCATGAGGGAGCCTTCGTTTCACTGCGTACCGCTTCCAGCTATGACAGTTTAAGAAACCTTTGCACCTCGATCCCACTGGGGAGTGTGGATCCATGTTTTGGCAATCTCTAATTTCATTTCACTCACTGTGGCGCGATTCACGTCCTTTACTGTCAAATTCAGTTGGCGAACGTTGAGCGTTTTTTTTTTTTTCAAACATAAAATGTATTCATATATGTAAACTACATCAGACCGAACCTGTCAAGTCTTCTCCCATGTAAATGATATTGATGGACCCATTTTCTCAATTTTAGAGTCATTGAGTTCGATTTCTTAAGTTCAACTTTATGTCCAGAATGCTATGCGGGATGGTCCTTGGAAGAAGTGATATTAGCAATGAAGTTCTAATCGTGGGTGTAAAAAGTAACTTAGGTACAATTTCAGGGATAAATTGTAGTTGTCAATAGTAGTACTGATCAGCGATGAGGTAGTTTGTCAATCCGTGCAGGAAAGAGCAAAGCAGGAGAGCACGAACGTTTGGTAGAGAAGAAGAGCATGAATATCTGGTTTGAATTTTGAAGTCTGTAGTCCCCAGGGCCCAGCACCATTACGTAACCTTCGTGCGCTGACTGTCAGACCAGCGCGTTTTCAGCAGTTAGCCCCTTCCATGCAGTAATCGTATGCTTTCATTTACTGTTTATTATTACCAGTTGGCTGGCGCACAACTGTGAGCCAAACACCATGTGCGTCTGTCATTCGATCGAAATTGCTCTTTTCCTTGAGGACAGTGTATTTCACTGCACGCTCTGCCCACCGTGGGAGGAGCTCAACTTGGTGCATGGGTGCTCCTTACTTCTTGTTCCATGCCCTACCCATCCCACACTTGCCCCATCTCCCAGGTCGTTTTTCATGTAATGTCCAAGCTCCTCACTTCTACAAATGCTCCGCCCATTGTGCCGAGAAATCTTCCTTGACCTTCAGAAATTCATCCCTGACTTAAATCCATCTTCTCCTCACGTCTGGGGCACATTCGAACCCAGTCAACAGTTTTAAGGCTAAAAAGGGAACATTCCAGTGCACGCCCCGCCCACCGGGCGGAACCTAACTTGGTCCATGTAAGGTCTTTACTTGCTGTCCCATACCCTACCCATGCCACATTTGTCCCCATCTCCACGGATCGTTTTTCATATAATACCTAATTTCGTGACAGATGGAGGGATGGATGAAGGGACAGACGGGCAAAGCGTTTTATATACCATTTCCACTTTGAACTGGACATTTTCCAAACCAATATTGACGTTTTTCAAATCACCCAAGGCGCTTTTATATCAAGTCGGACGTTTTTCATATCACCAGGTACGATTTTTAAACCACATTAGACTTTTTTCAAACCACCCAGAACATTTTTCCAATCAAAATGGAGTTTTTCAATTCAAGTCGGACAACTTTCTATGAGCATTTCTGCATGTTCTGATGACAAGCGTAAATACAAAACACATTGTCAAATGGCAGTACCCGTCGACAAATAGCCGCATTTCAAAAAGGATTGCCGCGTCAAGCGCGCGAAATACTAACACGGCGGCTTGACTTTCGTAATCCCTTCAACTGTAAACTGCGTCCTGTCCAGTCTACTTCACGAGCATCCATGAGCAGCAAGGAGAGCTCAAATCTGGTGAGCGGCGACGTTACAGGCGGACGACCTTGGCGCAAAGGAAATCCTCGTCAAGCTTGTACAAGTGGGCGGAAGATCAATCCATGAAGGCGCTCATGTCGCTGGTGTTAACGAGAGTACGGCAAGGAATATCATCAGTGCGTACAGGAAGGAAGGTGCCATTGTCCAGCGTAGCTGTGGAGGAAACAAAAGATCCAAGCTGACCGCTCTGCAGCGCATTGAAGAGATCGTGGAGCAAAATCCAGAAGATACTGTGCGGAAGATTCAGCAACGGCTGAAGGGAGTGAACATCGAGTTGGCCGTTTCTTCTATTTTCAACACCCTAAGAAAGTTGAAGATTAAACTGAAGAATTGCCACTATGAATTGGACCGAGTCAACATGATGAACATGGCGGCTGCTGCGGCAGGGCAATCCTTTAGTAACTGAACACGTTTTAATAATCTGTTTACTTTTTTTGTGAAAAAAATTGTATTTGTTTTCGTCATATTGCATTAAGAATACACTGTGAAGTTCAAAAAGAAACCCAAATAAACAAAAAAAATCAAAAAACAACAAATGAAAGAACGTCCATGTTGATGTGAAAGACGTCTTTTTGATTTGAAAATCGTTCCTGGTGGTTTGAAAAACGTTCGATTTGATTTCAACAGTGTCCCAGGTGGTTTGAAAAATGTCTGATTTGATTTAAAAAATGTCCCAGGTGTTTTGAAAAGTGTCCAGTTCAAAGTGGAAATGGTATATATAGTAGGGATGCTGTTTTCGTAATAAAATTATCTCAGTCTGAGCCATTCTATTTGTAAAAGCTTCCTGGTTTATGAGTTAGTTTTTATACGACACTGTCATTGTTTTTGATTTGAGAAAGTATCCTATTCCAGACTGGTAGTCATTGTGATCGATGTGGCGCATGCGCGTATCAGATGAAGTGCGACTGTGTGGTCACGAATTACAACGGAGTGCCTTGCGTTCACTGTCATGCAGTGGCCACTTTCTCCGTAAAAGGTGGTTTTTTAGTTAAGTAGTCTCTATTGCTGTCATCTATTCGTAGAATAGCTGCTAAGATAAACTGTTCACGTAGAACAAGCGGATTTAGGTTATTCGGTTATATCGCCAAAAGGCAAAACCTCATATCTGTCCTTTTTTGATTTTCCATAGTTCCAATGGGTAGCCGATAGTGTTCTATAGTGAAGACAGTTCGCTCACAGTGAATAAAGCCATCAGACGTTCCCAACAGATGAGTCCGGTGTTCAGGGGGTGGGATGGATGCCGCTTGTGAAGGGAAACTTGGAAGCTACTATGAGAGGCAAAGCACCCTCTGCTGTTCATGAACTGTGTTTCCGAGTTTTCAAAATTCTTGATAATTGGTCTGTAATTCAGCTCGTGAACTCATTCCCGTCGTCAAACATCGTTTCGCAGCTAGTTGTTCTACAACTCCGCAGACATCGCGAAATGGTCAGATGTCTGAGGAGTCTAATGCGACACACTTCGATCCTGGAATCAGTGAAGAAATAAACACTTCCCAAGAACTTTCCAGTGGATTGTCTTCGAATGAATGTTCGAATGAACCGAGCCAATTCAGTAAAACAACAGTGCCTCCACGAGATATGACGAAGATCAAAAAGGAAGCAGAAATGGAGTATAAACAGTTCCAAGAGGTTAGTCGATTTGCAAAACTCATATTCATATCTCTTGAAGTGCGGTAGTTTTTTTTCAGGTTGTGCAACGTTTGAACCATTTAAGTAAGGCTTGTATGCAAAGCAATCTGCCGCATGTTATTCGGGAAATACGTACTACCATTGAGAGTAAGCTGTCAAAAATCCTCTCTGATAAGGATATGTCTGCGCTGACATCGTCCAAAAACCGTCTGCGAAGTGTGAAGCCGGATCTGAGAGAACTGAGCTTTGTAAGTCTATGATTACAACTAATTAGTAGAAATAAAGTTCGTTTCACGATGCTCCCGTAGTACCGTTCACGTCGTGGAAGGGATCCGTTCCATGAAATGGCTAGTACATGTCTAGTCCTTTATTGATGAGGTTTTAATTGATATGGTAAGTAGGAGATTTTGATATGTTTTCTGTAGTTTATAGCTCGTGGGGCTACTAAGGAAATAAGCGAGGCGGTCCGCTTGTGTTGGAGGCGCTCCACCACGGGCGTACGGCCTGGTGTGACCTTATAAAGGCGCGCTTCTTACTGCACATTGCGCCACACACGCCTTCCGGTGGCATGGTATCCCGGAATCGAGGATTCCTCGAGAGAGGATCGTATTTGTCCGGATGGAAGGGGGGAAGGATTGTCCCTGCGGAGATAAGCTATAAGCACTGAAATCCAAACTCCAGTTAACCGATGAGAAGCGAAGTGTTTTCGCAGCGAGCTCGTGTGAGAAAATGTGAAATAAATATCTTTTTGCTTCAAGTAAGGATTCATGGCAATAAAACACAGTGCAAACGGACGGACGAACGGACGCGGACGGACGGACGGACGAAGGGAAACCTGCGTGGACGAGATTTCCGTCCGTCTTCTGGAAGAGTTGTCTCGATTTCGACGAGTTATGCGCACGTTTCGAGGCTTTTTCCTTCCCAAGGCTTAGGCTAACCGCCAATTTGAAAAAAGTCCCCCTCCCGTTCTAGTTTGACCTCTTTTGGACGATCTCGAATTGGACGAGTTGTCTGGGGCGGGGCATATCACAAAAATTCAAGGGACGCATTTTGGGGGTCATTGTGCTGTTTACATCGGCTGTTTCCGGCCCGGTTTTTGTGCGGCGGAATACCGTAGCCCGGAGTACTCTCACCGCGTTCACCGCCCGAGGGTGCGAGCCGAACGCTTCCCTGGGACCCTTGGACTGCTGCTCTCAGGGGCAAAAATGCGCACGAGCACGAGCAGCGAGAATCCGGCAACAGACACTGATATTGTAGAGGTCAAAAAAGGGGCTCGTATTCGGTATCCGTGTAGGAGGGGAAGTTGTACTGAGGCGACTATTTTCCTCGACACCTGGGTGTGCTCTGTTCGGTGGCTTGTTAGCAATGAACTTTTCGACTTTTATTCGAAGGTGTTTCAGCGTGATCTGGAATCTTCATCATCTGCTGTCTGTGCATCTTCTGTACCTTCACTGCAGTCATCTTATAAATGTGAACCAGTTGCCGTGAGCTTATTCTTTTCTTAATGCTGTTTCATATTGAAAGTATCAGAGAATTATATTGAAGTGTCGATTGTATTTTGATAAAAAATGAATGGACTAAATTTAGGAAAAGAATGTTACCGGAACATCGAAAAACCCAGAAGAGGAACATGTGCTGAGCCGTCTCGCTGGGTTCGCTGCTGCAGTGGAAGCATCTCGTAGAGTGCGAATGGTTTCACCAATGCGAATTGTTTCACCAGGCACTGCCGTAAGGAGAACTTCAATTTTTTGATCACCTGTGCTGGAATGGATCGTTCCGGACGGTATACAGGGAGTGCCAAAAAAGTATTTTTGCTCACGGTACACATCCGTCAAGTATACAAAACATAGGGAAACGAAAGAGGTAAAAGTATTGGGGCAAAATATTTCCGAAATGTTCCTGTAGAAACAGGAGCAAGCTGAGACACTTCTTTCATCTTCTTCAAAATATGGAGCCTTCAGTCGGCGCAGTCGGGCTTCAGAGCAGCTACGGTATCAAGGTCCGCTTGAAACAGTGGAGCCAGGTTCCGTGGTAGGTCCTTTATGGGAAGCTTTCTAAGGATTTGTCCTTCGGTTCATGAAAGTCACAGAGCCCTTGCTGCTCGGACAACGTGACTACATATGACCCGAAGTGTCATTTTTCTACCTCAAACCCCCTCCGGAGGGTTTTCAGTGGTAACGGTACGTTTTGGCTCTTGGAAACGAAGGATGTTGGGAGTCTGGGAAAAACGGACTACTCAAGAGCACCACCCAAGATGAATCCCATCAGGTACCCAGAGTGATCGGACCTTAGCGAGGTTGTGAACCAGAGTGACGAAATCTCTGATTTCGCCGTGTTGAGGTGACACATCATGTTTACTCGGAATAAGTTCCCGATCCTGTTTGTGCGAAGGCTCTCACGGAGTTCAGTGATCGTATGAGATGTGATCTTGAATTTGGGGATGGAAATATCGTAAGAATTCGCTGAAGTTCGACTAAGGTTGCTCTCCTAACCGCTAGCGCAAGAGCATCGTGGTTACGGGTCTTCGGACCCCGCTCCACCCGGCTGCTGGGCCTGCGAGTTGTCACTGTCCGCGTGGGCTTCCCCAGGAACCATACTGCTTTCCCCACAGTATGGTCGCCGCTTCCCGGATGCATTAGCTCCTATACTTCTACCTATATGCTACCCCTAGAACGACAGCGAGTACAATATTTACAGCACCCATATTTATTATGTACATACTATCCTACTATATATAATTCGCTTAGTATGTCTGTGTGTGTGTGTGTGTGTGTCTGTGTGTGTGTTTGTCCGTCTGTCACGAAATTCATATCTCGCGCCGCAGCAAAGGTGGGACGCTGAATCTTACAAGTTATATAGGGGGTACCAAGGGAACCCCAGCGGTGGTGGACCGAAAGTGATAGCAGCTGATAAGGGCTGATAAGAAGCCTCGAAAGGCAAATGTCATTAAATCCGTTTCGCCTTTCGCATTGGCCCCGGAGCATTCATACTCATAGATGTTGTGCGGGGTGGGACGGGGACATTAATGGTGGGTGACCCACATTGATATCGCTTGATAAGATTCGATAAGTAGCGTAAAAAGGCTAGAGTCGTCAAATCCGTTTCCCTTTTCGCATTGGTCCCGGAGAGTTCAGACTCGCAGGTGTTGTGCGGGGTAAGACGGGGACATCAATGGTGGGTGACCCGCAATGATAACTGTTGATAAGATTTGATAAGGAGCGTAAAAAGGTTAGAGTCGTCAAATCCGTTTCGCTTTTTGCATTGGTCCCGGAGCGTTCATACTCGCAGGTGTGTTGCGGGGTAGGACGGGGACATTGATGGTTGGTGACCCGCATTGATAACTGTTGATAAGATTCGATGAGGAGCATGAGAAGGCGAGTGTCGTCAGATTCGTTTCGCCTTTCGCGTTGATCCAAGAGCGCTGACACTCACGGGTGTTAAGCAGAGTGGGACGGGGACATTAGTAGTGGGTGATCCAAACTGATAATGGTTGATAAGATTCGATGAGGAGCGTGAGAAGGAAAATGTCACCGAGGCCGGTATGCTTTGTCAGCTAACTGTGAGATGTTCACATTCGCAGATATTGTAGGGTGCGGGGACCTCAATGGTACTGTTGGGTACAGGGGCCTCAGTGATAACCGCTTACGGTGGCTGATAAGAGCCGTTAGGAATTGGATGGGATGATTCTTTACATCGCTTGATACTACAAAACGACCGCTTCAGCAAAAGCATCTGATGCTCACTGTCATTAGGTGAACATATTTTGTTTGTGTTCTGATATCAATGGCCGATGTATCGACCGCTGAATTGCCTAGCGTTCCAAAAAAATGGTGCATTTCTCTTGATACTGCGATTTACTTTGATAATCAAGATACAATCTATATTTCTGATAGCAAAGCAAGCGTTTCACTCAGAATCATTTTCTAATTCGCTACTGGCAGCAACACTGGGTATCGACCGCTAGACTATGTAAAATCCCAAGTAATGAAGCATTTCTACAAAAAGTATAAACATCGATAATCGGGATATGGATCTGCCATCAATGTGTAGGAATTAGATGCTCAGCAAGTGAGCAAATTGTTACCAGTCGATGCAATCAAATACAAAACTATCAGTGTCTAAACTATCCAATTTCTTAATGATGACCTTAACAAGTTGGCTCGCGCACAGTACTTCGCGCGATTCGTGTCGATGACATGCAAAATGGGTTCGATGCAAGCGACTGAAGTATAAAATGCTTTTTTTATCGCGCCATCCCTCTGCTTTTATCCAAATAAATAGCTGCGCTGAAGGCAGAGGAAAAGAAATTTCCACTCAACTCCATACACAACTGTTGTCGTGCCGATCAAACCCATTCAACCGCCATGAATCGCGCGCAGTAGTGTGCGCCCGCCAGCTGGTTCACAATAGTCGCCCTACTCTTATCATCCTGCCTGATCTTAGGTCAGAGCGTGCTTCATCTTCCCAAGGGTCAACTATTGGATACTAGCGGTAACTGCGGTAACTTCCTGCACCCTGCACGCTATCTACCCCGCCTACAGCCGTCCACGTCCTCGGGTGTAATGGACGTGGGCATGCCAGCGCTCAACCACGCCGGCCGCGGTCCGCCCGACCGCACCGCGCCCTTGACGGCCTGCAGAGCGTGAGAGACAATCTCTCACCCTCAACAGTCCGGCATGGCATCCTAGCAGCCTTGGAGGGAAAGTGTCTAAGCACCGACTGACAGTGACGACCCTTTTATAGAGCCACGGACTGGGGGCGGGGCCTGGCGCGCGGTGCGCCCACAGGGACAGCCGCGTTCCGCGACAAGTAGGGTTGAAAGTGGAGAGAGAAAATTACTTTTTTGGCAACCCCTGTATAAGCTTTCAGGTTGTGCTGAAACTTCCAAGTAATAGTACAAGCGTTTCAAATGACAAGATTCCGGGCATTCAAAGAAGTGACAGCGATAATTCGGGTGTTCAGAAGTGGAAATAGATAAATAGAGACCCTTACGGCATGTAGCACATTCTATAAGAAAGCTTGCTCAGAGAAACCTGACAAGGCTCTACGAAATTTCGTGCTCCCTTAGGCCTAGTCGAGTATTTCCAGGTAAGGTGCTGCATCGAGTAGCCATCGGCGCCACGCGGATCTGTGATGTGTGGCGGTTGTATGTAGCGCATGACGAGATTACTTGTTGGCGTGGTTTCACAGACGAATTCTATCTGACTTTGCTGAGATGCTACGAGTGTGACATCACCGCAAAATTCGCCATATACTGCGCCACATATTTGAGCACAAATTGTCGCACCCACATAATCGCCGGGGAGAATTCTGTACCTTGTAGGAATTTGTAGTTTTTGGTGCCAGTTCACGGTATTCAGTTATCTTCCGTTTCCCGCTCGGATATGTTCATCACTTTTATCATAATGCGTGTTTCTTTTTTGTTTCGATGCAATGCATTCCTTCGATAAAAACACCATTTCCAGCCTCAAGTAGATGAAGTTGGTGTGGCTGAGCATGATTATGCTGGTAGAACGATTAAGAGGGAGCATCACGATAAAGGAGGGAGACCATGTCTGTCGGTAAGTAGCTCTTCATCAGTAAGTACATTTTGGACTTATGTGAATTTTGTGAATTTCTGAGCATTCAATAGCTTCCAATCGCTAACAAAACGTTTTATGATGTCTTAATGCCATGCTTCTAGAAATTTCGTGAAGAACCGTCCATACCTAAGCGACCTATTGCAAAAGTGAAGAAACCTGGACAGGTTCTTAAGCGCGTTTTCGTCAAAAGAGGTTCTAAATGGATGCTGAAAAAAGTGGTCGTCAGGTCGAACACTTCGGTGAGTTATCCAACACTCTTAAAGCCGTCTTTTTTTTTTAAGATACGCTTTCAGAATAATTCTGCAACAGCTCAGCTTCCTTTGTCATCATGTCAGGATCATGAAACGAGGAACGACTTCGAGCCAGACGAAGGTCCACCAATAAAGGCTTCGAAGATTGTAAAGTCTGAAGTGTTCCATGCTGGTGGTGTTGTGAGTTAACTTACTATTGTGTAATCTCTCTTCGTCATGTAAAATATCAGTGATGAAAGAAATTTTGAGGAAGCGTGGTTCCTCTAAATTTCAGTGATGAAAGAAATTTAGAGGTTCCCGAGACCGCATGCATGCTTCGTAGCAAGTGTGCATTCTTTTATGATTGTTTTGCGCGAAACGTAGATGCAGCACGAAGTCGCAACGCTGGCCATCAGTTATTAATTATGAATGCTGTCAATAACCGCAACGTTATTTGTTACTTGTTGCATGTGTTGTGGTAACGGCCATTCTCTTCGCATTGCAGTATTCTCGAAGTCCCTGCAGCTACACTGCAGTGACAGTGTAGCTGCAGTGACTTCGAAAGGCAGCACTGGCATGCCAGTGGGAGCTATATGCATTGCCCAGGGTGAGTACCCTTATGTCAGGATTTTCGCACATCTACGAACGGCGGGCGATGTAGTGTGTGCGAGCTATGCGCGTCGCGGCACTTGGGTCTTGGAACGATTACGCGCTAATGTTAGAGGCGCGATACGCAGTAGACATATAATCGCTTCGATACCCACCAACATGACGCCTTTAGCTCGTCCGCATTGCTTCGCTTGCGACACGCGGCGGTGCGAAAATCCTGACATAAGGGTACACACCCCATTGCCCACAGTACAATTCCTCGACTGCAACGCCATGGAGTGGCACCGCAAGCAATCGAAACCCATAACAACCTCTTCTGGATTATTCATTCACATTGGCCAGGCTTGCCGCGCTCTGTAGGGTTTTCTCGAAGGCTAACCAAGAAGAGGGACAATTCGCCGCCACGCTCTATGTGTGTAGTAGTAACATGGCTGTGCAATTTAATTCGATGTTAAGATCTCAAAAATTCCGAAGAGTGACCAGAGAGATGTGATAATTTTGGTTCAAAGTCTCTCTTTACAGCCAAGCGCAAGCACTTCAAGTGAAAACCAGACGCTTGGATCAACTTCGACAGACGAAGAACAAAGTGGAAGTCAAAGCGTTTCCACAAAACTACAAAAAATCGTCGAACGTGTCGTGGATTCTGATAATAAACCAGTAAGTGCATGTTTGGTTTAGCTCACTTGCTACTTTTTTGGAAAAGTGCATGTGATATCTGTTTGAGATACTGCTCCAGCAAACTCATCATGTCCTGTTCTTATGCTTTTTTTTCGTGTATTTTGAAGGCACAGTCCATGATCTTCTTCTGTGAGTTGGCCCGTTGTGTGATGAGCGGGAAAAATACAGCGAAAAATGAGCCTTTGGACGTGTATGCGCTTGATTAATCATGAAAATCTAATGGTATCTCAATGTTTTCCCTAACATTGCCATTACTCTTGGAATTTCTGCCTCAACTCATCGCATCATCCCATGCACCAGTTCCATGTCTTTACCAACGCTGCTAGCAACCACTTCGTGACGTGGGTGGAGAAACCGTGCGATCTGAAGGGATGTGCGACAAAACACTCGAATCCGGTCACCCGTCCCGCTATTTGTGTCGCCGCATGCGACAAGTGCTTGTTTGCCCCGATGGGTTAGATGGTCTCCGCTTCCTCTTGTAACCTGACCCAGCTCGACTCATCTACCGGGTGTGCCAGGACCAGCATCCTGTTGCACACCCGATGGTGAACCCGAGCTAACCTCAACCTCACTTGCAGTAATACTGTGACTCATCTTTGTGCTTCTTCAAAAATGTAGCTAGCATGGTGACTAAAGTAAATGTCCATGGGGAGAGAGGGAAGTCCAAGTGACTCTAGAATGTGCCTTTGAAATTAGTGTCGGCACTGTTGAGCCTGTGGTATTTCTTTTCTGTTACTAAGCGTTTTTCATGCATTAACCGTCCAACGATCATCAATCTCAGATTTATGCGGAGATCAAACGAAAACAACTCGTCCAAAGGATGCCACCGTTCAAGCCGTTGCGTCCATCAAGCAGCAAAATCTCTCAGATCTCTGAAATGATTCGCAAGGGCATCCCATCAGGAGCAGTTCCCAAATTAGAAGGAAGTCGTTTGCGAACCGAGCAATTGTGTCTGATGTGTGGAAAAGCCAAGCCATCTGATAGCTGTGAAGAGCGGGTAACGTGGCTTTGCTGCTCCAACAGTTCAAAATGTCGAGCACGAGCACATAAGCAGTGCCTTCGTGGAGCTCGATTAAAGTGTTTTGTGTGTCATGTCGGGTCGTGGACCCATTTTAATAACTCCGATGAAGCTGCTCAAACAGCAACACAGAAACAATGTGACGGGCGTACTCCAGCCCTTACAGTTGTAAATTCTTAAATTAGTCTACTTTGTTGTTAGTGAAAAAATCATGTGAAATGTATACGTCATCAATTAGTAGTTTTGTTTTATTTTCGAGGTTTCATAATTCGAATTCTACGTACGTTATGGATGCTGTTAGATTTAACTTTGCACATATATTCATGTCTTTCCTTTTCAAATTGTTCAGTATAAACATTGTTCAGATATATAAGCAATAGTCCGAATGGATCAATGCAAGAATTGACCACTCAGAGGTAAAATGTGAGATCCAAACAGCGAAAATCCGAAGCGGTGAGTTCATTTAGACGAATGGGAACTGATTGGTGTGGTGATTGCTCATGGGCATGGTCAAGAGTGCGTCGAGGAAAATTTTCGAGTACGATCCCGCAAAAGGGAGCCTTCGTACGACCCACCCCCCACCCCCACCCCTCCTCCTTCATGAGGTTCTGCTATTTCTGTGGTTTCCACCCCGCCAATGCGATCCATCAAGGAAAGCAAGAACTATCTCACAAAAAAAAACACTGAGGCCAAACTTGTCACTAAACAAGAGGAGTGAGATTCTTACATAACTCACTACTCAAATTCCAAAACAAAAGCGTCCGAGAGAAACATGAACTTAACAAAATTCAATATTTATATTCTGAAGCGGAAGCGTCGTCGAGCATTGGTGATGTGCTCGTCCTCTGATGACAAAAGAGAAATCTTTAAAGTTATGCAAGTTATGCGGCAGGGATAAAAGTTGGAAAAAACAAGGGTAGAAAAGTCAGAAACTAAATAAAAGCCATGTAATGCGCTCCACTGCGATCGCTTCGATTCTATTGCAGTAGCGACGCGGTCACCACGATGGGTCGCGGTATCTTCCCGAAACTAAATTGAGCATTTTCGAATAGCTGTGGTTTTCCTAAAACTCGATCCTTTTAGAGTACTGTGAACTGTTTTCTAATAACTATCTTAGACCAGTCTATTGACCCCTCCATTTTCTAAATGGTTGCGTAGTTCTCTAGTTCCCTATATGAAAATTCAATCGAGAAAAATTTTATAATTTCGAAGTGTTCCTCTTTGAATGTCATAACATCCATTGAACAACCTCATGAGCTCAAATTTCTTGTGCAGGGTCTGCTAGGTTGCCGCTTTCTGAGTACTGCTTCAACTATACAATATCTCTGAAAAAAGGAAGTTATTTCTGAGGAAGCCACTCGAACAGAAGTTTTTTTTTCGTCGATGTGTTGTGTCTGTTACGCCTCCACTACTCATCTTCTGCGATATTTTTAATATTTTAATCTCATTTTTGGTGATTTCTTGTTATCCGCTAGATGTGTGAAGGTTTTGAGTGGTCAGGCAGAGATGATAGGAGGTGCCGATGACCGCACTTCTAGTCTTTTGTGCGGTGAACGAGCAGCGACTTCCTGCTGATAGATCAGATGCAAAGACACGGTAAAGAGATACCCTGCACAAATCCTGGATTGCGCCGTGCAAGTTAGTGTTACTGGACGCCTTTCAACTGAATAAGTGGGCCGTAAAGGTAGGGTCAAATGCTGGTTGAGCGATCTTTCAGACACCAAGTAGTTAATATGGCAGATTGCGGAAATGAATGTAGGGGTGCTCAGCAGTGTAACAGTAGGGAACGAAATAATACGGCGAAAACCCGAGAAATAGAAATCCGGAAACAAACTCCTCCTATTTGGCGCCTCTGTGCATCACCAGCCGGGTACAGGCGGGCGGGAGACGGGCCTTTGGCGGTGTCGGTTAAACCCAAGGTGCGGCAGCGCGGGCGGTCGCGTGCGCATCGTTGCTGGGGCGCGCCAGATGATTTGAAAAGTGCGGGATGGAGTGGCGCAATAGAGATTTCATCATAGATGCAGGGAATCTGCTAAGAAATGGAGTGGCGGGCTCAAATAAAGTCGGGGGGATGCCATATTCTCGCCTACGTCAAAGCTTCCTTCCCTCTCCAGGCTCAGGCTGAAGCAGATGAGACCTATGCTTTGACAGATGCTTTTTTATGTGGGAGGAGGGGATATCAATTTTAGCCTAACCCTAGGGAGGGAAAGGAGCTTCGACGTCAACGCAGAGTTGCGGCTCCCCCCTCCCCCTTCCCGACTTTATTTGCCCCGAGTGGCGCCGTTAGGATTCCATCATAGCTGCACAGATCTGCCTTGATCTGCTCGCACTCTCCCTTTCTCATGTAGTTTGCTATATTTATGCGTTATGCAAGTGTAAAGGGAAAATGGTCGGATATGTGATGTCAATTCGTTGTGAGAGGAGGATTGTTTCAACAATCGATACGACATGTGATTCTCGAGTAATGCAGATCATAACGAGTTATCAGATACAAAGAAAGCACCCTACGAGTCTCCCACACTCAGAACGACGCCGCTAAGCGCGCCCCAGCAACGATGCGCACGCGACCGCTCGCGCTGCCGCACCTTGGGTTTAATCGCGATCGCCTTTGGCTCGTCCGGTATGACGCGCGACATTTGCGCGGCCAATTGCGCGGCGACGCGGCCGACTTCGGCGTACTTGGCTGGGTCATTTACAATGTGGAGAACTAACCAAACGTGCATAAGAGATATTTATCAAAGGAGGAGCTCCTTCATCTTTTTATGTTTAATTTCTTAATTATATGGTTTTCTTCATTACCACTAAAAGATCGTATGGTTTTTATTGAGAAGCGTACTTTCTGAAAGTCTGATAGCACATGATGAGTATAATGAAATCTGCTTCTTGCATTGAAAGGGCACCATTGTAAATCGGTAAATTGTTTGCAAGCCATATATTGCATTATGCAGGTTTGTTTCTTTCACTTCTCTATTGAAATTTCGAAATAAGAATCAACTTTTCGTGATGTAAGTGTTATGAAGTCAGGTCAACCTTTCCCATTATTTGCATGATGTCCACTGTCCATTAAGTTTTTCACCTTGCTTGTAGCCCCTGCCTTGTCCTTGCATATGTTTATGCAAAGCGGTGCGCTTTTTGTTAAACGCAAAAATGGCAAGAGGAGAACTGTCTTTAACCTTCTCAAAATTACCTGTCGCGCACTCCACGCGACCCCTTGTTCTATTGTGCCACCCAGGTGGACACCACATGTTCGCCTGGGTCCGCCTTTCTTCGCAACAGCGAGAAAGGCAGAAAGCTTTGAGATCGTGCGGCGAGTAGCCGCCTTTCTCATCCACCCTGTCGTAATAACCCGTTTGTCGTTTCATAAATAAATATATAAAAACCACTGAACCACTATTGCAAAGGAAATAACATAAATTTCCTGTGGCTGGATACAATAAATCCGCCACAAATTTTGGTGCATCGGCTAAACCGATACAGTCCCGTCTCCAAAGAGGCCTGGACATACCAATCTGAGCAAAGACTCAAAAAAGCTGTGAAATAAAAGCAGCACTTCCCGCTTCACGGTAAAACCCGTTAAAGCCCGGAAAAGACAACAATGTCACTGACTTTCCATAGAAAGCCAATCAAATTCAGTGCAAATACACTGCAGACGCTGGTATTAAAGTACCAGCCGTACACTGAAGAAATCAAGCCGGTGGGGGAGGACAGTACTCAATATGAGGAGTACTGTACCGCAATCAACCTCATAACAGGCGGAATAAAAATTATCAAGTCCAGCCAAGAAAACCTTCAACACTTGGTGGATAAACTTGAAAAAGCATACGAGGACGCCACATCCAAAGCGATTAAAAAGGACCTCGTGAGCGAAATCGAAGAAATTGATCAAGATTGTCAATTTAGTGAGAAAATAGCAAATGCTGACCAAATAATATTCGTCCTAGAAGCACGAATCAATGAATACCGAGATAAGGTGCACAAATTAGCCCTAAAACTCTCAATAGATCCGCAAAAAAGCCATTTGAGCGCTACAAATGCGGACTCACGCGGCAAGAAAAAGGATAGCAGCCAAGACTCGCTAGATCCCGAACTTGCGCAATGGCTATCTGATGACTTGACAGATAGCTCTCTAGATAGAGAAGAGAGCGCCTGTCGCGCACTGAAGTCCAAACAACTCGAATTACCTCGCTTCTACGGAGATGAAGAGGAATTCCCTGAATATTGGGCAGTTTTTGAAACCCTTGTGAATGGAAACAAGGTACTTAATACAGTAGAGAAAATGCTCCTACTGAAGGATTCTCTCAAAGGAAGAGCCGAAATGGCAATAAAAGGAATCCAGCTCATCCCACAGAATTATAAGTGGATGACAGAAGAGTTAAAAAGGAAGTTTGGCAACAAACCTGCCAACAGGGCAAAAATTGTCCAAAAACTCATAGACATGCGGGCAGCAAACAACTCAGCGGAGAGTTGCGTAGCAGTTTACGACAATATAAGAATGCTGATCAACCAAATGGTTTCAGCCGGTCAAGACATTCGCGTAGTACAAGACGCACTATGGACCGAGAAAATTCTTGACAAATTTCCATACAACATCGTGAAAAACGTCCTCACTTCTATTCAAAATAGGGATGGCGTCACCGTCGAAGATGTTATGGACGAGATAGAAAAGGAGATTACAGCGAAACAATTCGTTGATTCCAGACTCAAAAACAGACAAAAATTTGAGGAAGTCAAAGAGAAGGACTTCAAACCAAGGGATGAAACTAAGAAAAGTCCCAAAAGCTGCATTTTCTGCGGCCAGTACACCCATCCATCAATTTACTGCAAAACTATCACAGACGTTCAAGCAAAAAGGAACATCGTGAAGGAAAGAAAACTTTGTTGGAAATGTTTTTCTGCAAATCACAATAGTTTTGACTGCTCGTGGTCAAGTTGTCCTCAGTGCGGACAACATCACAGCAAAAGTTTATGCATCTCGGGTACAGGATCCCCACAGGCAAAAGATGCTGGTCGAACAAATCGACCGTATGGTGGTAATAGATTGACCCAACGACCACCAGCGGACAGTCGTCCGCACAAAGAGCCATGGCGCAATCAACAAAGCGATGGACGCCATAACTCAAATCAAGCCAATATACACACGTCAAAGGGTGAAACCCTAGAAGTGGAGAAATGTGGCAAAGAACATATGCAGCGACGTAAGGAACAAATAGTACTTATGACAGCTGCTGGCAACATCTGGAACCATAGAGCGCACAAGTTTGAACAGTTATTGTTCTTCTTTGACACAGGCGCTCAAAAAACAATCATTAGCGAAGAGATAGCTAATAAATTTGGTCTGCCAACCAAAAAGACTGAGACATGCACGATGTCGGGAATCGGCGGACATATTGAAAAGTTCCAAAGTAAATTCGTCAATCTGAGAATCAGTGACGTGTATGGGGATGAATTTGAGCTTCAAGTTCATACAAAGCCAGTCATCGCAAACGGCTTCCCATCGGTCAAATTGACAGATTCCGACAAGGAATTTCTCAGAAGGAACGAGATCCACTTGTGCAACCCAAAAGTACGGGGCGAGCATCAAGTACCGCATATACTGGTGGGATTAGACTATTACTACAACTTAGTAATAGACAACGCCAAAACTACAACTCCCTCTGGTTTGCGCATTGCAAAGACTGTCTTTGGGCCATCAATACATGGTCGTGGCACAGTGAATAGCAATTGCATACAAGAACCAACTATAGAATATGGTCTTACAGCGGTTTTTGATGACAACGAAGACCGAATTCTACGAAATCTGTTCGAGCTCGAAGGACTGGGCATATCTTCTGCTGAAAACAGTCTGGAAGACAAGGCAGAAAATTATCTCGCGAAATTTTCAAAAACCATATCATACGAAAATGGTTACATAACTGCTCCATTCCCTCTCAAGGACAATGTAAGTGAGCTGTGCGATAATTACGCAATCGCCGTACGGCGGCTATCGGCACTACAGTACCAACTAGCCAATAATCCTGAGATAAACTCATGGTACTGCAAAACTATTGCTAATTACATCAAGGATGATGTAATTGAAGAAGTAAGGGAGTGCGATAACGGCGCTCTAGTCAAATACTACATGCCTCATTCTGGAGTTTGGCGCCCTGAAAAGGCAAAACCACTCCGAATAGTGTTTGACGCCTCCTCAAAAGGAAGGGGGAAATTGTCACTAAACGACGTGATTTTTAAAGGAGAGTCTTTTATAAATAAAATCCATGATATCCTTATATCAAGCAGAGTCAAACCAATTATACTATTGTGTGATATTGAGGCGGCGTTCACACAAATACGGATCGCTGACTCACACAAAGATCTCTGTCGTTTCTTGTGGCTCAACGACGTTACACGTCCTGCCACGAAAAACAATATGAAGGAATATCGCTTCAAGAGGCTACCATTTGGGATAAATGCTTCACCAAGCATATTGAACATGGCAATAATGACATATCTCATGGCCATAAATGATGAACTAGCAGATGAAATTGCTAGAAATCTTTACGTGGACAACATACTGCTGTCAGCGTCAACTGTGGCAGAGGCCATAGCGAAATATAAGAAATCGAAAGAGCTATTTGCCAAAATCGGGATGAACCTCAGAGAATATGTGTCGAATAACGAGTCAGTTAACGAAGCTATTCCAGAAGAGGACAAAGGACCGACTGGAAAGATCAAGTTCCTAGGAGTTCCCTACGATACCGAGTCCGATGAATTCTCCGTGGGAATAAAATTCTGCACGAAGGAAAGGTTGGCAAAACGCGATATAGTCAGCCAGCTAAACTCAATATATGATCCACTAGGTCTAGCTGCACCACTACTTATAAAACTCAAGCATTTAATGAGGGAAATTTATGGATGTAATCTAGATTGGAAAGATGACATACCGCTTGACCTCAGCAGGCAATGGGCTAAGGCATGCCACGATATCAATAACATTTCCGTGAGCATACCTCGCGCCGTGCAACCTATTGCCAACGGCGCGCAGTCATATAGCCTTTGGACATTTTGCGACGCCAGCGAGATAGCCATGGCGACCTGTTCATATTTACGGTCAAATACCATGTCTAAGATAAGTTCTTTGGTTAGTGGAAAAACCAAACTCGCACCGAAGAAAAGTAAACAAACAATTCCAAGACTCGAATTGCTAGCTGTACTTATGGGAATAAGGCTCAGCACGAACATTAGTAACAGTATCCCGGGCATCATTAAAGAGGCCAACATTGTTACAGATTCGAAGGTAGCGCTTGCATGGATCAAAACTGCACGAAAACTACCTATATTCGTGTCCAATCAGAGAGACCGAATAACGAAGCTAGTAAATCAGTTCAGATTGAAAGAAATCACTGTGAACTTTTACTATGTACCTACAGCAGAGAATCCGGCAGATGCCGGAACAAGAGGACTGTCTGGTACAAACATGAGCTCCCATAGCTGGATCAGAGGTCCAAAATGGTTGGCACAAAGCCAAAACGAATGGCCTCTTTCATCAATCAATGGTATTGCAGATGAAACCATAGAGGAAGTCGCTGCTGAGACTTCACTGGCAAATGTGGAAATAGAGGAAAACTCCGCCTCGAAAGAATCCATAAGGGTCATGGATTTGAGCAGATTCTCTCGACTTTCCAAAGCAATTAGAACTATGGCCAGAGTCGGCAAAGGGCTCAAAAAATGGATCATGAAGACCAATACTAATCGTAACACTACCATTAGAGCAATTATTATCGATCAGTTTGATGTTGCGGATCAAATTAATGCTAATGATACCGCTGCAGCCGAGCGCATTATAATCCTGCAAGAGCAAAGTGCTTGTGACACCAAAGATCTTCAGAAAAGGCACCCACAGAAAAAGCTACAGATAGATAATTTCGGTGTCATTTGGTACCTATCAAGGCTGCAAAACGCCTGCGTGCCTGAAGATACAAAATCGCCCATATATATACCGTGTAAATCGGACCTGGCGAAATTAATTGTGACCAATATTCACAATAAAAATGCTCATTGCGGCAGAGAACAAATGTTAACAATGTTGAGACAAAGGTTCTGGATTCCTCGACCATCAACGTTCAAAAACCAGATTAAACATTGTGTGACTTGCAGAAAATGCCACGGTTTACCATTCCGTTCACCGGAAATGCCACCGTTACCGAAAGACAGAGTAATTGAGGCAAGAACTTTCGAAAGGGTCGGATGTGACTTCCTAGGTCCAATAGAAAGCTCGACGCTCGAGAAAATGTACGTTTGCTTGTACACGTGTCTCACGACGAGAGCAGTACATCTCGAAGTTGTCGAAAATCTGAGTGCGGGTGCATTTCTAAACAGCTTCATCCGCTTCATTTCAAGAAGAGGTGTTCCAAAATATGTCAGATCAGACTGTGGAACTAACTTCAGACTTGGCCAAAAGGTCATAGAGAAATTATTCGAAAATGATGAAAATAACGAAAGTTCGATAATGTCCTACTGTGCAACAGAAGGAATTCACTGGATTTTCAATCCACCGAACGCTCCCTGGATGGGAGGTGTTTGGGAAAGGTTGGTCGGCTCTGTAAAGCGAGCACTCCAAAAAACAGTTGGTAGAAAAAGGATGACTTTCATCCAACTTTGTACTGTCATGACAAGGATAGAGGCTATTCTTAATACCCGTCCAATTACTAAAGTACACACTACGGATCTAGGCATTATACCGCTGAGGCCTATTGATTTCCTATGCGGAAACATCAAATTCTCAGTGCCAGACGCTCAAACAGCCGGCGAAGTTGTGGATCCCGATTACGATCCTGAACTTCCTCAAACAACGGCTCAAGTCAAAGAAGCGCTCGAAAGTTCGGAGAATATGGCCTCCAAATTTTGGGAGAAGTGGAACCTCGATTACCTCACAGCGCTCCGAGATACTCAGACAAATAAGAGGAAACAAAGAAGAGGAGTGACACGCTCTTTCCCGCAACTCGGAGAAATCGTGCTCATAGAACAAGAGATGATTCCTCGCGGAAACTGGGTTTACGGAAAGGTCGAAGAGGTGATCCTTAGCCATGATGGACAAGTTCGCACGGTAAAAGTACGGATGCCAAACCAGAAGGTCCTACAAAAACCAGTGTGCAAACTCTATCCAATGGAAATAAGAAGTTTCCCGGATAGGGTCGATCAGACTCCGGAAGAGGGGAACAATGAAGAACCCCAAAATGTGCCCATAAGAACAATACCTAAGCGAAAGGCAAAAACATTGGCCTACAAAGTTATTAGGGAGTTCGAAGAGGGCTTAGAAAGTTCTGACGAAACTGATTCGTCAACGAGCCTCAACTATAATCACATTGAGTATAAGACGAGGACACCATGCCGAAGACCCACTTACAGTAATACTGTTCTAGCGATGATGCTAGTTATTGCTTGCGCAATACAACCTGCGCTGACATACACGTATTCTGGAGGACGCATAAAATGCCACCAAGGTATTGTAAGAATAGCACCTCCGAAAAGTCAGAGCCTTTTCGAAGTTTGCCTTGAAAATGCCTGTAAAGAATACGCAAACAGAACAGAAGATGTTCTGGTATACTTGCCAGTATCTCCTCTGAACAAGAATACTACTGTAACCTTGAAATCGTTTGCAAGTGACAAAATGCTAACCAAATCCGTGCAATGTTCACCCCGGATTTCTGTGTTTATGCTCAGAAATTCCTCTCCAAAGGGTTACTGGGAAATCCACATTGCTGGCCAGAAGGCGCCATTATATCAGCCTTCTTGACACTATATCTTATCCTAGGGGTCATAGTCCTAACAACGACTCTCATCTGCAGCAAGGTGAAACGAAGAAACACCGCAGTTCCCAGAGTAAACGAGTCGGCCACTATCAATGAGTCAAGAAGTATCCCACTTCTGACATTCAATCCTACACCGTTAGGCAAGCAGATATTGATTACAGTATGTTGCATTATTGCCTCATTACAAAAGGTGTCAGCCTGCCAGCTCGGCTACATGCGCCACTCAGTTAACCTCATTTGCACGCAACGAAACAACTGCGCATATGAGTACAGCGAGGAGATTAATTTTAATAGACTCGACTCGAACTTGTGCATACAAGTCAACCACGGAAACAAAACCGTGGGACTAATCAAGCTACACCATTTTCCGGTAAAGCTCACATGTAGCAAAATAACTCGTTTCTTCACAAGAGATTCAGTGCCAAATATATATCATTCGCTACGATGCCCACAAATGGGATCATGCTACGATGATAGGTGCAGTGAATTCCACAGAAACGAGGTCATTCCGGAATTAAGCGAATCAGCGATACATCCAGGATATTCCACATGCGCTTCGGCATGTGGAGGACTTTCTTGCGGATGCCTATTACCTCTACCCTCGTGTTCATTTTATAGGTTCGTACACGAACCTAAATCCGAAGCCGTTTATGAAATAGTAGACTGCTTGGAATGGAAACCTAGGGTCACAGTGGAAATTCAGACAACGCTCTTCAACACTGCAAAAAAGAGCCGTTATGAGTTAGAACCCTATGCTGGACACACAGCTGGTGACCTGAAAATGACCGTAATTTCAATACGGAAACCAGTGTCACCTCTAATGAATAGAAGATTCGCCATCGGCTCAAATGATGCTATAATAGTTCCTGAAAACTACAGAATTCCTGAACAAGCTGCCATCAACAACTTCGGCAATTGCTCAGCTCATTTTGAGTGTATCTGCTATGATTCGCGGTCGATAACAGGCTGCCGATGTCCTGTGGAATCGATATCGGATATCAAGTCAAAATTGATTGATACTCTTCCTATATCCACACCGACAGCACAGCTTCACAGTAAAGATAAGGAGATAATCCTATCTTCAACCGAAGCAGAAGTGATCCTTTTGCTTCAGTCTGATGCATTGATTAATGCTAATGAGTACGTAATCAAGCAACCATGTGAAATCCAATTTGGAAAAATTTCAGGTTGCTATGACTGCATGGAAGGGGCCCAGATCCAAATTTCATGCAAAACCGAGATGTCGTCCTGGATCACAATACAGTGTGAAGAACAAACATTCTCAGTTGCGTGTGGTCCAAGAAACGAAACAACCGCTGTGGATCTCAATTTCAACTATGCAGTTATTCAAAAGAACTGCCACACGGTTTGCGACGACAAGGAAATAAATATACCTATGGAAGGAATCCTAGTCTTCCATGAAACAAGAGAAAACAACTCAATATTTGATGAGACAGATACTTTCGTATCGCAACCTATCCACTGGTTGCAAAGTTTGAGAATACCGGATATCAGACCACTTCTCAACATTATAAAGAAATATTGGAAAATAACACTGATATCAGTAACAATGGTAACGATAGCAGTGGCCGCAACATATGTATTCGGCCCGTTACTCGTTCTAATGTTGATAAGAACACTCCCAGTTATCGCGATCTACGCGACGAAATTCGCCATTGGCACTCTGAAGGCAATCTGGGCGACCTGTGGCCTCGTTATATCAGCAATACGATATGTGAGGAATTACACGGATCAATATCAAAATTGATCGCTCACGAATGATTTTGAATAATTTGATCTCCTTCAATACTCCAAGATATTCAAATTCAGTGTATAAATATCCACAATCATCTCAACCCAAGTGGGCGGAGCTCCAGTGTACCAGGCGTGTACAGAAATTATAAACAAAGTGATATCCGTATAAAAGGCCGATATGAGCAACCAAGTACTAAAAATGGCTCAATACGAACCTCTGCTCGACGACGAACTTCTCCAGACGGAGCTTTTAAAAACGCTCGACCACAAAAGCGATCTGATTCGTCTCAAGTTTGACGAATTCGCTTCCGCAATCACCGCCCGGATCGAGCAATTCGAAGCAACCATCGTCAAACTGTCGTCCATTCATCAGTCGCTAGAAGAATTGAGCAGCTTCAAACCGGCTCTAGAGAAGCTGGCCGAACGCACTACACCGCGGTCGGCGTGCATATTCTGCACCTTGGAGGAGAACGAAGATTGTCATCCAAGTGGGCGCTGTCCGCGCTTCCCCAACACATATGCTCGCACCTTCCAGGTGTCGAAAATGGGGCTTTGCGGACAGTGCTTGAAACCCGCACACGATGCGGTGTGCAAGGTCATGTGCGGCGTATGCCGCCAACCTCACAACGCACTGCTGTGCCCCAGTAAAGCAAATGCTTTCATAAAGAAGAGAAAGTTCTAAGAAGCAAGTTCTCTTCGCCAGTTATTCATTATTATGTTGCCTTCCTATAATAATCAACCTAATTCAGAAGTTTATAACTCCAACAATTGCTCAACACTTCGCTCAACACCTCATCCACGCCTCCACCACAACGACTCCACCACGTCCAACAACTACAATTCAAGAAGAATCTCAAATATTACTCTTTCGGGCGCCGGGAGTGTCGCGCACTCCACGCGACCCCTTGTTCTATTGTGCCACCCAGGTGGACACCACATGTTCGCCTGGGTCCGCCTTTCTTCGCAACAGCGAGAAAGGCAGAAAGCTTTGAGATCGTGCGGCGAGTAGCCGCCTTTCTCATCCACCCTGTCGTAATAACCCGTTTGTCGTTTCATAAATAAATATATAAAAACCACTGAACCACTATTGCAAAGGAAATAACATAAATTTCCTGTGGCTGGATACAATAAATCCGCCACATTACCTTTTCAACGCGTTCAGTACTTAATCTAAGTGGAAGCACAGGAGTGCAAGCCAATTGGAGGAATACAATCAAAAAGAATATTATATAATTGCGTTTTGAAAGAATAATGTATATGCCTCGACAAAACCCCATAGGCACCTTCATGTAATCCCCTCCTTTGCGTACTCGCGCTCCATTCAAAGGCAATGTTGCCGCGAGGCCGCACAGTTCGCCGCGTAAATTGTCGCGTGCCACCCGGACGAGCCAAACGCCACACACCCACAGGCGGGCGAGGACTGAGTCAGCCGGCAGTGAACGACGTCCCGTGCTCGCCAGCAACTTCTCCGGCGGAGGAACGGCGGAACAGCTCGCTGTGCTGCGTTGTCACGATAATACCCCTAGCGGCGCTTATTCAGTGCCAGTTTCGCTACTCACCACTTTCTCTGAAGTGGTATGTTTGTTCTCAAAGAACATGTATTCCCATTTCTCGATTTCTCCTTACCCCTCGCGGTGCCTTTAAGGGGGAGGAAGTTGAAGTGAAGGCTTTGCGCTGTATACCACCAAGTACGTAATATTCAGAATGTTTCTCCTATTCGTTGGGATATCAGGAAGTAAAATACTGAATCATACTTCGTACTCAAAAATGTAAAACTTTACAAGCAGTAAATTATTATTCCGATTTCTTATAAGGCACTGTACATACAAGGTAGCGTAATTACAGAGAATTCTGTTTTCAAAAAGATCAATTTTGTCTGGATCTGGCCTCCATTTCCATAAGTTTTCTTTCATTTGAGAACTGAACACCTGCCATTTCCAAAATAGTCTTATCTGGATTGTCATCCCAATTTCCAGGTAATGGCACCTAAAAATGAAATTTTGCGTGCTCAAAGTTGAATTCCTGCATTTTGATAGTACGTGGAAATGGAAACATATAGGTAGGATGAGACCAACTTTTTTGATTTTTTCTGCCTGTTTGCTTTGCCACATACGTAGTCGCTGCTGATCTTGAAGAGCACTTGTAGGAGCACAACCCCAAACCTACAAATACATAACAATCGGTGGTTGATGCTCTGCGACGCCGTCTTCGTCTTCCGTTTTAATTCTAACCAGTTGGCGGGCGCACACTACTGTGCGCGAAACACCATGTGCGTCAGTAGGTCGGCCTGTATTGCTCTTTTCCTTGAGGACAGAGTATTTCAGTGCACACAGCCCACCGTGGGCGGAGCCTAAATTAGTCCATGTGTGGTCTTCACTTCTTGTCCCATGCTCTACCCATCCAAACTTGTCCCCATCTCCACAGGTCGTTTTTCATGTAACGTCCAAGCTCCGCCCACCACTTTAAATGCTCCGCCCACTGTACCCTGCATTCTTTCCTGACATTTAGAAACTCATCCCTGACCTTGATCCATCTTCTCCCTATGTTTGGGGCACATTCGAACGTAATCAACAATTTTTGAACATTCCACGACGGCCCCGCCCATTATGGGTGGAGCTTAACTTGGTCCATGTGTGGTCCTTACTTAGTGTCCCATGCCCTTCCCATACCGCATTTGTCCCCATCTCCTCAGGTCGTTTTTCATGTGACGTCCAAGCTCCGCCCACCACTTCAAATACTCCGCCCACTGTGCTTGCATTCTTTCCTGACCTTCAGAAACTCATCCCTGACCTTGATCCATCTTCTCCCTATGTTTGGGGCACATTCGAACCCAATCAACAATTTTTGAACATTCCACGACGGCCCCGCCCATTATGGGCGGAGCTTAACTTGGTCCATGTGTGGTCTTTACTCAGTGTCCCATACCCTACCCATACCGCATTTGTCCCCATCTCCACAGGTCGTTTTTCATGTAAGGTCCAAGCTCCGCCCACCGCTTTGAATGCCCCGCCCACTGTGCCCTGCATTCTTTCCTGACCTTCAGAAACTCATCCCTGACCTAAATCCATCTTCTCCCTACGTTAGGAGTACGTACGAAAAATCAACATTTTCGGGCTGAAAGCCAAACATTTCAGTGCACGCCCCGCCCCGTGGGCGGAGCTTAATTTGGTCCATGTGTGGTCTTTACTTCCTGTCCCATGCCTTACCCATACTACACTTGGCCCCATCTGCACAGGTCGTTTTTCATATGATACCTAATTTCGTGACAGACGGAGGGACAGACGGCTTAGCGCTTTATATATAGTAGATTTTCTTTACTAACTTTTCGGTTATTCTCCACTCCTTTAATCGATGAAATTCGGAAGAAAAGGAAACGAAACACCATCGGTTCTCAAACTAGAATTTGAGAACAAGGAGCAGCCGTCGTACGACTTTGACGCAAAGTATGAATGCAACACCTTGAGCTGTGTTAATCGTGACTATTTAACTTTTGTTCAAAAAACTGAATTATAAAGCTGACGTGGAAGTTCGAAGTCAACCATCGAAAATGGTTGGTAAAATGTTTGATTGCAAATGAGGATATTAGCAGCACGCTCACTTACCTCAATGCCTGCGACATTGCTCATTTCCTTATCAATCTTCATATGATCCAAGAAAGAAAGTCCAAATGCAGCAGATCGTATTTTGAAATTACAGTATATAGGAGAGGAAGAAGGACGAAAACGTTTCAAATCTGGAGAGATTTGGAACAATTCTGTTGCTGATCCACCAAAACGGCTCGCGCTATGTCTGAAAATATTATTTACTATCGCGAGGGCTGAAGATGTTGCGGTATCTGTCCCAACCTCCATGTCTCTTCCGTAGCTAAGACGAAGATGCTTTGGTCAGTTAAATGAAATATCGAAACAGTAGGGCCTTTGTAGTCAAACACGTTGTTTTCATAACGATTCACACTGATTCCATGAACAGCACTCGAATACAGCGGAGTCCATGAATTGTTCACGTTTGATTCAGGAGAATCCTCAAAATTCGAAAAGAGGATGAATTTCGCAATAAATAAAACTTATTAAATAGCGGAATACCACCTGCGGCAACTTTTTCGGGAAGTATAATTGCGGTAGAGATGCCTGCACGTACCACATTTGCATTGGTGTTAAAATTTCTGAGCAATACTCCACATTTTCCTGAAACCAAATGCTAAAAATGTGCAGATAATTTGATCAGCCCTGAATTTATCTTACGATCGCATAATCAAGGAGAAGGTGTAACACGAGGTCTCGCAGTGCATGGCAGAACTGCGGGCACAGATCATGCTTCCAGCTAATGACGTCCGCGATACTCGACCCTCGTTCACTCTGAATAATGTAGTTTTAACAAATCATGAGCAAATGCACCTGAGGCCGCCGTCTTCGCGATTTTGCGATTCTGCAATTTCGCGACTTCGCAATTTTCCGTAAATTTCCCGTAATTTTGCGATTCCGCGATAGTGTAGTTATGAGATTTTGCGTTGTTGCGACTGCGCACGTGCAATTGCGGCTCTACAAAACCCCGAAGTCGCGAAATCGCTTTGGAAAATGCGACACCACAGAATCAGAGTTGCACAATCGTCTGGCGGTTGACTACGAGCTCATCATTTCTTGTGCTACTAAAGTAATGGTGTGTGGTGGAGAAAAGGGACGTTGTAATTCACAACCCTTCATTTCACGATTACAGCAGTCATGCTGATAAGGAATGAGGGATGGAAAAACTAGTTCAGGGTTCCACTGATGTCACGATCTGCTTACTGGTCGACAGAAAATACCGGTCTTGGTATATATAGTCATACCTTTAGTGGTCATACATCATCGATAACACATGTGCTCAGCTATGTGCGCCATGAAACGGGTCGCATTAATCTTAGTTCATCGGGGAAATAATTTATTCGCAACATTATGCAACCATAGTGCAGCAGATACGTTTTAAAAGTACCTTCAGAGTCGGAATCGGTGAGACACGAAAGTAATCAAAAAGGGAGGATTTTCGGATGCACAAGGGGCCCTACTCCAAGATATGTGTACCCACTAGTAAAGCGACACACAGCCGTTTAAAATTCGCGAATAAGTGATCAACCAGAAAGCAAACGATACGTATCGATTAGGCGATGAGGAGGATGCTAATTGTGAATCTACTACGACGCCATAGGAAAGGACAAAATCCCCACCATTTCACGGGCGAGATTGCCGATGAATTGCTCATCGCCGGCGACAGCCCCAGCTCCAGCGGCTTCAGAACACTGCTTGATCAAAGCCAAAACAGGTTGGCAAACTATAAACGGAACGTATGGCCCACATAAGAACAACAGAACTCACAAAAAAAATCATCTACCTTTCCCACTCACCCTTCACATAAACATCCGTTGAAGTACCCCACAAACTGGGTGCATATCGTGCGAACTCTTCCAGTGTTAATTTACCATCGTAAGGTTTAGAATCGCTCAGATATTTCCATAAACTCACCGCAAGGCCTTCGCTGAAAACCTCCTGCAAACTAGCATCCGGCAGCTCACTTTCTAAATCATAAAATTGCTGATTTTTGAATTCTCCACAGTCAGAAGTATGGACAGCTTCCTCCGCACTGATTATCCAGCCTCAACCTTCCAAGCTGCATCACTAGGATGTACAGAAGCCATACGGTGATTAAGGGGCACAGACAGTTAGATCCATCGCGATTTTTTTCCAAATTACTTTCTGTTGGCGATCGGAACCTTTTAGTACGCGGTATCTTTTCGTACTGATTTTGGCGAAACTACAGCGCTTACCTTCAGATTTTCAATAGTTAAGCAATTTGAAGTGTCTCCGGTTAATTTTACGAAGGCTAGCTCAACACGTTTATCAACACTCCGCTCAGATGAAGATGATGATGCTGCCGTTTTGGCTTTGCCTTCAGTATTGCCCATTTTGTTGCTCTCAAGAAAGCAGATAATATAGAGTCGACTTCAAAAAACGTGCTAGAAAATCATTTTTGACTTATATAATTTGAACACTGATTACCACAAATTTCCGGTTAATACACATGCATGAAGCTTTTGTGTTGTAACAATAACACGTGATGCAAAGAATGAGTGACCTTATCAAACACAGTAGAACTTGCAGGTGATATGTTTCGCTATCATGTGAACATCATAAGGCCATTTTTAAAACGGCGGTTGCGTCGCGAAGTTTCGCTAGAGCAAGACGAGACGCACTGACACAAAAAGGGGGAGGGGCAACTTGTTAACATTGGATGGCAGACCAACGAGTCAAATTATTTCCATAGGTACATATTTGAAAGTACAAAGCTAATGTCTTTTTTCGACATTAAGCCAAGTGCCTCTCATCGGTGAAAAATCTATGCGAGATGATAAATTTCAAGTTTGTAGAGTAGGATCAAACTAGGTGAACTTGAACATCGAGAACTCGGTGCGGCTACAGTTCTTCATTGCTAGTGTTCGAAGTGAATTCAGAAAGCAGCTTCGCTTACGAAGCCATCCTTTGTTTTTCTAGGTACTTCGTTCAACAATCTATTTTACTCTTCAATCGACTGCTTCGTGCCACCATCAGTTGTAAGAATCATCACAAAATCTGGCATGGTGCTATCGCAATAAGGGGAGCATCCTGTTATGGACCCTATTTTTACCTAAGCCAAGAAGGGGATGGGAGTCCCTTTCTTCCTCCTTCGAGCACAGGCAAAAATATACGACTGAATGTGCAGAGTGGCCCGACGAAAACCCTTCGGAGGTACTCATAAATGGAACTTTTTGTGAGATGCCCCTCATTGTGAAAGCACCTCGGCATGTAACCCAGAGACCGAGTGCTACGTGAATTAGAATGGAACATAGGAAAGGAACGGTGTTCCGTCTGCAATGCGACCGATACGCGCAACGGCGCGACATAACTTTTTATTTACGGGCATCGCGACGTTCAATGGTTATTACTGTTCCACCTAATGTGAGGTTTTGTTACCTCATTTATAGAAGTCGTACTTGAGGACTTCTCTGGATCTCTCCCTCTTCGAAATGCAATCATCGTTGACTTCTGATCATCTCCCGATCGCCATGCCTAGTACAGAAACACCTTTTTAAGATATCGGCCTTTTTTGTGATGTTGCACATCAACAGTTAACTTAAGATACGTAATTAAGTGATAGTGCTATGGGGGGCCCACTCATCTACGCTCGGCGTTGACGCTATTCTTGCATCCTTCAACTAGGGCTTAAGTAAAAATGCCCCTTGATGTAAATACTTTTGGTTGTCCGATGCTATCAGTTGAGGGATGACAGCGTAACAATGAGTGATCCCCTCCCATCTTAAATGAACCCGGAATTCATCCACTGCTTATTAACCTGTTATGTTCAACTGATTGACTTCACCTTTTTTGGTTTTTTTAAAATTTCCATCGGCTTGAATTTTCCTGGTTTAAGTAATCTTGCCCCGTGATTGATATTCAGCTTGATGCTCTTATGTTGTGGAGAGGAGAATTTGAGAACAAAAGTATTTAATAGCATCCGCTGATCCCATCTTTCTGAATTTTTGTAAATTTCGATGCTCTGAATCTTTTTATAAATTTCAGTAGTAGTCGAGATGCTCCATTCCATAAGATATGGCAATATAAAATTTCAAAATTGTCGTAGAATTATGTTTAATTATCCAAAGCATGAGCGAACGATGAGATAAGGAGGACACATGATAACTCCTCTTCCAGCGCTAATTGACAGCTCTGGAGCTCGTTTCATTTACATTCTTTCCATTTATGCGGAAAGTCCGTTGCCTTAAAAAAGTTTGATAAGAGAGCTTGAGTCGAAGGCGATCAAACGTTCATTTCATGGTTTTTGATAAGGAAGTTGTTAAGATAATGGCCATGCTCTATACCTCAGAATGAGCGGCAGTTAGACTTTGTTAGGAAAACTTAATGTTTTTCAGTGCCCACAGGTAAAAGTCCTTAGTATCACAATCTGTTGTCTTGAACTGCACAGAGTAGATACTGTTTGAGGAAGAATGAGCATACAAGATGCCCTGCATAAATATCTACTATATATATGCGCAGTTCTTAAATTATGTAACTGAGGAAGTAGCTACTAGGCAAACTTGCGATTGTCCAAAGTTTGAATAGTTGATAACAACTGCCCGGCTTTTTTGGCGATACGGCTCTACTTCCACTAGCTGTCTACGTTTGTTGTTCGCTACCTTTGAGCATTGAAAAACTGTTCCTCGTTCCTTGTTATCAGCTCGATATTAAGATTGTCATGAAGGGTTATAGAATAGCTACACGTTTATGTTTCAGTTTATGAATCTATAACGCAGCAATTGCTGACCGGGTTGCTCGGCTGTTAGGGTATTTTTTTTCAAAGAATTGCCGTATGGAAACTTCCGCAAGCAGTCCAAGCAATGACTCATAATGGATAATTATTAATACGTTATAAATACTGAAACCCTTGCTAACTAGTTGTGCAAACCTTCATTGTTTTTTTTTGATTTAACGGCTTCTATGCTCAGATACTGTTTTCAGGTAAGATTGTCATGCTGTCAGCAAAATGAGACGAAAACATTTCTAAGATCGGACTTTTGTGAAATCGATGCTGTTCACGGCAGCGCTAAGTTACTTCTTAATCTCATGGAGCTCGATATTTCTTCTCGACTATGTGTTGCGTATTAGAAATTTCACCCCGTATGTGAATTTCGCCACCAAATACGGATTGGAGGTGGCGCCTTTTCAGGTTCGTATGAACGTTTTGAAAATCAGTCTTACCTTTTTTCATTTTCCTCCCTTCGATTAGTGAGTAGTCGCTTGTGCATACTCGCCTTTCTGCTTACATGTTTGCTCTGCGTGCTCAAAAATTTCTGTTTTTAAGTGAATGCCAATAACTCTATTGAATTGAGTCTACAAAAGGCATTTTGAAAGCCTAGTTCTTTAGGAATCGGGAACATAAATTTAGCTAACAACTAGGAGCTCATGCGCTGTTCTTTTTGTGGAAAATCGCGAAATTTGAGTGTTTCCCATTAAACCCAATAGAGGTGTTCTTACATGGCATGGAATAGAAAGGGATGCCATAAGCAGCTAATAGAATAAGTAAATAGAAAATGATTTTTTAAACATGGTCCTTCTCCAAGCTTCATGATGATCTGAGGTTCGACAACAAAAGGACACCCCAATGGTTTATTCAAACACTAGGACGTGGTTATCGCCAGAATGAATCGTAATAACGAAACATGTGACACTTTGCACGCCCTTACTTGATCAGTGATCCATTCATGGCTGCATGATTCTCATATCAAGCAGAAAGGCCGTCAAATAACGTTCTGGACTGTTTATAGGTGCGACGGGGTGGTTTGATTAAGAATTCTTTTGAAAACAATCTGAGAGAGCAGAACATAATTTGTCGGAATACCACAATATTATGTAACAACGAAATTCTGCTTTGCTGCCCTGGAGAGGGTTTCAAACGCCGAACATTGCAAAATACTTTTTTGAAATTTTGCAGCTTGTGGATTTTTGGATGAGTTTTTGGGGTCTTATATTTTTGTGGAACCCTAAGAAAATAAACGGATAATAAGGATGTTTTGTGTGGTAATTTCTTTGAAATTTAATACTGCGTCATTCAAGTTGCGAATCTACACTACTCGTTACAATGAAGGGTCAGGATCGTATCTTCCCGCTTCAAAGGAGGTTCCTGTTAGTCGAAAACTGAAATCGCTATGGTTCACCCTTGGAGCTGTGGCGGCCCTTGTTTGTTTAGCTGGAATCACCGTTTACCTTTCACATCTTATTTATCGAGGTAAGATCTCACCTAGTTTTCCTATGTCATTACATAAGTTTCTAACAGTATTCTGCCTTCTTTAACATCCATTTTGTCACCGTACCTTTAAGATGCTTCCTATTTGCTATCGCTGCGGCCTAGTGTGACGCCATACAGGTCCATTCCACAGACCACTGTGGCACAAACAACGCTTGAGGTAGGAATATTTTCTTTTTTGAATTGGTTTATACTATAGTTTTTGTTGAGACTGCTTAATGTTAGTTATGGTTGCATAGTCGAAAGCTTCCGATGATAGTTGGCAGATTTCCTTAATTGATTGTTTTTGTTTTTTCGTTTATTTGGCAAGTGTGCATTGACGCGCTCTACGCTTTTGTATGAAAGTAAAGGTGGCTCATCTCGGAGTCATAAAGAGTCGATTTCAGAGCAAAACGGTAGACGATCTACCACCACCACCGACAGATGAGTATGATGTGTTGGATGCCTCTGGTGGATCGGAAACTGGTCAGCGTTCACTTTCCTTTCTAAACTATGGTTGCGTGATTGGCCCCACAATTTTCCTGTTTTAATCGTCTTACCTGTTTTTTTATTTTCCAGGACTCGTCCCCATTATTCCCGGTGTTAATCTGCCGTGGAGTCACATCCCTATCTTCGTAATAGTGCTCGCAGTAGCGGCAATAGTACACGAGGTTTCTTTTTTCCATTTGTCTGAATGATTTCATTTGCAACCGGCCGCGTTGTTGATAAGTGCAGAAGTCAGTTTGAAATGCACCGTACGTCAAGATTTCGATGCCTCTGTGCATTGCTTTGGGTTTTTCTATGTTCTGTGAATGAGCTGTAGCCTAGTGGATGTGGAATAGGTGCAGATATCGCGTGCCATATTCTTTTTTTATCAACATGTCCGGAGGTGTTCTGTTCTTATTAGGTGATATCAGGTTGCTGCCATCTCCAGTTGTTCCAAATGGAGATTAATTTGAAGGTTGTGAGGAGGGCCCCCTGTTTCTGTGTTTGAAAAGTCCACAGTTCCCCTATCTATCTTATGTTTTTAGATTGGTCACTCTGCTGCGGCAACGACTTATAATGTTCGTGTGAATGGTTTCGGGATATTTCTGCTTGGACTTTATCCAGGAGCTTTTACCGATATAGATCCGGAGTCGCTGAGTGCGTTTCATTTTCATGCGAAGTTCATATATTTTGTATGGCGAAGAAAAACCTGTTTTCTTTCTTTAAGACATTTAGTCGGCATTTTGTCGACACGTTATAGCACGTTCTTTCCTATTACATGAGTGGTTGGTGTCCTTTCTGCAAGTCCTATAGAGGGCTGAATTTTGTGAAATATCATTTTCAGAGCGTAGCCATCCTCGACATCGCCTAGAGGTGTTCGGTGGCGGTATATGGCATAATTTAGTACTAGCCGGTATTGCATACCTCATGTTTTTGACAACGCCGTACGTTCTTTCGCCGTTTTTCGGGCAAGGCCAAGGAGTTACTGTGACAGGTAATTCAATACGTTGCAAACATCATGCATATATGCATGCATTGTATCTCCACTGTACTTAAGGCTAAGCACTCGGGATAAGTGGGCCTGGACGTAGGATGGGAGACCTTTTCACACACTTGCATGTCTCTCTTCGGAACTCCTACGTTTTCCTACCAATGCATAGAAATTCACTATTGTCTAGTACAGAACACAAAATTAGATATCGGAGAAAAAGAAGGAAGCGGAATTTCCAAGTAATGAGGTGTAAAAATATCTGTCATGTTTCAGGTGTTGATTCTCGCTCCGGTCTTTATGGTGCTGGTGGCTTAACAGTCGGGAACGTTGTGGTTTCAGTCGACGACTGTCCTGTACGGAAACATGAAGACTGGAGGGAATGCGTACGGCGTCTGGAAAAGATTAAGCACGGACAGTGCGTTCCACGTACAGCGGTCGAAGCATCGTTGGCAACAAAGGTGCCCAAATAGCTTTTGCTGGTCTTGTCTTTTACACTTTACGCACAATATCCTCGATGATTATCCATTAAAGATATGTGTTTTAAAATTTATCTTAATCTTCATCTGCAGACGTCGATGTCACTTGATGAATTACACTGTTGCGAGGATTTTGCAAATATCACCCATGCTCACATGTGTTTTGAGTCTATGCTGGATATGACAACCAAGCACTTGGTCACGAAGGCACCGTCACTGAATCGAGTACTGCGTGTTGGAATTGTGGAAGTAAGCTATTTTTCTGCTCATTGATTTGTGTTTTATGCCAGGGCTTCGCAGCATCAGTGATCTCTCTTTTACTGATCTATTTTAGCCTGCTGAAGAAATTGTCCGTAAGAGACGCAAAAAATTGCGGCGGTTTAGTTGCCTATCTGCCCAATATGTCACATCTCAACCAACATGCAGTAACTCTTCCAGTTGTGCTATGGTGCGTTATTTGCTTAATTTCTTCACACTTATTTGAATGAATAAGAAATACATGTGTAAATGTCGATTTTTTGGGTTGCCATCTGCTTAGGTTGAAGGTCGGTTAGCAAAAAGTTCCAGGTAAAGCGGATTTTTTTTTGTTTGGGGATAATCGTGCTCAATGTGGCATTGCATTGTCATTGGTGAAAATGGGGTACCTTCACGAAAGGTGTGACAAGAATTCGTAAGGCTTAAACTCAGTTGAACTTTTAAAAAAATCACCGTTTCAGCCCCTTTCTGAGGACAAACTTTTAGAAATCAGTGTTTGCGTTTTTCATTGAAACTCTCGTGATTTGGTGAACAGCTATGGAGAAATTCAAAAGATAATCTATGAACGAAAACACAGAGATCGCTGCTGTGTGCGATTGAGATAAGGTGATCGCGAAATTTGAGGAATGTTATTTCATTCTCTGAGCTACATCACGAGATCGGTTTCTCACTGGTAGAGCGAGATGGATAGGAGTTTTTCTATAAAGGTTTTCATGTCCGTCCATATTTTTCGACGAATCGTGAAGCTTCCGACACCCGTACTCCTTGAATCTACTTCTTCAAAAAACGGCTGGATACGAATAGAAATAGATCTTTTTTTATGAAAGCTGTTTTCGAAGTCAAAGGGCGACTTTTAATTCGCAGGCGCGTCCGTAGATTTAATTACTCATTGACGTAGGTAATTCGAGGGACACCTTCAGAATTTTCTTCCTTTCGATCTTATACCAAATTACTTCATTTGACTAATTACACTTGTGCTCTTTGTATTCTTTTCGCTTCCAGGGTGGGGACGGTGAGGAACGCGTTTGCGTGTTTCCAGCCCTCTTCAATGGAACACAGTTGGCTCGAATAAGTGTGAAGAATCATGTGCGGCCGGTTCTGTATGTGGGCAATTTGGATGAGGTGTGATATTTATAAAAAAGAAAACATGAGTCATTCTCGCCAAGTTTTCTTACAACTTAATTTTTTCATCGACTGATTACTCATTTATTTACATTTTCTCAACGGCGCACTATACCGAACTCTCGAACCCTTTATATCGATAATATGCCTGTTTTCCGCCAAGTTGCAGCCTAAGACCATCTGATTGCTTTCTATATCTTTTAAAGTACGGATTTATTAGTGTTTTGATATCAAAATAGTATATAGTAAAATAGTAAGACATATGGTAAGATTTATTTCAGTTGACAATCATACAGCAATCTAGCTTGCTTTTATTATTCATGCTCTATTTTTTGCCATCCATATTTGCTGCCGACATTATGCGATCTTTGTATATTTAGCTGATCAGCTACGTCAGTATCGACGGACTAGTGACGCGCTTCTCATGGATACCCCACTACTGGGCGGAGTCGGTGGAGTTGATACCAAAATATCTTTTCACGCTTTCACTAGCACTAGGCCTATTGAATAGCGTGCCTTGCTATGCACTCGACGGGCAGTACATCGTGATTGTGTGTGTCAACTGGTATTGCAAGGCGTTGTCGAGGCGGTGAGTCATGTTAAACGCAGTCTGTTTGATCACTATGCCGGCGCACTCATTCTGTAGGAACTAATTCATTCTGGGTGCTCGCGCTAAAACCTGATGGTTTTTTTTCGATGAAGCATTGATTACCAAAAGTCGCATAACTGCTGGCGAGTAAAAGGGGCCTGTTTGCACGGCTGAGGCCATGGAATGGCTTGCTTCCTATAATTTTTTTTGGAGTTTTAAGAGACTTGCTTCGAAGCACTTGCGGGCATCAATTGTAAAATAGTATTTGTACTATGTTATTAAAGCAACTTTTTTATTTAGTAATGCGAACTATTTAGGCGTCGTCATCAGTTGATCACATTAATCTTGTCGGTTGGGACATTGCTGCTTGCTGTTAATGTTCTCATCGGTTTTGTAAAGATGGTGGTTTAGAATTCAATTTTATAGATGTGATGCACTGAATGTATGATGATATTTCTTCGATGTGATTGTGATAATGTTACATAAACCCGCACATGAGTCTTCGTTGTAATGTTTTGAAGTGTGGTGGTACTTTTGCAGAAATTTCATATCATCTTCAATTTAGTTGTCTTAATAGTGTTGGCATATGCGTAATCCTGGATAGTCATAGAGAGTCGAATCCTTGTCATGTTCTTTTGTTCAGAAATGAGGGAAATGGTACAGGTCGCTCTTTGCTTGCCTCCTATCAAGCAACGAGCGAACTATACCATTTCATTGTTTTTTTTTGCGGATCTGTCGTTATGAACCGACGTGAGATTTCGCTAATTCGCGATTTCGCGGCATTGTGATGATGCAGCTTTGCACAATTTCTAGGACCACAAAATCGCGCAGTTTATGTTGGAAACGGTTACCTTAGGTTTCGTAATTGCCTTCATTTCCATCAACTTTTTGAAAGTGACATTTCTGAAAAAATGGTTTCCGCAACTCTAATACTGTCTGATCGGTTCTTTCTCCTTTCTCCCTCCTTCTTGTTTCCGAGCAGATCATGCATTTTTGATGACACTTCAGCACGATTGGATTCTTTTTGTATTGTGTCACCTCATCTGTGCTAATTTTAATAATGTAGATTACAGTTTACAATCTTGTAAGGCCAGTAGTGGAAATTGCAAACAGTTTGAATGGTGTTTCGCTGGCCACCCTAAAGTTATCAATTGTTATAGTTCTCTTATGATGTACATGTCCGACTTGTTTAGGTTCAATATGTGCATTCGGGTTTTGGATTTCCACATATGCATGACTAACCATCATTCAATGGTTTTGCAGATTATGTGATTGTTTCAATGACTATACAAATGTAGACTTCTTGCCTATTCATGAGTGTAATTACGCATGACTCTTGATTTCTAATAAATTGGAAAATATTTGTTGTTTTGTGTAGTTGATACCGTTATTTTTTTATTGATTTTCCATTTCTTTCGGCTTTATCTTGCCGATGGTTACCTGCTAAGTGATTGATATGCCACTAGCTGAATACACAACTGATTCGTGCAAATGCGCAATTGATCGGTTTTTGAACAAGCAGTCAGGAGAAGATGAAAATTGTGGCGAAATATTTCACTCAACGGTGGGGTGCTTGAATCTGAAGGTCCCCTCTCAAAAATCAGGCTTCAGGTACATGGCAAATGAGGGGCTTCATTTAGATCAGCTGAGAAATCGCTAAGAAATTGATAATGAGGTGCGCATCCTTTCTAATCACTTTTTTCATCATTATCCCTCGATAACGTTTGTAGAACGTACTGGGCTATTCGTTACAAAGGTGTCTCGAATTTTGGCTTACGGTAGCGCCAAAGTTCCGAGAAAGACCACGACTTTGCACATGCTGTTTGAGTTTGGGATTTGAAAGTTTTGGGACCTGTATGTGCTTTGAATTAATCTTTTTCTTTAACAATTATGCGTGGAGTTTATTGTTCGGGAAGCCTTCCAGCGCTGTGCCAACATAGAGGAGGGACAAAGGTGCTTCAACTTTTTGGAGCTCCTCCTCTTTTTAGGCTTGATAAAATCCTTTCTCCTTGGTTCACAACCATTTTCGCTATCTTTCCCCGTACTTCATTGGCTTGTCCTAATCGTGGATTGAGAAGCGCCACCCAAAACTGTTCCTGTCCTGTGTAAGTGTAGCGCCTACTCCTCTCCATATGAAAAGGTTGGAAACTTTTAGCTCTCAGCAATTTAAGTGAACAACTCCGATTAAGTTCACTCTTTTTATTTATATTTTTATTAAGGATATCAATTTTCTACTTTGTCGCGAAGATTCAGTTTCTGCAAGCATCTTTGCACGCTTTTTCATTCCGCTCTGTTCAATCGATGAGCGCAGTTTGATGAAAAACGCGATATGGCCGACATTGTCACCTAGTGTGAGCATAGGCAGTTGTTTGATTCGTTTCATTTCGTTTCCGTCTTTCGAAATAGAGATAGAATTTTTGAAACCTTTTCAGTTTGCCCGAGGCGACTTTCGTCAGTTCTTTCAAGCATTTTTAATCATTGAAACCCCGAGACGCGTAGTGCAATGAAATATAATAAAATAGAGGTTACTGCCGGTACCGATCACGAATGTGATCTTTATCTCTGGTGCATTTAGCGTCATTTAGACACAGGGCTATCGAAAGTTTGGGTGAAATCTAGCAAATGGCGCACGCTCTGAAAGCGCACTGCCTCATGTGCGATCGCGACGACATGTGAGCTTCGAGCGAATTTGTCGAAAGAGTGGTTACACGAAAAATGCCATCATGATTGCGATTAGGGTCACTATAGGTGAGGTTTAGGCTGCGTTCATACCAAATTGAATGAGAGTTTTGGCGCATTCGCGTCATGCATGAGATACGTATCGATCAGAAAATGAGAGTATTGGCGCATCGGCGCATTGGCGTATCGGCGCATTCGCGTCATGCATAAGATACGTATCGATCTAGAAAATGAGAGTATTGGCGCATCGGCGCATTGGCGCATCCGCGCATCTGCGATTTGAGAGAATTGGCGCTCGCGTGATGGATAGGATACATATCGATTGAAAAATGAGAGTATTGGCGCATCCGCGATTTTGGATATTTGCCATAACAGAAAAAGATCAAGAAATGAAAAGAGAAGAAAAAGAAATCAACCGCACGTTTGGCACGTGCCGCGTTCAAAAGGGTGACGTGGCACGCCAATTCTCTCAAATCGCGGATGCGCCGATGCGCCGATGCGCCAAAACTCTCATCCGATTTGGTATGAACGCAACCTTAGCGCGAAAATCATTTTAATCGTCTTCTGGGGTTGTAGAAGTTGAACAGTGTCCTTTCAGCGTAATAATCTCCATGAGGTGGGCTAGCATCATGTTGCTCTGTGGTCATGTGGCGCTACGTTAGTACAGGGGGAGCGGGCAGAAGAGGTTTATCTCCTCCAGACTTCTTTCCTCCTCAGCTTAGTTAAATCGATGTTCTTGGCTCGAAATCACCTTTTTCGTGTTGTCTTCCCGCCTATGACTTATTTTTTATGTGGTGAAACGTGGATTTAGATTCATTCGCCTCAAGTGTATCGACGAAAAATCCACATCGGTATTTTCGCTGAAACTTAGCCTCTGTAAAAGACCTTGCGTTTTCCCAGTTTCCCATGTTTCAGATTGACGGCATGCGAAGATCAGGTGTGACAGTTCTTATCTACGTTTGCATCCTTATCTACACTTCCTGGCGTTGCTGAAAAAGTTTTCTGTGTTGTTTAGAGCAAAAATCTCTAGAACGTATCCGAATCTATGAAACATTCAACTTCAGCATCTTGCTATAGTGTTGACTTGGCATCGGTCGACCACAGTACTTTTTAAGGACCGCTAATTTGGTATTACTGTCGAGAAAAAGAAGCATCGTATATTCGCGCTTATTTTCACTTAATAAACCCCTTCATTGCACGAGGAAAATGTTTCACTCGTCTCTGAGCTGTGTTCTCCCACGATATAGGTAAAAATCCACATTTCTGGCTTAGTGCGATACAGCAAGGCCGCGTACATACTTTGCGGTGTCTGCGGCAGGGCGTGACTGCGTGGCTCTGCGTCTCCGCCTCTGCCACCCTGACTCGTTCCTTACGTCGTCCGTGCACCTCCCTCGTGCCATTCTGCCTCGCTATCAGTGAACGAAGCGACGCCTTGCCGGCGGAAAGTATGGCGCCCCATTTGCACTACAATTTACATGCGCCCTCTTCTTATTGGACACATTTGTTCCATTTCATCAGATATGAAGGGAATGAGGCGAGCTCTGCCGTGATCGTATCTAAACCTAAGGTGCGACAGCGCGGGCGGTCGCGTGCGCATCGTTGCTGGGGCGCGCTAAGCGGCGCCGTACTGAGTGTAGGAGTCTCCTTGGATGCTTTCTTTGTATCTGATACCTCGTTGTAATCTGCATTACTCGTAAATCGTTCGTCATATCGACCGTTGACGATAACCCCTCGTATTTCACAACGTAACCGACCATTTTCGCACTATTGATTTCACGGCTTCATTTGTTGAAGAATGCACATAAATGTCTGAATTCGATCCACTCACGTATTTTGAACACCTCCCTTTATCCAGTACTGATATAGATGGTGGGGGACACTCCACTGCGCTCGGCGTCCGGCGCTATTACGCCTAGGTTTTTGCCTAAGCCTTACTTTGGAGGGAAGCCTCTACCCTGCCCCCTTAAAGGAGGCTTAGGTAAAAATATACAGTTGAGCGCACAAACTGATGATTGTGGGTCGGTTTCGACTGAGGGACGACAGCGCAACAGTGAGGCCCTCCCCCACAACTACATTAGCGCCACTGCACTTCCTTTTATGGTGTTCTGAGGACGTATGATTGATGGAACAGACCATTTCCATTTAGTGATTGAATATAGTGCGCACAAAAGTGAGACTCGGAGTGTTGCTTTAACAAATAACGAAGTCGTGAAACGTCAGTTCTTTTGATCCTTTTCACACAACTAGCGGCTGATCATTGGTGATCTGGTGATTGGCTATTGAAATATCGAAAGGAATAGAAATATCTCCCTCATCTAGACTTTTTATAGC